>JBAMBO010004023.1:0-568027 GCA_037044535.1 Lordiphosa magnipectinata
ACCAAATACCAGAGAGGACAAAATAACCAGAGATGAAATCGCTCTCACTGTTAAGTTAACAGAAAAAAAACCATGAAGCCATCGAGGCGTTGCAGTTTTCGGAGTAAGCAAAGACAAACAGCTGCGTGCTGTTTTGTTTTGGCTACAAATGCGATAGAGAAAAGACACCAACGAACGAGAGGGCATGTATATCGCGCTCTGTCATTTCGTTCTGTTTGTGTATCTCTTGTATATTTTTATGTGATGTTGCCAAGACTGTTTGTTAGAAATTCGTATTGTTGTCATTGTCGGCATGGTTGCCAATCTTCACCAAAGTGACTTCTCATTTTATTACCTAAGCGAATGACAACCTGTTGCCTGTTGAAAGGCACCTGTTATCGAGTTGGCATTTATTTGAATTTATCTAGGCGCGCACTATGAAATAAAATTTGGGAAACTTCCGATTTTGGTAAATTCAGACACAAAGGAAATTGACTGAAAATTTTGTATGGAAATTATTTTTATCATCCGAAAGCATAGTTTGCGGAACATATGTTTTTTTCCCATTTTCGAAATTAATTCCACAAGATAGGAAAATGAGGTGGAGGGTGAAAAATAAAAGTATAAATTATACAAACACATTATTTTATAAGAATTGAAATAAGGGAAAATTATTGAAATGTTTTAAAAATTAATTAATTAAGGAATCGCCGGAAAAGTTTGTATTGGAAAATGTTTTCTTAAAACTCGGCTTGTAAGCATAGTACGCGAAATAATTTGACACGTGTATTCCCGATTTTGAAAAATCCGCCCACGAGGAAAATGGCCGCGAATTCTGCATGCAAGAACCCATTTTTCATCCCATTGACTTGAAACTTGGTTTGTAAGGATAGAATGCCAAATAATTTGTGATTTTAGTTTCCGATGCAGGAAAATCAGCCCCCAGGGTGTGAAAAACTCTGTATGGAAATCACTATTTTTCATCCGTATGAGTTAATACACGGTAAGGACAGTAGGCAAAATAATTTGAATGTGATTTCCCGTGATTGGAAAATTCACGACAAATGGTGGGAAATGGGTTGGGGGGGTGGGTATGAAGTTCGAGGTGAGAAAAATGTGTTCTAGGAAGAGTTCAAGGCTTATTGTCCGCATAGCATACAATATAAATAAGTTTAAGGAGGTTTTCATTGAAAATCAAAAAGTTTTCGCACTAAGACCCATTTTTCGACTGATGGTTCCTGTGGCAGCTATAAGATATAGTCATCCGATCCGGTCGGTTCCGACATATTAGCAGCGTGCAGTAAAAAGAAGACTCTGTGCGAAATTACAGCTCGATATCTTCAAAACTGAGGACATCGACAGACAGACGGACAAAGCTCAATCGACTCAGGTCGTCGCCCTGATCAAGAATATATATAGTTTATGGGGTCCGAAATGCGTTGCAAACTTCTGGGCAAAATTATAAATCCTTTTGCAAATTTATAAAATCACGAGTTTGAGAGGATTTTGATTTTTTTTTGCTGACTGATGTTGATTTTCGGCACGTCTCGATTGCTTTCGGCCAGATATAAGGTTTTCGTGGTGCCACCTGGCCCATTTTCGCAACAAAATGACCAGCATTGTTTTCAACAAGTTCTGGCGATGGTCAAAGCACGGGTTGGTTTTATCAAACCACAGCGGATGCATCTTCTGCGTCTCCCTTACGCACTTATCAAAAATAAAAGTGCAGATGTTGGCGCGATATGGGTTTTCAGCCAATTCCTTGCGGAATACCTGGTAGTGCACATTGCACACGCCGAAGAACGAATTCTTTAAGGCCAACCACTCCGTAAAATTTTTTGCGAAAATAAGACTCTCACTCGCTTGCCTCTGCGCCACGTCGATTTTTGATAGAATCTCATCGCAAGCTGAGGAATTAAACTTCTTCTTGCTAATGAGATAACCATCAAAATATCTACGATTTTCTGAAAATTAGGGCGAAAATGTCACTTTTTAGGGTGCACGTTGCTCTGCATGGACGATTTGATATTGCAGTTTAGCTCCCACTGATCGCGTTTCCGAGGATCAGTGGGAAAGCCATGCAAAATAGATGGAAGGGATGTGCATGAACACCCAACCACACAGCACATTCTTTGCCATAATTCAAACCACGGTTGGTGTACAGGCTGTCCAACATGACCCAAACTAATAGTTGGGATCGATCCCGTACGGAGCCAGCGCCCGCCTTCAGAGTGACATACATCTGTGAAATGGCGCCCACAGATTCGCGATTGGGCATTGACGCTATATACGTCAATTCGCAAATTTTCTCACCATTTTCCACCCTGTTTTCAGGAATTCGAAAACTTTTGGCACCTAGAGCCTAGAACCATGCACTTCATATTTGTCATTTTTAAAATTTATTATTTTAAATCGCAGCAGATTCGGACAGAAGACTTTTTTGTGTCGACGGCTGAATCGCTAATGCCGCAAACTGGGCGCAATGCGCGCACCAGCCAAATGGCATGGCAAATTTGCGGTGTTGACGATTTTCACGTGTTCGGTCTGAAGCAGTGAACGACAAAAGCAAAATCACATTTTGGCTTGGCATGTATGTGTGCGTAGCCACTGAACGAAGTTCAGCGACGAGCTCGGTGTGCCAACTTCGCAACGTTGGTCTGACGTCATAAGCATAAGCACATAACAAAAACAAAAACCAACGCACATGTGCGAGAGGAGAGAAACACAAGCAAAAAATAAAAACAAAGAAGCATGGGCAAAGATAACGCGCTGTGCTTTCGTGTCCGAAAACTGCCAGAGCCTCGATAGCCTCATGGTTTTTTTCGGACTAAATTTAAGAGAGCGAATTCATCTCTGGTTATTTTGTCCTCTCTGCAAATACTGGAGATTTTTTTAAGGAACACAAATGTACATGTGAAACTATTTTACTAACACTACTATTAACTTAGATTAAACATTTGTTGTAGTTGTTTCATTAATATTATTTTTGTTGTTGCATTTATGGTAGTTGCTGTAGTTGTTGCTGAAGTTTTTGTTGTTGTTTTTGAAGTTGGTTTTGTTGTTGCTTCAGCTGCTCTTGTAATTGTTGTTCGAATTGTAGCTCTGGTTTTTGTTACAGCGGAACATCATTGGGCACTGAAATTGTAATTGTAACTTCTTATTTTGCTGCTGGAGCCCCACTGCTCCCCAACAAAGTTCTGGCCATATGGAAAAGTGGCTGAGGCGGCTGCTCTCCTCCCGTCGGCAAATTCATTTTACTACTGATCGCTCAAGACTGCGTGCTACCAGAGAGGACAAAATAACCAGAGATGAATTCGCTCTCTTAAATTTAGTCCGAAAAAAACCATGAGGCTATCGAGGCTCTGGCAGTTTTCGGACACGAACGCACAGCGCGTTATCTTTGCCCATGCTTCTTTGTTTTTATTTTTTGCTTGTGTTTCTCTCCTCTCGCACATGTGCGTTGGTTTTTGTTTTTGTTATGTGCTTATGCTAATGACGTCAGACCAACGTTGCGAAGTTGGCACACCGAGCTCGTCGCTGAACTTCGTTCAGTGGCTACGCACACATACATGCCAAGCCAAAATGTGATTTTGCTATTTGTCGTCCACTGCTTCAGACCGAACACGTGAAAATCGTCAACACCGCAAATTTGCCATGCCATTTGGCTGGTGCGCGCATTGCGCCCAGTTTGCGGCATTAGCGATTCAGCCGTCGACACAAAAAAGTCTTCTGTCCGAATCTGCTGCGATTTAAAATAATAAATTTTAAAAATGACAAATATGAAGTGCATGGTTCTAGGCTCTAGGTGCCAAAAGTTTTCGAATTCCTGAAAACAGGGTGGAAAATGGTGAGAAAATTTGCGAATTGACGTATATAGCGTCAATGCCCAATCGCGAATCTGTGGGCGCCATTTCACAGATGTATGTCACTCTGAAGGCGGGCGCTGGCTCCGTACGGGATCGATCCCAACTATTAGTTTGGGTCATGTTGGACAGCCTGTACACCAACCGTGGTTTGAATCATGGCAAAGAATGTGCTGTGTGGTTGGGTGTTCATGCACATCCCCTCCATCTATTTTGCATGGCTTTCCCACTGATCCTCGGAAACGCGATCAGTGGGAGCTAAACTGCAATATCAAATCGTCCATGCAGAGCAACGTGCACCCTAAAAAGTGACATTTTCGCCCTAATTTTCAGAAAATCGTAGATATTTTGATGGTTATCTCATTAGCAAGAAGAAGTTTAATTCCTCAGCTTGCGATGAGATTCTATCAAAAATCGACGTGGCGCAGAGGCAAGCGAGTGAGAGTCTTATTTTCGCAAAAAATTTTACGGAGTGGTTGGCCTTAAAGAATTCGTTCTTCGGCGTGTGCAATGTGCACTACCAGGTATTCCGCAAGGAATTGGCTGAAAACCCATATCGCGCCAACATCTGCACTTTTATTTTTGATAAGTGCGTAAGGGAGACGCAGAAGATGCATCCGCTGTGGTTTGATAAAACCAACCCGTGCTTTGACCATCGCCAGAACTTGTTGAAAACAATGCTGGTCATTTTGTTGCGAAAATGGGCCAGGTGGCACCACGAAAACCTTATATCTGGCCGAAAGCAATCGAGACGTGCCGAAAATCAACATCAGTCAGCAAAAAAAAATCAAAATCCTCTCAAACTCGTGATTTTATAAATTTGCAAAAGGATTTATAATTTTGCCCAGAAGTTTGCAACGCATTTCGGACCCCATAAACTATATATATTCTTGATCAGGGCGACGACCTGAGTCGATTGAGCTTTGTCCGTCTGTCTGTCGATGTCCTCAGTTTTGAAGATATCGAGCTGTAATTTCGCACAGAGTCTTCTTTTTACTGCACGCTGCTAATATGTCGGAACCGACCGGATCGGATGACTATATCTTATAGCTGCCACAGGAACCATCAGTCGAAAAATGGGTCTTAGTGCGAAAACTTTTTGATTTTCAATGAAAACCTCCTTAAACTTATTTATATTGTATGCTATGCGGACAATAAGCCTTGAACTCTTCCTAGAACACATTTTTCTCACCTCGAACTTCATACCCACCCCCCCAACCCATTTCCCACCATTTGTCGTGAATTTTCCAATCACGGGAAATCACATTCAAATTATTTTGCCTACTGTCCTTACCGTGTATTAACTCATACGGATGAAAAATAGTGATTTCCATACAGAGTTTTTCACACCCTGGGGGCTGATTTTCCTGCATCGGAAACTAAAATCACAAATTATTTGGCATTCTATCCTTACAAACCAAGTTTCAAGTCAATGGGATGAAAAATGGGTTCTTGCATGCAGAATTCGCGGCCATTTTCCTCGTGGGCGGATTTTTCAAAATCGGGAATACACGTGTCAAATTATTTCGCGTACTATGCTTACAAGCCGAGTTTTAAGAAAACATTTTCCAATACAAACTTTTCCGGCGATTCCTTAATTAATTAATTTTTAAAACATTTCAATAATTTTCCCTTATTTCAATTCTTATAAAATAATGTGTTTGTATAATTTATACTTTTATTTTTCACCCTCCACCTCATTTTCCTATCTTGTGGAATTAATTTCGAAAATGGGAAAAAAACATATGTTCCGCAAACTATGCTTTCGGATGATAAAAATAATTTCCATACAAAATTTTCAGTCAATTTCCTTTGTGTCTGAATTTACCAAAATCGGAAGTTTCCCAAATTTTATTTCATAGTGCGCGCCTAGATAAATTCAAATAAATGCCAACTCGATAACAGGTGCCTTTCAACAGGCAACAGGTTGTCATTCGCTTAGGTAATGAGAAGTCACTTTGGTGAAGGTTGGCAACCATGCCGACAATGACAACAATACGAATTTCTAACAAACAGTCTTGGCAACATCACATAAAAATATACAAGAGATACACAAACAGAACGAAATGACAGAGCGCGATATACATGCCCTCTCGTTCGTTGGTGTCTTTTCTCTATCGCATTTGTAGCCAAAACAAAACAGCACGCAGCTGTTTGTCTTTGCTTACTCCGAAAACTGCAACGCCTCGATGGCTTCATGGTTTTTTTTCTGTTAACTTAACAGTGAGAGCGATATCATCTCTGGTTATTTTGTCCTCTCTGCTCTCATGGAAAAAACTAAAATTCAACCACCACTTGACCAAACTCGCTCTCTCTCTTTCTCTTGCTGGCACATACTCGCTCTCATGGAAAAAACCCAAAATTAACAACAAATTGTCAAATTTTTCGGAAAAGTTGTATGCAGTTCTTCTTGAATTTTTATAAAGATCTTAAAAAATGAGTTTGAACTTGATCGGTTGGTAAACAAAAAAGTAGCATACAAAAGTTTATCGTAAATTTTCCACATTTCCCGAAAAAATTTTCCAAAATCCGTTTTTAGTTCTCACTTTCAGCATAGGATAAAACTACTGTGAAAAATGCAGCATCCTATCTCTTATGGTTTGGGCTGTGCGACGGTCACCAGTGAGTCAGTCAGCCAATTAGTCAGGTTGAACTCTTCTATATATATAGACTAGCATATAACCCGTCGCGCTTCGCTGCGTCGCCATCAGTATAGTGAATTACTATACCGTTATCGTTATCGCTATCGTTATCGTTATCGTTATCGTTATCGTTATCGTTATCGTTATCGTTATCGCTATCGTTATCGTTATCGTTATCGTTATCGTTATCGTTATCGTTATCGTTATCGTTATCGTTATCGTTATCGTTATCGTTATCGTTATCGTTATCGTTATCGTTATCGTTATCGTTATCGTTATCGTTATCGTTATCGTTATCGTTATCGTTATCGTTATCGTTATCGTTATCGTTATCGTTATCGTTATCGTTATCGTTATCGTTATCGTTATCGTTATCGTTATCGTTATCGTTATCGTTATCGTTATCGTATTCTATCCTTACAAACCGAGTTTCAAGCCAATCGGAGCAAAAGATAGAGCGGCGCACAGCGGCCAAAACCCCGTCTTAGTACGCACTTTCACCACTAAAGGGAACTCCTGTCCACATTTCAGCCTTCTATCTCTTATCGTTTGCACTCTGCGTTGATAAAGACTATGTTAAAAACACATCAAATAAGTATATAATAAATCGAATAAGAAAAAAAACAATGCACCTACGGAGTGAGTTGAACCTATGCCTGTATGCTTTCTAAGCGAATGTCTTCCAAGCTACGAGTTGGGTGACAAAATGCAAGTAATATTCAACCGACAAAGATTTTTTTTAACAAACAGTTGGAAGAAACTACAAAGAGAGAAAAAGAAACACACAGACACACGCGCCTTTATGCCTAAAAAAAAAGCTTACCGTTGTTTTTGCGCCCGTGTGTGTGTATGTATTTGCCCAACAAAATTAAACCAAATATTGCCGTTTTTTTTTAGGAACAGAAATTTTTTTTATTTTATTTCATTTTTTGTTTTGATTCATTTCATAGTTTTGATTATTAATCACAATACATATGTTTAACTATATTGCTAACACTACTGTTTACTAAGATTAAACATTTGTTGTAGTTGTTTCATTAATATTATTTTGGTTGTTGTTCTGCTGCATTCCTTGTAGTTGCTCTAGTTGTTGCTGAAGTTCTTGTTGTTGTTTTTGAAGTTGGATTCGTTGTTGCTTCAGCTGCTCTTCTTGTTGTTGTTGTTCGAGCTGTGGTTTCGGTTGTTGTTGTGGCGGAGCATCGTTGGACACTGATACGAAGTTTCCTGCCAGGAAAGGCATATATTGTTGCATGACATTAATTGTTTGGACCAACAGTAGCACCTGCCCCTGCAAAACTTCGACATGACCTTGCAACATTTGCACTTGCTGATTGAGGCCTTGTATTTGCTTCTGCTGATTTTGTTGTTGTTGTTGCTGTTGCGGTTTTTTCATTTTATTAAAATATTTATTGGGGATCATTTGTTGTTGTTGAAGCTGTTGTTGTTGCTGCTGAATTTTTAAACTTAACTGCTGATTTTGCTGCTGGAGCATCGATTGCAGGCCCCATTGCTCGCTAGTAAAGTTCTGGCCATATGGAAAAGTGGCCGTGGGAGGCTGCTGGATTAAGCCGTTTGCGCACAAAGGCTGCGTTCCGACAGTCGACAGATTCATCTTGCAACTGAACGCTCAAAACGACTCACAGCCTCTTCTTACTCCATTGTACCGACAGTGGTGACTTTGTTGTGCATCTCTCTTTCTCTCTCTTGCTGTCGCTCTCTGCAGAAAGGTGCACGAACACAAATATGTGTGTGTGTGTGTGTGAATTCATTCTATTAATAGACTGCTTAGCTTTAGCAAACTCGCTCTTTCTCTCTTGCTCTTTCAAATAAATTCAAATTCAACCACCACTTAACCAAGCTCGCTCTCTCTCTCTCTCACACTCGCTCTCATAAAAAAAAAACCTACAATTAACAACAAATTGACAAATTTGCATGCAGTTCTTCTTGAATTTTCATTAAGATCTTTGAAAATGAATTTGAGCTTGATCGGATGGTAAACAAAAAAGTTGCATACAAAAGTTTTTCGCAAATTTTCCACATTTCCCGACAGAATTTTCCAAAACCCCGTCTTAGTACGCACTTTCACCGCTTAAGAAAACTCCTGTCCAAATTTCAGCCTTCTATCTCTTACCGTTTGCGCTCTACGTTGATTGCCAATCAGTGAATCAGTCAGTCAGTCAGTCAGGACAAACTGTTTTATATGTAGAAGAGAGATTATCCATATACATATAAAAATAATTTCTATATCATTAAAATTTTGTGCATGCTGCAGGAGCAGGGCGGATTTTTCCCTTGTCAGTGAGGTTTATTTTTGGTTGTGTAAAGATTTTAAATCATGCTAAAAATTCTTTAAGTCCAAATCTTTCCCGAGGAGCTCCTATAGGGTGGGTTAGGAACTGTCAGTTCAGAAGTCAGCCAAATCTCATTTAAAGGAAGAATTCTAAGGGCTTGCGAAGCATAAAAAGAAAAATTTGAAATAAAATTTAGTTAATGTTGTAAAGAAAATGAATTGCCATCGAAATTAAACGCTAAAAATGTATGTATAATCGTTTATGTGTAAGGTCGCCCAATTTAAATTAATTAAAGCTTTATAATGTTTTTGAAGATGCGTGTGTAAGTGTTTACATGAAGGGAAGGGAGGATCAGAGCCAAAACCTGGAGTGAGCCGACCGCCGAGGCTCCTAGCGATAGGGCAGTGGACTTTTCTGAGTCACTGTATGGAAGGGTGGGAACGCTGCTGGTAGTAACAGCCAAGCCAGACTATTGCTGTCCGCCAGATGGCGTCATGAACAAGTTGGGGTCTGGTGAATTTAGATGTTTGAATTTTCCATGTAACATGTTAGGTGTTTGAATTTGAGTTTTTTTTCGTCTAGAGATTTTTTTTGATGTGGAGATTGTGCGCGCTGCGGGCAAAGGGTCGAGATCCTGCCCTGGGATGGGACAGAGTTAGCCGGTGTCAGTCCTTATGGAAAAGGCAGCGGCGTAACAATATGGCGCCCAACTGGAAACAGAGTCCCGCGACCGTATAAGCCGCGGTGACATACTGACCAGAAAAATAAATGACCACAACATGAGATCTCAAGGCGGTGATTCTTCTTGCTGGGCCACGGCTTAACTGCGACTTGCCAAAACCAAATGGTTGACCGTCAATTGTGCAGAGACGCTTGGACCTAGCAAGGATTTATTTATTTATTTAAGTTTGACAAAGTTCTGTCAACATTGCAGGTGTCGCTTAAAAAATGACAGTAAATTATTTCTTACATCTAACACAGAAGAGTGAGCAAAGAAAAGATGGTAATACATATTATAGTTAAGACACAAATTTCGGAAAGGTTCATAGTTAGCATAATTTGTTAGGCAAGGCTGTAGATAGATCGGAGAGAAGTTTCTAGTAAGACGCAAAGGAACAGCGAGATTTATTTGAATTAACAGAGCGCAAGAGTCAATATCACCTGATAAGAGTTTGTGAATGAAAAGCATACAATGGCACGTACGGCGGTTCTTAAGAGATGGAAGATCGATTAAGAGTAGTCGATGCTCGTAAGATGGAAGATGGATGGTGGGATCCCAGTTGAGGCCACCGAGGGTAAAAATTAAAAACTGTTTTTGAACCGATTCAAGTTGGTCCTGATATTTTTGGTAATGCGGTGACCAAACACACGACCCATATTCAAGTATTGGTCGAACTAGAGAGACGTATAAATGTTTAGTGAGATACGGATCGTGAAATTCCTTGGAACATCTTTTGATAAACCCAAGAACACCCATAGATTTATTAGAGATGATAGAGACATGTCTATTAAAGCTTAACATGGGGACAAAGCGGACGCCTAAATCATCAACCTCGTAAATGCGTTCAAGAGGATTCATCAATCGAATCGAGTCATCAATCGAAAAGTCGTATAAATACGGCTGTGTTCGATGGAAAGTCATACATTTACACTTTTCAGCGTTAGGTGGGAGGGAATTAACCGAACACCATGTATGCAGAGAGTTTAAGTCCAATTGAAGAAAGAGAGGTGACAACGGGTCCTTATAGGACAAGCAGAGTTTTAGGTCATCAGCGTACATCAAAGCATGCGAATGAAGCAGGACGTGAGGGATGTCGTTAATGAACAAATTAAAAAGTAGAGGTCCAAGATGACTACCCTGAGGTACCCCAGAGAGTACGCTGATGGATTCAGAAAGCGACGAATTAAAACGGACACGCTGGGAACGATGTGTCAAATAAGCCTTTATCCAGTTAAGAAGGTTTAGAGGAAAACCAAGCAGATACAGTTTGTGAAGGAGGAGATCATGATTGACAGAGTCAAAAGCCTTGCTAAAATCAGTATAAATTACATGTCTGCAGTTTATTAATAAAACCCTTATTCACAATAGAAGTAAACTCAAGCAGGTTTGTAGAAACAGAACGCTTTTTCATAAAGCCGTGCTGAGATTTCGAAATGGTTGAGCGACAAGAGTACTGTATTTGAGATGTTATGAGCATTTCAAAAAGTTTAGGAATGTCAGACAGTTTTGAGATACACCTTTAATTTGTTACTGACGATTTGGATCCTTTTTATACCCTGTTCTCATTAAAAATGGGAAAAGGGGATCATGAAGTTGTGCAAATGTATGTAACAGCCAGAAGGAAGCTTCTCCGACCCTATAAAGTATATATATTCTTGATCAGCATCAACAGCCGAGTCGATATAGCCATGTCCGTCTGTCCGTCTGTCTGTATGAACGCGTCGATCTCAGAGACCATAAGAGATAGAGACACAAATTTTGGCATGCACATAGGTGTATACCGTACCCAGTTCAAGTTTGTTTCAGATTTGGAAAATTCCACCCCCACCCCCCTTAAAACGCAAAAAACTGTCACAGCCACAATTTTAAAGTTAGAACCTGGTGGCTTAATATATACCATCCTAGCCTTATATCTAACTACTCTCCAGAGGAAAATAAGATACGAGCAAAAACACAAAAGTTATTAAGCAATTTATCTTATGGGAGCGGGGGGGGAGGAGGCGGCCACTTCATGCAGGGAGCGCTGCCTGCGCAGGCCGCGTGTGAGCGCGCTTGTGTGTGTATGTGTGCGCTCGTATGTGTGCATGCGCTTGTGTATGAGAGTGTGTTTGCATGTGTGTCTCAATTGAACAGGGTATTTTGTAGTCAGGAAACTCGACTACAACGCTCTTACTTGTTTATGTATAGGAATGACAAAAGATTCCTTCCAATCGTTGGGAAACTCAGCTAGCTCAAGAGATAAGTTAAACAACCTTAAAAGCGGGAAGCATAAAGAATTTGCACAATTTTTAAGCACACAGCTTGGTACATTGTCAGATCCAGGAGTATATGATGTTTTAATCGAGCGAATACCCGAAAGCAGACTCTCTAAGTCCAAAACAGGTGGATGGATGCTGTTAGAGTGGGTAATAGGATAGGGATACGGATTAATGGTACCAAAACTAGTCCATGAAGCGGAATAGCAACGCTGAAAAAATTCTGCGAATAAATTGGCGATGTCAGCATCATTACTAGCAGTCACGTTATCGAGCGAAAGCGATGGAGGAAACTGAGAAGATTTGCGTTTGGAGTTAACGAAGTTATAGAACTTTTTGGGGTTTTGCTGAAAGCTTATCTTGCAGCTAAGCAGATAATTATTGTAGCATTCTGAATTATGCAGCAAAAACTTTGAACGGGCCACTGAATATCTAGAGAAATCTAACTGAGAACCGGATTTCTTAAATTTTTTATACAAGCGAGATTTCATATTTTTCAAATTAGACAAGCTTTTCGTAAACCATGGGGAAGAGCGCGTGCGAGAGGTAGTGTACGAAACTGGTACATGAATTTTGAATACATTATAAATAGCCTCATAGAATGACTTGGTGGCTTCCTCAATATGTCGACATGTATCAAGGAAGGACCAATCGCACGTTGACAGTGCATCGTTCACGGATGTAAAATTTACATTACGAAAGCAGTAAGATTGACTTCGTTGGGTTGAGATCTCAGCGCAGTTAGGCGTTTCAAGTTTAAAGCTAAGCTCGATAGTAGGTTGATAAACATCCTCCGGTTGAGAAAATGGTGGTACCCTCGATACAGCAGAGTTGGAGATGTCACTGACAAATACAAGATCAAGTATCCTGCTCATGCTATTCATGATAGAATTTTTCTGTCCAAGAGACAGCTCGGACATTAAATCGGCAAATTCGTGTTGGATAGATGGAAAAAGTTCGTCGGAATTATCAAAAGATGACCAGGATATGTGAGGAATATTTAAGTCCCCAACGAAAACTAAACGATCACGGTCATTTAATAGAGATGCGTCGAATTAGTTCAGCGTGAGTTAGATAAACCGCGAGCTCAGATGCGGGAGGGATGTACGAACAAGTGATAAATAATTTTGAGTCGTGTGTTTTAATTTCAACAGCAACAAATTCAATGACAAGAGATGATTCACAGGGAATTAGCTGAGATGGCCAGATTGCATCAACAGCGACGAGAGCCCCACCGCCATGACGAGTTGGGCGATCGCACCTATATATAACATACTTGTCACTAAGGATCTCAAAATTGGAAATACCAGCATGAAGGGAAGTCTCACAGAAAGCTATGACATCTTGTACAAAAGATGCACTATTAATAAACAGCGCGCTCAGTTTACCGCGCAAGCTGTTTACATTTTGGTAGCCAAGTGAGAAGGAAGATTTTAGTTTTTTGAGACCGGAACAGAAGATTGTGGGTCAGCACGACCCGATGGATTGGAGCGAATACAGAAAGGGCGCGCGAATGGAAACTCAGGCCAGGTGTCCGACTGAAGTGCTCTGTGAACATATAAATCGGGCAGCGTGATTTTAAAAGTCGATATATCTCGTATTTTATTAAATCGGAATTTTCTGACTTCGACTTGAGATATATCGAGAATATTTAGCTTTGAACAAAGATGATGTCTCACAAGTAAATTAATCGAGAAGGGCATAAGTAGAGGGAAAAGGGAGAGTTAGTGGCACAGAGGTGTGGGCTAATCGCTACCCTAAGGGGATCTTATCATATACATCTTAGTCGTTATGGTGACTTGGTGGCGTTATTCGGCGATTTAATCCCGCCAATGACTAGCACTAAGCATTTTGCCTGGTGGCAATCTGTGATAAGAAATGTGATAATAGGATAGGTTAGCTTTGTTTTCTTTTTTTGTCTTTTGGGGTAAATGTATACTTGCGTCTTCAGTATAAGTCGTGAGGGAACATCTCATAACATTTTGTCCCTCTTTGTGATCCGCAAATGGCCTAAATAAGACAGGAGTGGCTCATGCGAGTATCATTCTCGGGATGAAATGCATTCTTACTGGCTGAGGGCATCCCGGAGTGCAAAGCGGGAACGAAAATGGAGATCGTGTACAGATTAATGTCAGAGCCCTTGACTGGCGGTCATCAGCACACGCTGAAGACCAGAGCAGTTGATGAGCTCCAGCAACTCGTAAGATTTTGTTTTTTTTATATTCGTCCGTTTGTGAAACAGGACAGAGACCTCATCGGCGGCAAAAGTAGTAGAGTACAGCGTTGATGGGACCGGCGGTTCGGTCCGGTAATGGCGATCCTTCTTCCCTTTCAGATAATACGATTATTGGCTTGAAAGAAAAAGAAAATTTGAATTTAGTAGTGGTACAAGTGTCCTTTTTAGTAGGTAGGAATTTCTGTTTCGTGTGGGTTTGAGAAAAAGTTATATATCTTGCTATTTATTATTAAACAAAGAATAAATAAAATAAATTTATTGATTTAGTGGGAAATAGTTTAGCTTATTAAGGAAAATAGAGTGAGAGAAATGTCAGAAGAAGAGGTAGAATATAATTCGATGGCGGGCCACCAACACCAACTAAGATCTAGGGGACCGCTGGGAGAAAGCGATGCATTATGGTCAACCGATAATACAACGGCGGCCGCATAGTCTTCAGCACGCATCTCAGGTGGTTTGAAAAGGACCCCAATGAATTTCATTGCGCAGAAACGTATTGAAGATCAACGGGTGGCAAATGAGCAACTTGCCGATGAACAGCGACAAGGAGCAAGGCGGCAACTCCAAAAAGAGCAGCGCCAACATCTTACAGACATGCCCATTTCAAATCTCGAATTCCCTAAAAGTTCCATCGGCTCCGAGGAAGCATCGGCAGTCAACGTAGCTATCGCCCAGGCGCATCAAACATATAGGAAGTCGCTTGAGGGAAATGTGAGTGAGGCTATACGGGAAGAGATTACTAAAGGATTTACAGAGATGATGAAACTGCTAATTGATGTTCTTAAACCACAAGGGACCCAAACATAACCGGCTGCACGAGAGCATACAAAGGCACGAGAGCAATCGCAAGTGGGCCAACGCCCACCAATGTTTCCACCACGGCAAGGTCAGAATAGTCCAGAGGAGAGCAGTTCAGATCCTGAAGGCGACTCCGATTCAATTGCCTGGCGGAAACTCTATCCTGGGCCACAATACAGAAATAGGCAAGGGTCAGATGATAGACCCGGAAGCCATCGAGATAAATCCCAATGGCGAGGCGGGAACCAGCGAGCCGGCGAATGGAGGCGAACCGAACCGGAGTACAACAATGTGCACCAACAGCGAGGTCCAAGCGACGCCCGTATAGAAAGATGGGGCATCTCGTTTGACGGAAACGCACTGTGTTCTGTAGAAGATTTTGTATTCCGTTTGGCAGTATCAGTGCTCATGGCATGAAATCATACGGAACTTCCATCTGCTGATGACTGGGCGAGCACGAGAATGGTACTGGTTGCACGTGAAGCAGTCCCGAGTGGAGAAATTGAAGACACTGCGACAAGCGCTATTGGACAGGTTCCGAGGCCCATGGACGGAGCACGATTTGATGCACAATCTGCTTCAACGCGACCAGTTGCCAGGAGAGAGCTCCGAGGACTATATTCACGCCATAAGGCAAATGGCTTCACGATTGAAGAAACCTCTACGTGACCGTGAACTAATAAAAGTTATAAAAAAGGATTGCGAGAAGGGGTAACGCGTTATGTATACGCCATGGACGTGTTCACGGTCGATGAGTTGCGGGATGAATGCAATGAGGTAGAACATAGCCTGGTCCGACGCGGAGGAAAATACAGAGGAGCAGGCGAGAGCCAAGATGGGGCGCGATATCCACAAATGAGCCGGACTAAAATTGTCAGCGAACTGAAGGCGGATTCCGAGGAAGACGACCATCAGAAAGAGGTGGAAGAGCTTCGTCATGGGGCACGAAGCCAACCCAGACCGGGATGTTGGAATTGTGGGCAGACAGGCCATAACTTCAGGGATTGCTTGGCCATGGAACGGAAAATATTCTGCTTCAGATGTGGGCACCCAGAGACATTCTCTCCAAAATGCCCAGAGTGCGCGGAAATCGGGCGACTGAGCGTACGCAGAGCGGGAGAGGTACGTTCAGGGACGATTCCCGCGAGGAAAGAACCTTAAAAAAATAAAAATTTCAATTAGTAGTGCATGTGATAGGATTAAGCCCATAAATCATATTCAAAATAAAATACATAATCAAAATAAGAATATTATTAGACTACCATTGGAGGAGCGCATGCGGAGATACTTAGAGGCAAGGAAACGGATTTTTGAAGATCACCAGGTTGCCGGTATGAGAATGGTCACGAGAAAGGTGAAGAAAGCACGTGAGAGATTCCAAAGGCGGCGTGCAGGTCGTCGACAAGTTGTCGCAGCGGTTCAGCGAACACGACAAGCAGACCCGCGTTTATTTGCAGAAGTCTTGGTGGCGGGCCATGTGTTGAAGGGATTGCTCGATACGGGAGCAACTGTCAGCCTTCTGGGTAAGGGATGCAGGGAGCTGGTTTATAAAATGGGGTGGTCTGTGGACCGATATTTTTCAACCATCAAGACCGCTTCGGGTCATGACAGATCCATAGTTGGTCGAGTAAGACCACCGATACAATACGGAGGCCAAACGCGCGAGATTACCTTATTTTGGTGTCCATATTTAGAACAACCTGCCTATTTTGGAATAGACTTTTGGAGGGCATTCAATCTGGCACCGGCCGTGCTCGGGGAGAAGGATTATCCTGTTGTCGATGAACTTCAAATGCTGGAGTGTGTATCCCAGGAAATTTCTTACTATGCGGAAGAAAAAAGGTCGGATTCCGTCATGGAATCGTGGCCGCTGGAAGTAAAACAAGAAAGGGAATTAGAAAAGGTCAATGCTGATTTCTTGTCATTTGAGAAAGTGGGTTTGGGAAAAACCACACTGGCGGTACATAGGATCGAGCTGACTAACGGAGCGCAGCCTGTCAAAGACCGACACTACCCAATGTCACCGCCGGTGCAACAGATCGTGTGGAATGAGGTGGACAAAATGTTAGCATTAGGCGTCATCGAAGAGAGCCAGAGTCCGTGGAGCAACAGGACAACGGTAGTGAGAACGCCCGATAAAAACAGATTTGGTCTAGATGCGAGGAAACTGAATGCCGTGACAGTCAAAGACGCTTATCCGTTGCTATGCATAGAAGGCATCCTCTCTCGCGTAGACCAGACACACTATATATCGAGCGTCGACCTCAAATTCGCATTTTGGCAAATTGAGCTAGAAGAATCGAGCAAGGCATATACAGCTTTTACGGTGCCCGGAAGGCCATTATACCAGTTCCGGATGATGCCATTCGGTCTGTGCAACGCGGCGCAAAGATTGTGCCGTCTAATGGACGTTGTCATTCCGGCAGAGCTGAGGTCAAAAGTGTTCGTTTACCTAGACGACTTGCTCATAATGGCTCCAGACTTCGAGACCCACATGCGATATCTGCGTTTGGTGGCTGCGTGCCTAAAAAGGGCAAATTTAACCATTGGTATGGAGAAATCAAAATTCTGCTTCAAGACCATTAAATATCTGGGTTTTATTATCGGCGGTGGGACCTTGAGAACTCATCCGGGTCGGGTGGAGGCCATCGAACGACTTCCGGAGCCCCGATCCGTGAAGGAGGTGAGAGCCTTCTTGGAAACAGCTGGGTGGTACCGTCGCTTTGTGAAAAATTTTGCGGCACTGGCTGTTCCGCTCACAGAGGCATTGAAGAAGCATGGAGCATAAAAAAATGCTTTGATGACGGCTCCTGTCCTAATGCACGCCGACTTTAGAAGACATTTTTATATCCAATGCGACGCCTCACATTATGGCGTGGGAGCAGTCCTGTTCCAGCTAAATGATAAGAAGCAGGAGAGGCCTATAGCGTTCTTCTCGGCTAAGATGAGCAAGCACCAGTTAAATTGCACGGTGACAGAGAAGGAATGCTTAGCTGCGATTATGGCGATCCAAAAATTTAGGCCATATGTGGAGCTCATGGCTTTCACTGTGATAACCGATCACGCGAGCTTGAAGTGGTTAATGTCCTTGAAGGATTTGAGCGGTCGGCTAGCTCGATGGTCCCTGCAGTTGCAAGGGTATAATTTTACGATTGAGCATCGAAAGGGATCGGAAAATGTGGTGGCAGACACGCTATCGCGCAGCTTACAAGACGCAGCCGTGGAGGAGGTAGAGCTAGATGCCAGTTTAGCTTTGGGCTTCGAGACCAATCAATTTCTGTCAGAGGAGTACATGGAATTAATTGAGGAAATACAGGAGAACCAAACCATATTACCCGATTTGAAAGTCCTGGATGGCGTCATCTACAAACGGATGGGATTTAATCGCCTAGAAGATCAAATTGAGGGTTCCAGCTGGAAGATTTGGGTGCCTTCCTCTTTGACGGATGAGCTTGTAAGGCGCGCTCATGAAGAACCAACTGCAGCTCACGGAGGAATAGCCAAGACCCTGCAGATTCTGCGAATGCAATATTATTGGCCAAAGATGACCGTCCAGGTAACGCGCTTTATTGGAGCATGTGGCATCTGTAAACAAAAGCCACGAATTACAAGATGCAAGTCAGTTTGGGAAAAGAAGTGGTGACAGAACGACCCTTTCAAAAGATTTACATTGACTTCCTAGGGAAATATACCCGATCCAGACAAGGGTACGCTTGGATTTTTGTGGTCGTTGATCATTTTACAAAGTTCACTTTTATGAAGGCCATGAAAGACGCGACGGCCGGCAACGTAGTTGACTTCTTGGTTAAAGAGGTATTCTATAAATTTGGTGTTCCCGAGGTGATCCACTCCGACAATGGGAAACAGTTTGTTTTCAAAACGTTTCAGGAGATGATCGAAGCATTCCACATTTCCCATATGAAAACCGCTATCTACTCTCCACAGAGTAACGCTTCAGAGAGGGTGAATAGAACAATCCTCCAGGCAATCCGGACGTATTTAGAGGAAGACCACCGGGAATGGGATCTCTACTTGCCCGAGATAGAGGTAGCCATACGAAACAGCGTACACTCGGCAACCGGTGTTACTCCATTCTTCGCACTTTTTGGGCAACATATGATGTTGAACGGGGAGCAGTACCGATTGGGACGCAAGCTGAAGTCTCTATGTGAACATGAGATGGCCAACTTGAGTGTGTCCGACAAGCTTCAACTGATCCGGTCGAAGGTGGAGAATCAACTGCATGTTGCTTACGAGCGCAGTGGGCAGCGTTACAATCATCGAGCGAGGTACTTTAAGGCCGTGCCGGGACAGGAAGTATACCGGAGGAACTTCGTGCAGAGCGATTTCAGCAAGGCTTTTAACGCCAAGTTCGCCAGGAAGTTTTTAAAGGCCCGAGTGATCAAAGCAGTTGGCCGCAACGCTAACGAATTGGAGGACTTGGGAGGACGAGCGCTTGGGGTATTCCATGCCAAGGACATCCGTAGCTGAAATAAAAAAGAACAAAGTATCGGAATCTCAAAAAGCTAGCTCTGTTTACAAATACTTCCCGTCAGCTGGTGGTGCCGAAGATTCATCCGTGACCCGATCCGGCCATATCACAGCATGTGGGTGTGACCCAACGTTGGGCGCTGCAGATGGAAGAGGATAAAAGATGATGATGACACCGGCCTGAAGACTTAGAAATAAAAATGCGCACGAAAACCTTTGGCGTCTGTTGCTTTGCTCTGTCACATATTTTTCGTGTTGGTGTAGCATTTGGTACCTTAAATTAATCGATAGAATCACATATCGGTACAGATTTGAATGGTTGCGCGCGCAATGAAACGGAAAGATCTGTGGTGGCGCCATCTAGGGCTGGAGTTGAGCAACAAGGTGATAGGCTAGAAAGGGAGGGAGATCTTGAAAAGAGAATGAACGATCTGTGAGAGAGAATTTTCAAGGGCGACATCTGCATCCTACTCACTCCCACCTGTGGAGTGGATGTCAGATGAAAGTAAGGCCTTGAAACAGGCCAATGACCCTCTCAATGTTAATGTAGGTCGGGGGACGGACAGGAAATGGAACGAGTCGTTATATAGATCAACTGGCCGTTGCCAAGGGCTAGTTGGCGGTAAAAAACGGTTGCAAAACCAGTAGCGAGCAGCCTGTAATTTTGTTGGAATTAATTTTATATTTTTTTTGTGAAAAACGTGAGTTGAAGTATGGTGCTAAGTGAGGTGAAATGTGCTCCTGACCACATCTCTATATTTAATCGTGGTCAGGAACCCCAATTAGGAACGGCCAAGTCACTTTATTTGGGCAAATCCGGAAACTCTGGTGATCTGGAGGTCCGTCGATCATCACAGACGGAACCAGGAAGAGTGGACGGGATATCCGGCCAAGAAGAAGGCAGGAGAACACAGGCAGGCGCAGGACTATAATTTAAAACGTGAGTCCATTCCAATCTGGGTGTTCCCGGCCCAACAAAAGAAAAGCATTGCTCCGGGAGGGGGATGCAGCGAAATCCAAACTGACCCCCAGAAAGATAGGGCGCCTCTACCGCCAACGAAAAAGACAATCCAAACAAATTAAAAGCGAACACAAGACGCTTCCAGAATGCCATTAATTCATTAATTATTATTCTATTATCTATTAAACACAAGACGCTTCCAATTGCCAATAATTTTTCAATTTTTTTTGGAAGCCATAAGCCCATACATAAACGCTTTATACTTACCCCTTATTGAACCCAAATGCAATCATCCATATATACATAATTATCCATATACATTTATAAATAATTTCTATATCATAAAAATTTTGTGCATGCTGCACGAGCAGGGCGGATTTCCATGTTACATGTTAGGTGTTTGAATTTGAGTTTTTTTTCGCCTAGAGATTTTTTTTGATGTGAAGATTGTGCGCGCTGCGGGCAAAGGGTCGAGATCCTGCCCTGGGATGGGATAGAGTTAGCCGGTGTCAGCCCTCATGGAAAAGGCAGCGGCGTAACAGGGCATTGCCGGATTTGTAGGGGAACCGGCCCCAAATGATATTAATTTTTATACCCTGTTCCCATTAAAAATGGGAAAAGGGGTTCATGAAGTTTTGCAAATGAATGTAACAGCCACAAGGAAGCTTCTTCGACCCTATGAAGTATATATATTCTTGATCAGCATCAATAGCCGAGTTGATATAGCCATGTCCGTCTGTCTGTCTGTCTGTCCGTCTGTCTGTATGAACGCGTCGATCTTAGAGACTATAAGAGATAGAGACACAAATTTTTGCATGCACATAGCTGTATACCGTACACAGATAAACTGTCACCGCCACAATTTTGAAGTTAGAACCACGTGGCTTAATATATATTATTCTAGGCGTTATATCTAACCACTCTTAAAAGGAAAATAAGATCCGAGCAAAAACACCAAAGTTTTTAAGCAATTTTGCTTATGGGAGCGGGGGGGCGGAGCAGGAGTGAAAAAGGACTCCCAAAGCAGCACCTCGAAGGAGCGTTTTCGGGGCGCTCCGAAGCAGGAGTGAAAATGGAGTGCAAAAGAGCACCGCATGGAATCGTTTAGGGAGCACTGAATCCCGTTATGTCAATTTATTATCTTGTTGATGTTTCTTTTGTTCAATAATAACAAAAAAATATATATATATTTAATATTTATTAATTATAAATAAAATAAAAATATAAATATATTTAATAATTATAAATAAAATTAGGAGCATTTTGAGAAACTCAGAAAATAATTTTTCTATGTATAAGAAAATCGCCCTAGAATCGAAATCACCTTAAAATTTAGAAAAAATTTCTATATTTAAAACTTTAATATTTTTCTAAATTTTAGGGTGAATTTGCTTTATTGCCTTTTCTAATTTTTTTTTTCGCCTTTGATTTTAGAAAATATATGTTACAAATTTAGGGTATTTTGCCCTAAAATTAAGAAAATAAACCCTAATTTTAAGAAAGTTTTTCTAAAAGAATATAAAAAAAAAGAAGAAATGCTGCTGCGGTGACTTGATCCCAGTCCTCGCCCAACTGCGTACTTTCTTAACTATGATTTTGACGCTACGTCTTGCTTAAGGCTAATAGCCGAGTGGGCTAAGACGTCCGTTCGTGTGTTCACTAACCACACCCACGGTTCGCGGTGGTCCGGTGCTGGTCTAGTCTCTCTCCCCCCATTAAAAAGGCCCTTTTCTCCGGCGGATATGCTCCTTGGGGACACTTTTCGGAACCTGTTTAGGAGGCTCAGCGCACCGTACAGGGAGTCCTAATGGAGCACCTTGTGGACTCCGCTGGTTGGCTGGGATTGAGCAGGGTATTTTGTAGTCGGGAAACTCGACTACAGCGATCTTACTTGCATTAATAGCATTGGGGGACGGTCCCGGTTCAAAAACTAACGTATTATACGTATATTGAAACAATATTATCATGCTTATTTTAAATGGGTAGTGAAAACGATGTAGTTTACTTTAATAAATGCCCTCAAACGCAAAAATCGGACATGAAATGACTATTTTATTCAAGTTTTCTGTAAATGCTGAGGTAATTTTGAAACTTGTCAGTCTGCCCTTTTTCACCAAAAATGTGTTTTTTTGTGACCTTTGACCTTGAACAACTAACGACTTCCTTTGTGAATCTGAAAACATAGTTCTGTCTATTTTTACGTCTGGCTCATAGTCAATATGGAGTGGTTCGTGGATGAATATAAAATTGGTACTCCAATTCGCGGTTTTTTGGCTGTCGAGTACCATCTCTTAGGGACATGCAATAGCCTATTAAAACATCATAAAAAACGATTTTAATAAAAACCTGCCGTGCGCTTTTAAAGATATTCAAGAATTAAGGTTTAACTCTTTCTGGAGGTACCTTAACCAATTGTACGATTGAAGTGCCGAAGGTACATAGAGTATATTAAGTTTATGCAAAAGTATGTATCAGCCAGAAGGAATCATCTCCGACCCTATAAAGTATATATATTCTTGATCAGCATCAACAGCCGAGTCGATATAGCCATGCCCGTCTATCCGTCTGTCTGTCTGTCCGTCCGTCCGTATGAACAAAGAGATCTCAGAGATGGTTAGAGATAGAGGTTTGACGTGAAAGGGACATATATTTCTTATACTTGCAGGCAGATCTAGTTTATTTTCAATTTTTGCCACGCCCCCGCAATTTGGAAAAACATCATATCTCCCACAGTTTTGATGATAGATTGTTCGTACCTTCTAGAGATATCTAGTTGTCAAAATTATTTATCGATTTGCTGAAGGAATGATAATGACCCCACTCGCCATTCACGCCAACCACCGCAGTATTCAAACAAACTCAATTTTTTGGAGAGAGAGAGAGAGAAATTTAGAGAAACTTAATAAATGCATGTATGTTTTAACGACCTTTATGTTAATTAAAATCTTCAAATCTTTTTGCCGGCTCTAGGTCTCGCTATGTTGGTACATAACTTTAAAACAGGGACACACCACACCACAAAGGAGGTTAGTTGACCGAACAGCTGTTTCAATGGTATCTCTACCATATCATCAGCGGTCTTCACCTGGTACCACAATCAGAAAACAGCTCCCTCCTCATGCCTGAGATGCCATAATCGCTTGGGAACTCCAATGCGATTCAACAGCAAAATCCAGACACAACGAGCCAGAGCCGCGCTGTCTGTGGCCTTTGTACGTGTGTGTGTCCCCCAATGGTCTTACAATGTTAGTGAGAGAGATTTACTCCCCACTGCTAACCCAGTGACCAATAAGTCTGAGTGCAGAATTGCATTCAAACAGGGGTTTTTGTTGCTATAAACGAAACTATTTTTAGTTTCAACAACAACGCCGTGCCTAGCGTTTTATACATGCATGTATGTTTTAACGACCTTTATGTTAATTAAAACCTTCAAATCTTTTTGCCGGCTCTAGGTCTCGCTATGTTGGTACATAACTTTAAACAGTGGGGAGGAAATCTCTCTCACTAACATTGTAAGACCATTGGGGGACACACACACGTACAAAGGCCACAGACAGCGCGGCTCTGGCTCGTTGTGTCTGGTTTTTGCTGTTGAATCGCATTGGAGTTCCCAAGCGATTATGGCATCTCAGGCATGAGGAGGGAGCTGTTTTCTGATTGTGGTACCAGGTGAAGACCGCTGATGATATGGTAGAGATACCATTGAAACAGCTGTTCGGTCAACTAACCTCCTTTGTGGTGTGGTGTGTCCCTGTTTTAAAGTTATGTACCAACATAGCGAGACCTAGAGCCGGCAAAAAGATTTGAAGGAAACTTAATAAAAATATTGCACGATAACCGCGTGACTCCTTAGAAGTATTATAATAATATAGTCAGGAGCAAATGAACTGGTACTGAGTATGTTATAGAGACCTGTCCGATAAACCAAACCTGAGAAATCCAGATTTTAAAAAAACCCTTTACTTCCATTTTTTCATTTTTGACAATTTTTGAAATTGTTTAAAATTAACAAAGTTTTTTTTTGCATAACCGAAAATCACTTTTTGGTGGGAGTGTCGAGATCTAATTTCGGATTTTTTCTTATTGAAATCAAAAATGGTGAATTTTAAAACCGTCCAGTTTCAAAAAGAATGTCCCATATAAGTCATGCAGTACTCACGAAATTTTTAAAATTGATTTTTCCTTTAAAGCTTGTTTTTGAAATTTTGCAATTTTCTTAAAGTATACCGTGTTTTCCATATTTAAGAAAGCTTTCCATGCGAGTGCTAAACAATCCACCAAGCTCCGAAAAAAATGTGTCTTTTTTTTCTATCACTGTTTACAGCCAAAAATACCCATTTCTACTGGAACTACTTTTAAATTTAGTATGGATTGGTGATCTCAAAAATCGATTTCAAACATTTTTTCATTTCAAGGTTTTTTAATCATGAATTTTTTCATTTTTTTGGTAGGTGCTCTTACATTTCAAGTCATATCACACTTCATATTCGTCAGATGGAGTCAAGCAAACTATGAATCGAAAGGTAATTAATTGTAGATAATTAATAGAGATTAAGCAGTAGGTCGAAAGCTATGTTCACACTGGCAAATAATTTTGACAAATTTTCATGAAAATTGGGCTATATAGGCCAATTTGTGGAACTTTTCGACCATATTTGATCAAATGATTTGCGTATGGAACCATAGTTTAAGTTTTAAATCCTGTAAAATCTTTAATCATGGATGTTTTTTATCAAAATTTAGCCAAATTATTTGGATGTGTAAACTTAGCTTAAGCAATGAACTAGGGGAATCAGAATGTGCATCTGTAATTTCAGCAATGTCTGCAGGTGTTCTTGTATATTAAAGGCACATCCAATATTTTCCATTTTTGGTTTACTTAATAACAATTTAGACTTTACTGTTTTTAGCAGTTTTCAAATATTTTTCAGTGTGACCATATGCGCGGATACATAAAAATACTCAATTTGCATTAGCATGTACATGGTTTTGAAATCAATGAGGGTGAAGTAGATTGCTACGAAATTCATCTAGATGGTTAGCATTGAACATGAGCAATGCAAATGCAGCAAATCCACCTAGAATTGCAAAAACACCAACATGAGAAAACGGCCTTAAGTGCAGTTTGGATTGGTGATCTCAAAAATCCATTTCAAAAATTTTTTCATGGCAACCTATTTTTAAATATGAATTTTTTCATTTTTTTGGTAGGTGCACTTACATTTTCTGCCATATCTTACTTCGTAATCGTAAGATGGAGAAGCAAGATTGAATTAAAAGGTAATTGAACTTTCAATGATCGGGTAGAACAATGTTTTGAAATCGGGTTAGTAGTTTGGATACAATGATCAAAAATACTTATAATGGGTTTTTGCGACCTGTTTTTGATTAAGTCAAAGTTTTTGTTTGTGCTGGCTCAAAGGTCAGGATTGATTGTAATTTAATACAAATCAATACCATTTTAAACAGAGATAACTCACAACATTTCGGAACAGCAATTGGTTAGTCTGTACAGACTGTTTCGAAATTAACCACAATTCACTGATCAGCAGACGTTGTTGCTTTTCAAACTTCAAGCCCTAGTCAAACTCTCTACTTAAACGGTAATTTGGCCGAATAAAGACTTGAGAATTAAACTTACACAAATTTCAGCCTGAGATTTTCTGTTTATGAAAAGTTCAGCCTGAAATTATGCTTTGGGTTTTTGAGGTATGTTTTTCCAATTTGTTGCTAGTTAAATCTGTTTGTTTTTGGCTTTTGCTAGATGCTGAAAAAGCTTTTTCAGTGACATTTCTGGGCGTTGCCAAGGGCGAAATACGCAGAGGTATTTCTGTTTTTTTTTTTAATAGGGAAATCGTACAGATTTTAACTACAAACATTAATGGAGTGCCTTTGAGCCAGCACAAACAGCACAAACTTATACAAATTTCAGCCTGAGATTTTCTGTTTATGAAAAGTTCAGCCTGAAATTATGCTTTGGTTTTTGAGGTATGTTTTTCCAATTTGTTGCTAGTTAAATCTGTTTGTTTTTGGCTTTTGCTAGATGCTGAAAAAGCTTTTTCAGTGACATTTCTGGGCGTTGCCAAGGGCGAAATACGCAGAGGTATTTCTGTTTTTTTTTTAATAGGGAAATCGTACAGATTTTAACTACAAACATTAATGGAGTGCCTTTGAGCCAGCACAAACAGCACAAACTTATACAAATTTCAGCCTGAGATTTTCTGTTTATGAAAAGTTCAGCCTGAAATTATGCTTTTGGTTTTTGAGGTATGTTTTTCCAATTTGTTGCTAGTTAAATCTGTTTGTTTTTGGCTTTTGCTAGATGCTGAAAAAGCTTTTTCAGTGACATTTCTGGGCGTTGCCAAGGGCGGGTATTTCTTTTTTTTTTTTAATAGGGAAATCGTACAGATTTTAATTACAAACATTAATGGAGTGCCTTTGAGCCAGCACAAACAAAAACTTTGACTAAATCAAAAACAGGTCGCAAAAACCCATTATAATTATATAAAATGGAAGGCACTTCATTAATGTTTGTAATAAAAATCTGTACGATTTCCCTATTAAGGCCTATTTCCAGAACAAATAAAAATTTATGTCACGAAATAGCAAGTTATTTATGTTAAGTGGATTGTAAGCTATAGTGGGACCACGAAAAATCTTAAAAAACTCTAAAAAGTACCCAATACGGCAGTCAAACGGTGGGGTAAGACTGATTTGACAGCCGCTTAAATTCAAAATGTTTTATCAAATTAAAGTTAAATTTTAAAATCACCTCACAGCTTTCGAAGTCATATGATATGTACTACCACAAGTGTGCGCGACTTCGTGATTTTTGGTAGAGAAAGTCTTGAGGCACTTAAAATTAAAAAATATGGAAAACTAATGAAAAAGAGTGCTGATCTATGTGCTAATACATATATTATTTTTTGTAAATTTTTGTTGCATCTTGCTTTTGCCTTCAATTTGTTCTATGTTGTACGGAAAAATGTGCTGCAAATTATTTATTTTCAATTTAGTTCAGCTAATCAGCTGTTCTTACAATCCACACAATCCATCGATGTGGCAACGCTATGATTATTTAGTTTCTCTTCTGGAAATCAACAAAATAAATGAGACTAAATAAATGGCTCATCAGCTGTTCGAAGCTGTTTTTTTCATGTGAGGTTCAACATAAAAATTTATTTTCGTGCGTTCTGGAAATAGGCCTTTAAAAAAAAAACAGAAATACCTTTTATTGTGGGGGCGGGGGTGGGCGTGGCAAATATTTGAAATAAACTTGATCTGCGTGCAGACAATATGAGTCTACATTTCAAATTTGGTTGCTCTAGCTCTTCTAGTCTCTGAGATCTAGGTGTTCATACATACAGACAGACAGACGGACGGACGGACAGACGGACAGGCGGACAGACGGACATGGCTATATCGACTCGGCTGTTGATGCTGATCAAGAATATATAAACTTCATAGGGTTGGAAATTATTCCTGCCTGTTACATACATTTGCACGACTTTGGTATACCCTTTTTACTCTACGAGTAACGGGTATAAAAATAAAAAAAAATAGTTTATTTTTTGAATTTTTAAATATTTTTCCTAGGCGTTTGGAAACGAAATTTACTGCGTTTTCGAGAAAAAAAACTATTTTTTTGAAATATTTTTTATTATTGTATTCAAACTACTTAACCGATTTGAAAATTGTGTTTTGTGTGATTATTGATTCAATTACTTTTCGATTCATATCTTGATTGACTCCGTCTGACGATAATATCGTGAGATGTAAGTGCACCTACCGATAAAATGAAAAAAATTCATTTTTAAAAAACCTTGCCATGAAAAAATTTTTGAAATAGAGTTTTGCGCACACCAATCCAAACTACACTTAAAAATAATTTCAATAGAAATGGCTCTTTTTGGTTGAAAACTAGTGTAATTAATAATTTTGATATTAGTTACACTTCTCTAAGCCAAGCGAATATTTTAAAAAACTAAGAAAAAACCAGTCGAATGATCAAAATGTACCTCTAGACAACCAAGTCAATTCATCAAACCCATATATAGTAGGAAACCCATTGTACTATTAATGTAAATGCCGCCAGCCAAAATTATGTCGAAAAAAATACCATTAAGATTTTTGCTCTGAACGTGTCCGGTCTCAAAAACAAATTGCTACACCGAAATTTTTTTTTAATATGTCAACGGTTTTGATATAGCACTTTTATTCGATCAAAATGAAAATATTTTTAAAATATATTTCCCGAATTTTAACCTACTCTGGATCCCGGCAAAAATAACAGCAAGTAGAGTGTAATAAGTATGCTTACTTATTATAAATTTTATTAATTCTTTTATATGGCACGTGTGTCATTCTCTTGCGCTTACAGTGATGTGCTTTTATTTCTAGTTCATATCGATCAAGCACTATCGATTAGCAACTATCGCTTAACAACTATTGTCTACAGATTAGAGATTACAGATTACAGATTAGAGATTACACAGGCTATCGCCTAATATTATTACACGCTTTTTTTTTTTTTTAGTTTAATTCTAATTTAAATCTAATTTTATTTTATTTTTTAACTAACTTTAGCCTATTCTATAATGACTTAATTATAACCATATCTTTCGGGTAATTTAATTACACGACCATATCGGGTCGTTCTTTCAGTAGTAGATGGCTGAATTTCATTTCTTTGAGAGACTTCAAGAGAGCCTTCAGTCTCTGATTCAGTATTATGATCATCAGGAGTTTCATATTCATCGGATAAGCTTTCTTCACTACTCACTGATGGCTCTCCTGAGTTCTCATTACTACATTCACTGTTATTATTAGTGGGTGGTACAACAATTTCAATTTCTTGCATTTGACGATTATCATTAAATTTACCGATCTTAATATTTTCTTCATAAGGCAAGTCACTTCAGTTTAAAAGAGAATTTGTGGTTTTTGCTATAAGTCTCCTGTTTCTCCTAAAATGGTTGTTTAAGTTCTCTTTGATGATGTAGGATCTATTATTGACTATGCCTACAATTTTACCATAATGCCATTCATTTGAGATCCTTTTGAATATCACCAAATCTGCTACATTCAGCATAGTTAATAACTTTGCATTTTTATCAAAATAATATTTCTGCTTCGCTTTTTTCTTTTTGATTTGTTCTTTAATTTGGTTCTCATTTAGGCTTTTACGATACAGGAGATCCTTAGAAACTGGAAGTTTTGTCTTGCACAGCCGACCATGAAATAGCTCACACGGAGCCAATTGCATGCTCGCCACTGGTGTAACGTTATACTCCAATATTCTGTATTGATATTTCTTAAATTCATTCATTTCTATAGATCGCTTTAGAATATTTTTTCCTATAGCTACTCCTTTTTCTGACAATCCGTTGCTTTGCGGATAAGTAGGGCTCGAGAACTGAAGCACGATGTTATGTTCATTTGCGAAACGACGGAAGGACTCAGAGTTGAACGGATTGTTATCGCACTTGATTTTTGATGGATATCCCGAAGAGTTAAATCGTTTTAGCAAGGTGTTAACGATAGTACCTGCCGTCTTGTTGCACAGTTGTTCTACCATTAAGTAATTGGAGTAGGAATCAAAGACTGAGATAAAATTCATTCCCGCGAATTCAAATATGTCAATTCCTACCATATGAAATAATATAATAATAATGGTTTGCTTTATTGCCCAGTAATATTTACAGTTTGCTTAAAGCTAGCAGTTCAGTGGTAGTCAGTGATTAGATATTCATCTTTACATCTGAGAAAGTATTTCAATCTGTTTTACAATTTACATTTTTCGAGAACTTAATTTAGAATTACCCAAGGAAAAGGCAGGAAAAAAAAACCTTGGCAAGAAACTTAAAATTAGACTTAGAGCTAAGCTTTGGCTAGTTCTTCCTAACACTAATTATATTAGCGGTGAAGTACCTACCAGCACTCATTAGTGCGTCATTAGAATTTTTTTTGTGTTAAATTTACTTTTGGCACGAGAGATGAAGTCATCTATCGATTTGATATTTGCATCAGAATGTAACCGTTCTGTGGAATAATAAAAGGGCAGGTTCAGGATCATTTTCAATATCTTATTTTGTGCCGTTTGCAGTTTTTTCACATGAGTCTTTGCGCATTTACCCCATATTTCTGATCCATATAAGATAGTGGGTAAGAAAACTAACTTATAGACTAGAAGTTTGTTGTTAATGGATAGTTTTGAGTTGCGGTTTATGAACGGATATAAGGTTCTGATCATCTTGTTAACTTTATCAACAGTCTTACTAATGTGATCGCTAAAAATTAGTTTTTTGTCAAGGTTTAAGCCAAGGTATCTGACTGAGCTTTCCCATTTTATTTTGGTGTTGTTTAGTGTTATCTCGCTGTTTGGTAAAAACTTTGGGTGTCGTTTTTTGGTGAAGAATATGGCTTTCGTTTTTCTGGCATTTAGTTTGATTTTCCATCGCTCAAAATACGTTGATAGAGAGGTCAATGAACACTGCAGTTCGTGTTGAATGTCTATGTAAGAACTACCAGAACAGTAAAGCGCCGTGTCATCGGCAAAGATAAGCGAGTTGCAACTATCGAATAGGGGGATGTCATAGGTATAAATATTATAGAGAGTGGGTCCGAGCACCGACCCCTGCGGCACGCCAGCGTATAATGGCTTTTTCGTGGAATCTGTGCCATTTAAGCAGACGTAGAAGTATCTTCCCGATAGAAAACTTTGGACTAGTTTGGTTAAGTACGTTGGGGTATTGCAAGAAATTAGCTTGTGGATTAAGCCGTTGTGCCAAACAGTGTCGAAAGCGGCTTCTACGTCTAGCGTCAGCATGCCAACTGATTGTTTTTGATTAAGGTTTTGTTTGATAAAGTTAGTGGCTATGTCAAGAGGATGAATGCAATTTAGGGAAGCACGGAATCCATATTGCACAACGGGTAGAATACAATTGTCTTCCAAATGGTTATTTAATCTGATTTTAATTAGTCGCTCTAATATTTTTGAAAACCCGCATAATAGGCTGATTGGTCGGTAACTTTCAGGTGAGTCAGGAGGTTTGCCGGGTTTTGCAATGGGAATTATTTTTGCAATTTTCCATGCTAAAGGAAAATAGCCAATCTTTAGGCAGTGGTTGAGAATAAGGGTTAAGAAGGTAAGTGCCCTCTTTGACAAGTTTTTGATGCATAAATTTGGTATTAGGTCAATACCTGGTGATTTCTTGTTCTTAAGAGTTTTAATAATTGATTCTACTTCACTTAATGCAATTTCGGGAGCTGAAGTTTGATTATCTTGCGCACTGAGTTCTCGCATTGAGTTTTGTACCATTTCTGAAGTTGGCCCATCTGAATAAGCTTCAGTTAGGCGATGCTTTCGTTCGAAAATGTCGGCAAGTATATTCGCCTTTTCAGAATTTGTAGAGTAACATGTATTACTATGAGTAAAACTTGGAATGAATTGTTTTTAATTTTTAATGATTTTAGTAAGCTTCCAAAATGGCTTTGAATTTTTATCAAGGCAGGATAGTTTTCGATTCCAAGTAGTATTGTTGAACTCAACCAACTTTTGTTTTATTACATTGTTTAGGTGATTAATTCTGGCTTTGTAGATTGGTTGCCTAGTTCTGATCCATTGCCTTCGTACGCAATTCCTGTTTGCAATGATGCTCTTGATGTCGGCTGGAAGTTTAAGGGGTAATATTCTAACATTGTTTTTAGGTACCGATTGTTTAATAGCCGCTGTTATTTCTTCTACAAGATGTTTGGTCATGATGTCATGTGTATCCTGGTTTGGGTCAAAGGTGTTAAAAATTTCAAGCCTACTTTGGGTTGCTTTATCTAGGACACGCTTAAATTTTTTCCAGTCTGCCTTCGAATACTGGAAGTATGATTCTAGATTATTAATTCTTGCATCAGTGCTAAGCTTGCATAATACTGGGAGGTGATCGGACGAGAGATCAGTATATACTATTGGCTCCGAGAGCCTTTTTGGTGAATTAGTCAGGTAGAGGTCCAGGGTTGATGGATTTGACTTAAAGTTGGCCGGTATGTAAGTGGGATCCTTGGGGTACATGATGGTGAGTTTTCCTAGGCACGAAAGCTCATGTAGGGTATTGCCGAAGCTGTTGGCCCTAGCGCAGTTCCATAGCCTATTCCTACAATTTAGGTCACCCCCTACAATATAGTTGCCACCTATACGGGATATTTTGAGAAGGTCAGACTTAAACATTTCTTTGATGTGCGGTTTTGATTTGTATAGGATACATTGATTGCTTAAACATTTAGCTGACGATCCAGGGAAATAGACCGAAAATAATTTGAATGATTCACCGGAGCCCTAGGTTTATCTTAATGCCAATATTTGCGATTACATGAGTATTTATACTTTGGATTTGTTCATGGCTAATAGTTTTTAGAACTAAAATAGCGACCCCACCGCCCCTGTTGATGGTGCGGTCATTTCTATAAATTGTATAATTTGGTATATAAAATTTGTATTAACTGTTAGCCAGGTTTCACTAATTAGGCAGATGTGGATTTGATTTGTTGTAAGGAATTCGATCAATTCCAATCGTTTTGAATGGACGGCACGGGCGTTCCATGCCATAATATTTAAATTGTTAATCGAACTATTTACTGTTATACACATGTTTTAAAGCAAGTTGAGTTATTATGTTAAATTGTTCGCTTTTTGTGGTACACCTACTTAGTTTATTAGTAAGCTCTGTCAGGAGAGCAGAAATTTCATCCATAGTGAATAGCTCGGAAGAGCTAGGTTGGAGGGAGCTGTTTGGTTGTTGAGAACTATCGTTAAGAACAGCGTGCCTGTAGCTGAGATATGGTGTCGGTGGTGCAATTTGAGGTCGATTTGCCGAAAAGTTGTTTTTGGGCGTCATTGAGAGCCCGTTGGTATATTGGTTGGACCCACGTGAAGACTGTCTGTTAGGCCTAGCATTGGGGTTGTTGTCATATGAGTTTTGCCCTCTTGTTGATCTCTTCAAAAGCAGCGATTGGTACGAGAGTCTGCAAGGACAGCGTTCATCATTGGAGGCGTGATTTCCTTTACAATTTGCACATTTTAATTTTGTACTGTCAGGGCAGTCAATGGTTTTGTGCGAGCCAGCGCAGTGGGCGCATGATGTTCTAACAGCGCATTGCTTAGATCCATGCCCATATAGCTGGCAGTTGTAGCATTGCGTTAATTTGTTAGACGATTTGGTTTTATATTCCCAGCGGACTTTTGTATGATTAACTTGGGAGTAATCTTTACGTAATTGATGCGCGTTTATACTCTTATGCTCAAAGTAAATTACATAAAGAAGTAGTTTGTGGTCGTTCCTTGTTGTTTTTTCAATAGCTTTAACGTCGATGCATTTGAGACCAAGATTGTTTAGCATTGATTGCACCTCAGTGTTAGGTAGTTTATCCAGACCGGAGAGCACTGCCTTATACGGCTTGGAGCTTTTATTCTCATATGAATAGAATTCACATTTGAGCTCTAGAAGTTTAGCACAAATTTTGTTGAAGTCGTTTTCAGCATCAGCGAAGATTTTGTTTCCAATGGATATGGTTTTAATGCAATAGTTGGTGACGTTGATGCTGGCGAGCACATCGTGTATGTATTTGGTGGTTTGTTTAATCACCGTTATAGGTGGGATTTTGGCAGCAGGCACATCATCGGACACGCCGGTTTGGTCGTTGGTGTTATTGTTTTCCTCAAGAGTTTGTAGCGGACGAAAGTAATTTGTGTATTCACTACGAGGTGGTCGATCGGTTTTACTTGAACGTGGCATCTTGTTATTGGCTGGTGCATCGGCACCGCCAGATAAAGTCTTTCGGCGTTTAATGACTGTTGTTTGGAAGTTGTTATCAGTAAAGTGAACTATTAATAGCACAGCGTGCTGATCGTAGCAACGAGAAATAGAGACACTAATCACGAGCAAGCGTATGAAGACAACCGTACACAATGAGTGTTAGTCGAAGACTGACCATATGAAATGGGTATTCGGGAACTTCATCTTGTATAAGAGGCTATTTTTGATTGTTTCATCTAAATTTCTCACAGGTACTGCACGAAGAAACAAGGTTTTTTATTTGAGCACTCATTCCGGGCCAATAATAGAGCTGTCTGGCCCGTGCCAGAGTTTTCTCTATGCCTAGATGTGGTTCGTGAAGCTGTTTTATTGTTTGACTTTGTAATTTTGTTGGGAGAACCAGTTTGCAGTTTCGAAGTAATAGTTGGTTCTCATAATGCAACTCCGCTTTAATTTTATGAAACTGACGCTCAAGTTGACTTAACTTATGATGGGAGGGCCAGCCATTTGTTACATATTCGCAGATCTTGTTGTATTCTTCGTCACGTAATAAAACTGAAACATAGCACTCGTAGCTTTCTTCGGATTGGCATACTGCTCGCGTTATTGAGTGAATGACATGTGACAGCTCTGGAAGTTCCTCGCTTTGAGGCAATTGGGCCCGCGAGAGGCAGTCTGCTATAAGCATGTCCTTTCCCGGTTTGTACGTTACAATAATTTTTCCGTATTTTAAAAGAAACATGAACATTCGCTGTAGTCGAGCGGATACGTCGTCAATGTCTTTCTTCTTGAGGGTTTCAAGTGGTTTGTGGTCACTTTCGACCAGGAATTCGCGGCCATATATGAAGTAGTGAAAGCGTTGACATGCAAAAACTATTGCTAAAAGTTCTTTTTCAATTTGTGCCCACTTTTGTTCAGTTTTTGTCAATGTGCGGGACGCAAAAGCAATCGGACGACCATTTTGAATAAGTGCGCATCCTAACCCATCTTTTGAGGCATCGGTTTGAATAACAACTGGCTTTGATTTGTCATACACGGCTAGTACTGGATCATTAGCTATAATGTTCAGTAACTCCTTAAGTTCCCTTTTGTGCTCTTCATTCCATTCAAAACTCACATCATTCCTAGTAATGTTTCTCATATGAGCCGACTTTTTTGACAGATTCGGAATGAATTTGGCAAGATACTTAAACAGTCCGAGAATTCGCAGCACATCATGTTTATTTTCGGGTGATTTAATGTTTAAAACAGCCTCCCGATGCTTGTTTTGCGATTTTATAACTCCCTCAGATAAAATATGTCCCATGAACTCCTCTTTGCGACTTTTTGTTTTGAACTTTCTTCGGGTTGAGTCTAACTCCGTTTTCTTGTGCACGTTTAAGCACTAGTAACAAAATTTCATCATGGTCCTCTTCAGTCTCTCCCATAATCCCAAGATCATCAAAATATACTATAACGCCAGGAATGTCGCCAAAGATTTGTATCATGTTCCGCTGAAACATTTCAGGCGCATTGTTTATGCCAAATGGAACTCGATTAAATTTAAAACGGCCAAATAGAGTCATAAACGTTGTAAGATCTGAACTCTTTTCATCTAGTTCCATCTGCCAGAAACCGCTAGACAAATCTAAGACAGTAAATATCTTTTTATTATTCATTTGACTGGTGAAATCATCGATTGTGGGGATAAGAAAATGTTCTCGTTTGATAGCTTTGTTGAGCGGCTTTGGATCTAGGCATAGTCGAAGTTCACCATTACCCTTTTCTACAATTTGAAGGTTATTTACCCAGTCAATGGGGTAGGTAACTGGTGAAATGATTCCATCCCTAACCATTTTCTTTAGCTCTTTCTCTAATGGCTCGAGTAGACTTTGAGGAATCCTCTTTTTGTAATGTAAGACTGATTCTGCTCCTTCTTTTAATATAATGGACTCTCTGGTGGGAAATTTTCTTTAGCCCTCAAATAAAAATTTAAACTCTTCTACAAATTGCTCTTTTGTTTTTGGCAAGCACCTAATTGAGTCAACATTTAGGCATTTGACAAGTCCAAAATCAATTGATGTGTTTAACCCTAAGATCGGTTCTCGTTCATTATCTACAACTAGAAACGAAGCTTTCTTTATTGATCCATCCTTCTCGTCTAGACACTCAAGTTCAACTGTGCCAAAGTTCCTCACTTTATTATACCCGTTACTCGTAGAGTAAAAGGGTATACTAAAGTCGTGCAAATGTATGTAACAGGCAGAAGGAATCATTTCCGACCATATAACGTATATATATTCTTGATCAGCATCAACAGCCGAGTCGATATAGCCATGTCCGTCTGTCCGTCCGTCCGTCTGTCCGTCTGTCTGTATGAACACCTAGATCTCAGAGACTAGAAAAGCTAGAGCAACCAATTTTGAAATGTAGACTCCTATTGCCTGCACGCAGATCAAGTTTATTTCAAATTTTTGCCACACCCACCCCCGCCCCCACAATAAAATGTTGCATACTTTTCGGCTGTCTCACCTCAGGCACACAGAATGGCTATTAATCATTTCTATGCATGAGTAACGGGTATATCGAAGTCGGTTAGAGCCGACTTTAACTTACGCTCTCGTTATTATTGTAGTCGTAAATAAGAATATTTTTATTTGATGTGTCTTTGTCTAAACTATTCGCTACCTTCATTGGTATACAATTGACATCTGCTCCTGTGTCAACTTTAAACGATACATTCTGGTTTCTAACTTTATAGGTTTTTTTCCACTTATTTTTGTTGAATCCGCACGTGCTTATTCTAAAGTAAGGGTAAGATTTTTTTACGTTGGCTAATTTACTTCCTTCATTTGGAAATTTACCTGATCCGTCCCACTTCACGGTTGCTATCGACTTTCTGTTGCCATCCTTCTGATGTGTTGGTGTATTGTCTCGTTCCTCCCTCGGAACCTGTTGCTTACAATATTTGGCAAAATGACCAACCTTTGTGCATTTGTGGCAGTTGACACCACGGGCTTTACATTCCTTACGATGATCCGGACTGAATATGGCTCCGCAATTGTAACAGCGACGCACAACTGCATTTATAGTTCCAGACTCCTCTTTTAGGTCAGCTGCACATGCCCTCTGGTCAATGGCTTGATGAAGCAACGATTTATTTCTCGATGCGGACTCGAACACTCTGCATTCGTTGATGAGCTCTACAAGTGACTTGTTCCTGTTTTCCAACAGTTTGAGCTGCAACATCCTGTTGTTGACTCCAATGATAATGCGATCGCCAAGGAGGCGGTCCTCATATGATTTCCCACATTCACATATGTACTGGCAATGCTGAATTTGCTTTCTTAGTTCGGTTTCAAAGTCTGCGAACGGTTGACCTTCACTTTGGACTATGTTGTTGAACTTAAACGACTCCATAGTGGTATTTCTGAGTGCAATGCAGTGCTTATCAAATGCGTCCAGTACCATGAGCAATGTGCGTTTGTAGGTTATGGCCGATTTGTTGGCATCGTCTGACGTCACTACACAACCTCCCACCATGCCATCGGCAGTTCCGTCGTTGGGAAACATTGTGTTGTAGGTTTCCATCGCCCGTGTGCCTGCAAGCCATAAGAACGTTGCTATTTTCTTCGGCTCAATTTCCGCATCTTTTCCAGTCGCCACCATGTACATTAGGAATGCACTTTTCCATTTCGGCCACTCAGATGGCAAGTCCGCCCATTCAATTTCGGGCAACGCGCGCTCTGTTGAATTCATCATGCTGATGATTCTCCACTTCTGACACCATGTAATAAGTATGCTTACTTAATATAAATTTTATTAATTCTTTTATATGGCACGTGTGTCATTCTCTTGGGCTTACAGTGATGTGCTTTTATTTCTAGTTCATATCGATCACGCACTATCGATTAGCAACTATCGCTTAACAACTATCGTCTACAGATTAGAGATTACAGATTACAGATTAGAGATTACACAGGCTATCGCCTAATTATTATTATATTACTTATTATTATACCAACGTATGTTTTGGGGAGATACTGATTTGCATCCCCTTTCGGATAAAACAATTAGTTAATATTGCGAGCGTTTAAACAAAAGAAAAAGCGGGGGTGGTTTTAGGTTATTTTCACAATGTATGATTTTAATGTGTTTGAGTTTAGCGATAATGTGTTTGTTGTTTAATGTGTTGATTGTTTATATGTTGTGCGCAATGTATATGTTTAATTTACAATGTTTTATAAATGTTTGAATTGTTGCTAATGTTAAAGATGGAGCGAGATGCGTAAGCGAGCGAGCGATTAGAGATAAGGCAAGCTATTGAATAAGCAAAGAAGAGAAATAGAAAGTTTACATACAAGCTTTGGACGCTTAACGCTTATTTAATTTTTAAACTGTTACACTTAGAAAAAAAATCCGTTCTAAATGTACCAAAACGCGTATTTTCGTTCTCAAAAGTAGGGTAAGTCGGTTTTTTATACCCGTTACTCGTAGAGTAAAAGGGTCTACTAAAGTCGTGCAAATGTATGTAACAGGCAGAAGGAATCATTTCCGACCATATAAAGTATATATATTCTTGATCAGCATCAACAGCCGAGTCGATATAGCCATGTCCGTCTGTCCGTCTGTCCGTCTGTCCGTCTGTCCGTCCGTCCGTCCGTCCGTCCGTCTGTATGAACACCTAGATCTCAGAGACTAGAAGAGCTAGAGCAACCAAATTTGAAATGTAGACTCCTATTGTCTGCACGCAGATCAAGTTTATTTTCAATTTTTGCCACGCCCCCTCACGCCCCCGCAATTTGGAAAAAACGTCATATCTCCTACAGTTTTTATGATAGATGGTTCGTACTTTCTAGAGATATCTAGTACTTAAAATTATTTATCGATTTGCTGAAGGAATGATAAAGATCGGATGAACGATACTCAAGTTATGAGCAAAAAACTATCAGTTAACACCCACCACCCACCCCACTCATAACCTAAGCATTGCGTTCAGCAGCAATCTTAGTGAGAGAGAGAGAGAGAGAGAGAGAGAGAGACGAGTTAAAAAATGTTGCATACTTTTCGGCTGACCCACCTCAGGCATACAGTAAGGCTATTAAACATTTGTTTCCATGAGTAACGGGTATATCGAAGTCGGTTAGAGCCGACTTTAACTTACGCTCTCGTTTTTATACCGAGAACGACGGGCTTAATTAAAGAACGTATTTTTTGAGACCGATTTTCTTATATTAAGAAGGCAGCCACTTTATGCAGGCAGCGCTGCCTGCGCAGGCCGCGTGTGACCGCGCGTGTGTGTGTTTGTGTGTATGCGTTTGTGTATGTGAGTGTGTTTGCATGTGTGTCTCAACTGAACAGGGTAGTCGGGTAACTCGACTACAGCGCTCTTACTTGTTATACCTGTCTAAGAACGCTTTTGGATCATCTCAAGAACACCATTTAAGAACAGAATGGGTCGATTTTGCGAACGATTTGTTGTTATTTTAGAACCATTTACAATAAAACAAAATCATTTTCTTATATGTTTTTGTATTTGTATTTATCTTAATAAAAAAATGTTAAATATATTTTATTCTAAAGTACATTTTCCCATTATTCAAAGGATAAACATGAAAAGGATAGCTTACAAATTCATCAAATGTTTTCAAATTAAGATTATCATATGGTTGGCCAATTTCGTATGCTTGCAAGTGGTGATCAAAACCCTTAACAATAATTTGGTAGCAAAGTACATATACATTATCATTTTGAATTATAAAATTCTTAATTCTGTATAACTCTATAGATCTTAGATTTAAAGCTAGATAATAGTTAGTCTTATATCTAGTTCCCTTAAAAAATATTTCCTCAGAAATTTCACAACTCTCGAAATTAATGCCATGGATTTTGTTAATTTTATTTAAATATATTTCTTTGTTCAAATTGACAACCTGTGAAGACTCAAAATACAATGTCGGTTCAAATCCATTTTTATGATTGAATAAAAAACTGGAAAATTGTAGACCAGCCTTAATTGCAATAGACCAGGATGGATTTACTCGAGACATGGTGTTATTGAAATACATTTTGGCAATTCTGCGCTTTCCCTCAAAGCGCATACTCCATAAGTACTTCAGAGGGCCACATTTTCTAATTGCCGTTGCATAATGCACTAGAAAATGGTGCTTAGGTTTCAAAGAGCCGTACAAATCACAATATTTTTTATGATGTTCTTCAACGAGAAGCTCTAAACGATTCAAATCTTCGTTTTCAAAGTGAGATTTTGAGATAATATCAATGATTTGCAAAAGAGTTGTTAAGACTATCCAGTGCTGATTGTTTACAGGAATTTAATCTCCAATCATTAACGTTAAGAAATGAACAAATCAAATCGTTTCACTTGCTGACATACTTAAATTAAAATTAAGTCTTGAATAGTCTAAATCGACTGAAATATTCCCAATTTCGATTTCTCCATATTGAAAAAGAGATTTTCTTCCATTAATATCTTCCAATGCACAGTGAAGATTCCATTTTTTTGCCAAAAAGTCCAAAAATTAAGCTACGACATTGCAATTTGGCACATATTTTTAAGTGGACAAATGTAAATTTCGAATAAAATTATGTCTCGATTGGACCACAGGTTCACCTACCTGCCATACAAATCCGCCAACCTCCAAAGAGTATTAATTTTTTAAACAGGGTTTGGAATAAAATTGAGATATAATGGATAATTATTATTTTATTTCAATTATAAACTATAGTCATATTCATCATAATCAGATTCCTGATCTTCTTCTTCAGGAAAGTTGCAATTCGCCGGAGACGGTGATTCCAAAATTGCAATAACGTCTTGTGGAAGTGGTATCTTTTTGTTCTTATTCCTATTATTTATTAAAATACTCGATACATGCGGATTTGATGTATCCATAGCCCTGTGAAAAACGTCACTCATATTATTAAGACGACTATTTTGCCTGGCATGTGATCTCCGATCTCGTTTATAGTATTTATTTCGGGCCTCGGAAGCGTTTTCTCCAAGAAATCCAACAGGAAGAACTGCATTTTCTATTATTTGGTATCCGTAAACCAACAATTTATGCACGGTCGCTGACATGGGGTTCCAAGGATAGCTGTTCATGTACATGGAAGCAGTTTTTTCACACAACTCTTTAAATTTGATAGCGCTTATTTTATACTCGCAGGAAAGAGCAATCAAAATAATGTGGAAATTATGGAGGACTTTTACGTCAAACTGCGATATTGAACTAAACAACTTAACATTAGAAAATAGTCTCCTTGCGGTATTTCCATCATTTGAGTTACCACAACCATTTTGTTTGGGCTTGTCTATATGTACGCCAAACTCTTCCCACAATTTGGCTTGAATGTCCTTCTTGCGCCTCAACATTTTGGCTTTATCGTCCTCGCTGGTAACTCGCCACTTTTTTAGTGTTGCTCTGTACGATACACTTAAAACCCATTCCATAAGCCGTATCCAGGCATGCAGGGGACTAACTCCAAATTGAAGAGCGCTTGGCTTTGCTGCAAATACGTCCGAACTGATATTGGTGGTTGTTAAAAATGCTTTTGGACTTGCACCGCAAATTGGGCAACATTGAGATGAGGTTGTTCCTGTTAGAATGTTTAATACCTTGCCATCTATTAGGGTCATGTGCAAATCAAAAATAACATTTAAATTTTCGAATTCAAACGGTCTTAGATTGCTTATTTGCTGGTCCAAATTGAATTTTTGATTTAAAATGCTGTTTTTGGTTTCTTTTAAAAATTCGATTTTAACCGGCCTGCAAAACCTCACTGACTGTGGACTCCGATTCTTCCAAATGATCCTTCCATAATTGTCTGTCAACAGTAGTGGTATAAGGGTAGTGACAAATAGCGATTGGTTATGGCTTTCAGTCTCATTTTCATTGTATTGCTGCTTGTAAAGGCTTTGACCCGTCGAACCATCAAATCCGTAGCTCGCAGAAAGTTTGACCTGAGAAATATGAGGCAAATTTCTCAAGACAGGTTCTTGTAATATAATGATCCGGGAGGCGGTATGGTTTAACAAATTTTAAAGTGATACCTGTAGTGGCGCTTGGAAAAGCCTAAAAGTATGCTACACCCTTCTATTAGCTTAATCTGAGTAAGCTTAGTTTTAGTAGCGTAATTAGTTGTTGATATTTTAGGGAGTTAAAATAACAAAACAAATGAACATGCACTGGCTAAGCGAACCTTATTTAGAAATAAATTCTTTTAAAATATAAGAAATGCAATTTCGATAGCTCTTCCGATCAGAGTTGTTCTTAAAAGAAGTCGATAGTTGAATGACAAGTGACAGCTGGCTGACAAGCGCATTACACCTTTATTTCCGAGTCGCGGCCAGGTGGCTTTTGACAAGCTAAACTTCCGCCTATTCAATTTGCACCAGCCTCCAGAACACAAGGTCTGCGAAAAAGCTCGTAAATAAATCTAAAGTGAAAAAAAAAACCCTCTGAGTGACTTATATAAACAGACTGACTTATAATTTTGTTTTTGCGCAGAAGGCGCTCATTTAATTGTTTTCGCCTTCCACAGGGGAGTGGCCCCTAGGGCTAGCTAAGCTAACCTCCACCCACGACTAGGCGGTGAGCGAAAAAGCTCAAGCGCTCGCTTAAAATCTCGCCCACATCGAAGGTACAAGGCCAAGCTCCGGCCAATCTTTATTTTTCATCACTTGGAAATTATCGCTCGTGGACGTTGGTCTGGAGATCGTGCCAAAATTGTAAGCGCCCTCGTATAGAGAGGAGTGCCACGCCCAGCAATTCCTAAGGTGTCGCCGAGTTGAGAAGACCACGAAAAGCCGCAAGTGATAGCTAGCAAAAGCATCAGTTAAAATTACTTTTGGTTTTATTGTTTGTTTTTGCAACAAACAAGGCAAATGTGAAAGAAGAAAGATAATTGGTTGACAAAAAGAGACGAAGGGAGAATCAACAATTTTGAGTTATAGTAATTTGTTTTGTGTGTTTGGCTTAACAAGAATTTAAACAAAAGTGCAAACAGAAACATTTAATCCAATCACAACCAACCCAAGTCATTGATCATCCCCAAAATCTCAAGACGTGGCCTTCTATGTGTGGCAAAATCATAATTTTAATCATTACAGGCTACACCTAAGTTACCTTCCAGCTCGTCCGACCGAAAGTACTTTCAGCACGGAATAGCGGTAAGTCAGTATGTCTTTTATGACCCCCTTAAGTTTGTTTTGATTTGGATCTTCTCTTTGCATCGGTTGGTCGAGAGCCCGACTAATGCTAAGCAAGCGCATATTCTAAATATAGAACAACCGGTGATCGACCGATAAAGCTTGGCTTGTAAACAAACAAAAGAAAATGCGTTTGCTGGCTTAAATATAGCCTCTGTGTAAAGTGCAGTGCGGCCTCGGTATGAAGTTTCCCTGTCCTCAAATTAAAATTCAATGATTAACTACTTAAATTTAAACTTGCTCTTTACACTGAAAGAAAATAAGAATAAGTACCCATATGCAAAATTTTTGATTTACGTACACCATTAATTTTTGATAACCAACTTCTTTCTACATAAAAACCAAGTAAGATTACATGCCTTAGTATTATCTACATATTATTATCTAACTCATACATTCACATTTTTCTTATACTATCTACATTTTATGTTTAACTTAATTATCTTGTTAACCATCATGAATTATTAATTGCGGAGAAATTGCCTTTTTTTTATGAACACACATATATTATATATAGAAATATTTTCCGCTATAATACTTGTTCTCGCTTAGCCAGTTATCAACTTTTGATTGGGCAGAAATCAAATCGTCTTCATTGGCAAGCTGCAAGTAGAAAAAATTTAAAGATTAAACTGATAACTAATGCGGATAACTTTAAATGTCTAGATAAATACTTTAGATAACTATAAATGTCTAGACGTTTCGAACAATTTATCTACGAATTGTGGCATGCGGGGTGGCATGGTGGCAATACACAAAAACATTCTTGATCTGGCTGCCATTTTGATACACAAATATAAATCTACTCACTTCAGTCTGATTCCACCAGAACAAAGGTCCTAAATCAGGGATCGCTTTTTTAAGGTCTTCAGCTGTCATAAGCTTTAAGTGCTCGAACTTAATACCCGTATCTGTAAATAATGGAAATACCGTAATGAATGTAATGAAAAACGAGAGCGTAAGTTAAAGTCGGCTCTAACCGACTTCAATATGCCCGTTACACAAGGAAAGAAATGTTTAATAACCTTCCTGTGTGCCAGAGGTGGGACAGCCGAAAAACATGCAACATTTTTTAACTCGGCTATTTATAATCCGATCTTGATGAAAGGGCTTATAGATGTTGCGTATGTTTGAAATTTGAGATCGATATCTTAGGAGTTGAGGGAGTTATTCAACATTTTTTATTGTGGGGGCAGGAGTGGGCATGGCAATAGTTTGAAATAAACTTTATCTGCGTGCAGACAATAGGGGTCTACATTTCAAATTTGGTTGCTTTAGCTCTTCTAGTCTGAGATCTAGGTGTTAATACAGACAGAAGGACGGACAAACGGACATGGCTGTATCGACTCGGCTGTTGATGCTGATCAAGAATATATGTATATATTTTATATGGTCGAAAATGATTCCTTCTGCCTGTTAAATACATTTGCACGACTTTAGTAGACCCTTTGTACTCAACGAGTAACGGGTATAATAAACAAAATACTTAGGCCCAATTTCTCAATGTCCGGTTAATCAAACTTACCGGCAGGTTAGCCGAATTTACTTACTTACTTACTTACTGCCCGCCGTCTGCAAAATCGAAGGACCCACCTGACCAATGGCACCACCAATTACCTCATGCGATGTGGTATACCGATAGTTATCTCACCGCTGACACGTGTGGACCATAATGAAAATATAATCCACACGCACGGCCAGCACCAGGAACGGTATTAACACAATGGCCAACATGGTGGTGGTTATACCCACATAACCCAAGACGGAGCAACGAGAGAGTACAGGGAGAGTATTTATTATTTTACTGATCTGGATGATGCAAAATTTGTTCAACAATTCAGGTTGACAAACTCAGCATGTCAAATAATTCTTGCTAGGATTAGAGATCAAATATCTTCGCTAAGTGACAGGTTAAACATTTAACTTTAGTTGTGATTCAATTTATTATGATTCGGATTGTTAACAGGAATCGTGGATTGTTGTCAGAGAGCAAATTTATGGTGGCGCTGCGCTCTTCTGCAAGTGGCTTCTTCCATATCTATGCGGGCGACTTCTGTTGAGTCAGACTTCCTTCGGCAAACCGTGCGGTTAATCAAGATTCCCATGCTATTGCATTACTGGCCATCACAAACAGACACTGACTTTTTTAAAGTCTCGTACTTATCCCGTAAGTGTTTCCAAGGACGAGACGGCAAACTAGTCTCCAGGCCCAGGCCTTCTGCTTCCAGGTCTCCGCATCCCTCTTTTTGTTCTCCAAAATGCATTTAATTGACTTAAAAAGTCTAAAAGCGAATGTTCCTCAGCCGCAGAAAAGTTCTTCGCTCTTGGTCTTTTCGGTGTTTCATATTGAATCATCATCGCAAGCAATTTTATTTAACTATTTTGCCTAATAATTACCAGCGACAACCTGTGTGGGTGAACCTGCCGGTAAGTCCCGTTGAGAAAACCAAAAGGTTTAAGACTTAACCTCTGGTAATTCCGGCCGGCAAATTTGACCGGCCGGTTCCTAACCGCAACTTTTGAGAAATTGGGCCTTAATAAACATAGAAAAAAATTCAGTAAAGCGTGCATTCTTGCCCACATGCATACACACACAAACATACATATGTGAATTTAAGGCGGGTAAAGCATTGCCTTGACACCGGGCTTTACATATGTATGTATGTATGTTTTCACACCCAAGCCGAAAATCAGAAGCAAGCATTCAACACCAAACTAACGTTTGCATGTACACACAAAAATACTTAAATGCACATTCAGTCCCAAACAGGAAAAAATTTGAGTAATGCGCGAGCTAAATTATTTATATATTATACGAACCCTATGTCAACCTTAGATATATTATGAACCCTATGTCAATCAAGTTATATTAAAGGCTTCAGCCTTTATTTTATGATACAATCTAGTATTCTGATATTTGATGTGAATGCCAATTTAGATATGAAATGAAGTCAGTCTAGTTGAAGCAGATATTCGAGTCGGACGTGTTTCCGAGAGAAAACACAAAACAAATGGTGATTAAAAACATTTTCGAAAAAAGTACAAAAAATCTATTAAATAAAACCACAAGTAAGTACAACAGGGAATTTGGACAGTGGCAGGGGGTCACAACATAACTCGCGCATTCTTGCCCGCTTGCATACACACATACACTGCCACAGCGATTACAACACATTACACAATACACTTTACACTCACCTGCCAAATTCTCCACCATATGGTGCAAATTGTTGCTTTCGCACCATTGTACAGTGGTCGATTGTGCCAATCTGGCAGGCAATAATTAATAACATTATTATTTTTGGAATTAAACAAAGGAAATTTTAAAACAAAAAATTATTTTTAAATTTTAATGTTTATGTTAAATAATTACACTAGTTCACAGCCAAAAAGACTCATTTCAATTGAAACTATTTTTCAGTTTTTAAGTTATTTTTAAGTGTAAAACTGTATTTTTTAAATGCTTTACAGAAGTTGGATGCAATATCTGTAACTGTTCCACATATTTGGCTATCGCTAAGTCCGTATTTGACATGAACTTTAGCTAGTACAGTAGCAATTACCTCATGTGTGAGGGAAAATCGCACACGTTTATATGCGAGTACGATAGAATGACGCTTTAGATTGACATCTATATAGTGGCCGGGTACACCAAACTAACCTTTGTTATTGCAACTCCAGATATCGGCAGTCTTAGAGACAAAATTAGTACTTTAAAAAATATTGGCGACATTTTTCAGTAAGTCCACATTCCTCTTATTTAGCATAGAGCGTATAGTTTTTGAACAGGGAATTTTTACCAGACGTCCAGTTAAAGCCACAAACAGGTCCCTGAAAGTTTTCTTTTCAGCATGGCAGAGCGGCAACATCTCGGCTATAATGTAATCGCAAATAAGTTCATTTAGCAGTAATAAACAAGAAAGAAAGTCGGTCAAGCCCGACTATAATATACTCTGTACCCTTACACTCGCATTTGCTCAGGAGTCAAACGGCCAGTTAACACCCCGCGCACAACGCGGTGCGCTCTCTAAGTTTCTCTCTCTCTCTCTCTCTCTCTCTCGCACTAAGATTGCCTGTGTTGAACGGTTAGGGTATGTTGCTGTGGTTATTGGTGGGGGGGTGGGTGGTGTTAACTTGCCGTTTTTTGCCCATAACTTGAGTATCGTTCATCCGATCTTTATAATTCCTTCAGCTAATCGATAAATAATTTTAATTACTAGATATCTCTGGAAGATGGAACAAGCCATCTATCATCAAAACTGTAGAAGATACACGTTTTTTCCAAATTGCGGGGGCGGGAGGGTGCGTATCAAAAATTGAAAATAAACTTCCTGCAATTATAAGAAATATATGTCCCATACATGTCAAACCTCTATCTCTTACCATCTCTGAGATCTCTTCGTTCTTCTGTACCGAAGGTACATAGAGTATATTAAGTTTGTGCAAAAGTATGTAACAGAGAGAAGGAATCGTTTCCGACCCTATAAAGTATATATATTCTTGATCAGCATCAACAGCCGATTCGATATAGCCATGTCCGTCTGTCCGTCCGTATGAACGAAAAGATCTCAGAGATGGTAAAAGATAGAGGTTTGACATGTATGGGACATATATTTCTTATACTTGCAGGCCGATCAAGTTTATTTTCAATTTTTGCCACGCCCCCTCCAGCCCCCGCAATTTGGAATATCTCCTACAGTTTTGAAGATAGATCGTTCGTACCTTCTAAAGATACCTTGTACATAAAACTATTTATCGATTTGCTGAAGGAATGATAAAGATCGGATGAACGATACTCAAGTTATGAGCAAAAAACGGCCAGTAAACACCCCCCATCCCCCCACCCATCACCACAGCATTCTATTGAACGGCAAGCTTAGTGAGAGAGAGAGAGAGAGAGAGAGAGAGTGAAACTTAGAGATGAGCGCGTATAACTCGTGAGCAAATGCGAGCTGCGACGTTAAGGGTACAGAGTATGTTATAGTCGGGCTTGACCGACTTTCTTTCTTGTTTTTTTTTGTTTAATTTATTATACCCTGTTCCCATTAAAAATGGGAAAAGGGGATCATGAAGTTGTGCAAATGTATGTAACAGGCAGAAGGAAGCTTCTCCGACCCTATAAAGTATATATATTCTTGATCAGCATCAACAGCCGAGTCGATATAGCCATGTCCGTCTGTCCGTCTGTCCGTCCGTCCGTCTGTCTGTCTGTATGTATGAACACCTAGATCTCAGAGACTAGAAGAGCTAGAGCAACCAATTTTGAAATGTAGACTCCTATTGTCTGCACGCAGATCAAGTTTATTTCAAATTTTTGCCACGCCCACCCCCGCCCCCACAATACAAAATGTTAAATAACTCCCACAATTTTTATTCGCAACATCTATAAGCCCTCCAATTTTCATCAAGATCGGATGATAAATAGCCGAGTTAAAAAAATGTTGCATACTTTTCGGCTGTCTCACCTCAGGCACACAGGATGGCTATTAAACATTTCTATGCATGAGTAACGGGTATATCGAAGTCGGTTAGAGCCGACTTTAACTTACGCTCTCGTTTTTTACTGGGATTCGAACTCGGGACCTCTCACACGCGGACGGACGCCTTAGCCCACTCAGCTATTTGACTTAAGCAAGAAGATGCGCCAAAACCATAGTTAAGAAAGTACGCAGTTGGGCGAGGCCTGGGATCAAGTCACCGAAGCAGCACTTTTTCTTTTTTATTTTTATATTCTTTTAGAAAAACTTTCTTAAAATTAGGGTTTATTTTCTCAACTTTAGGGCAAAATACCCTACATTTGTAACAAATATTTTCTAAAATCAAAGGTGAAATTACCCTAAAAATTAGAAAAGGCAATAAAGCAAATTCACCCTAAAATTTAGAAAAAAAAATATATTTTTCTAAATTTTAGAAAGTTTTTTCTAAAAAATTAATTTTTAGGGCAACTTTTCTAAAATGCAGACAATTTTTCTTAAAAATATACATTTTTTCTAAATTTTAAGGCGATCTCAATTTTAGGGCGATTTTCTTAAATATAGAAAAATAATTTTCTGAGTGTACCTAGGTATTTGTACCTAAGTACTTCCAAACACTGGATGCGCATCTAAAGTGCTTTGAACAGACTCTTCTAAAAATTCAGGCTTCACGTTTGTTCCTTCAACACTGTACCCTTTAAATGTTTTACAGAAGTTGGATGCACTATCTGCTACTACGTTTATACGCACGTCTTATTTGAAAATAACAATTTTGTGAGTGACAAATTAATGTGTATAAACGCTGAGTTAATTCGTTATTTGCAAATAGCTAGGCGTTGCCACTCTATTCAGTGATTTTGCTGTTTTCAACTATATGGTAGCTCTGCTATAATGTAATTGAAATTTACATCGACAGCAGGCGAAGGAGAAAGGGAAAATGTTTAAACCAAAAACCTGAAAACAAGCTTTGCAATTGAACCAAGGCGGATACCACGGTTCTTTTTGGACTAATGAAAGAATAAAGGGCCATGAAACTGCTTGATGGCAATCAGGCAGCACTTCATTTATTTACGTATGGTATGTAGCGTATAAACAGTGAGTTAGTTATTTACAAATTATTTCTATTTGCAAATAGCTGGAGTATAAACGTAGTATGTAACTGTTCCACATATTTGGGTATCGCTAAGTCCGTATTTTCCATGAACTTCAGCTAATACAGTAGCAATTACCTCATGTGTGTGGGAAAATCGCACACGCTTATATGCGAGCACAAGAGAATGACGATTTAGATTGCTATGCTAACTTTTGTTATTGCAACTCCAGATATCGGCAGTCGAACAAACAAAATTAATATTTTCAAAAATATTGGCGACATTTTTCTTGTAGCCTTCCTGTTATCTAGCATAGAGCGTATAGTTTTTGAACAGGGAATTTTTACCGGACGTCCGGTTAAAGCCACAAACAGGTCACTGAAAGTTTTCTTTTCAAAATGGCAGAGCGGCAACATCTCGGCTATAATGTAACCGCAAATGCGTTCATTTAGCTGTAATAAAAACTTTTAGTTACATTTGTTATAATGAATTTCGTAATGCATTCAATTCTCATACCTGGTTGGAATTTAAGATACTGGGAGTCTTGAATATATCTCCTGCTGAGTCCTTAGTTAAGTTACTGGGAACCTTAGATACTTTGGCTTTCATTGATTCGTAGGAAGAGTAACTATTGGGGTGAACCCTCTAGCGTAAAGAAATTGAAATATATGATATATAAACAACATTGTTTACGTATTCAAATTCGCAAGAAACTGCTATAGACTGGAATACAAACAAATTTATGCACCTAAATGTATGTATGTATCGACAATTTGATGTAAGCAAGAAAGAAAGTAGGCCAAGCCCGACTATAACATACTCTGTACCCTTAACGTCGCAGCTCGCATTTGCTCACGAGTTATACGCGCTCATCTCTAAGTTTCACTCTCTCTCTCTCTCACTAAGATTGCCGTTCAATAGAGTGCTGTGGTGATTGGTGGGGGGGTGGGGGGTGTTTACTGGCCTTTTTTGCTCATAACTTGAGTATCGTTCATCCGATCTTTATCATTCCTTCAGCAAATCGATAAATAGTTTTGTGTACAAGGTATCTTTAGAAGGTACGAACGATCTATCTTCAAAGCTGTAGGAGATTTGACGTTTTTTCCAATTTGCGGGGGCGGGAGGGGGCGTGGCAAAAATTGAAAATAAACTTGATCTGCCTGCAATTATAAGAAATATATGCCCCATACATGTCAAACCTCTATCTCTTACCATCTCTGAGATCTCTTCGTTCATACGGACGGACGGACAGACAGACAGACGGACAGACGGACATGGCTATATCGAATCGGCTGTTGATACTGATCAAGAATATATATACTTTATAGGGTCGGAAACGATTCCTTCTCCCTGTTACATACTTTTGCACAAACTTAATATACTCTATGTACCTTCGGTACAGAGTATAAAAATTCGATCATATGTACATAAATATGTGTTTGTTCGTAAGTATTTTAATATCTGTCCTCATATGTACATTGTATATATATATATTGTGTAGGTACTTACCTTTAAATACTTGTTTAAATTTCCAGTAGATTTTTCATCAACCTTTATAGTTTTATTTACACAGAGTTGACATTTCCCATTCGGGTTGAATAATGTTCCATTCAAGATCAGCGGTAAATCTTTATTTCCTTTATTATTTAGTGCCTGATCAGTCATTGCTAACAATAATTAAGTTTAAGTGTTAATTGTCTCTTAAAATTTCTGCACAAATAATGAGACGTTCCGTTTTTATACTCTGTACCGAAAGTACATAGAGTATATTAAGTTTGTGCAAAAGTATGTAACAGGGAGAAGGAATCGTTTCCGACCCTATAAAGTATATATATTCTTGATCAGCACCAACAGCCGAGTCGATATAACCATGTACGTCTGTCCGTCCGTATGAACGAAGAGATCTCAGAGATGGTAAGAGATAGAGGTTTGACATGTATGTGACAAAAATTCATTATACTTGCAGGCAGATCATGTTTATTTTCAATTTTTTCCACGCCCCCTCCCGCCCCCGCAATTTGAAAAAAAATGTCATATCTTCCACACTTTTGATGATAGTTTGTTCGAACCTTCTAGAGATATCTAGTTGTCAAAATTATTTATCGATTTGCTAAAGGAATGATAAAGGTCAGATGAACGATATTCAAGTTATGAGCAAAAAACGGCCAATTAACACCCCCTTCCCCCCACCCATAACCACAGCATTCCTTTCAACAAAGGCAATCTTAGTGAGAGAGGGAGAGAGAGAGAGAAACTTAGAGATGAGCGTATAACAGCGCACTATGGGGAAAATGACCACTTTATCTGGCATTTATTATTGTGAGTTAACCAAAAGAGATTTTTCACTGCGTTTTTTTTATTATGTTGTTATAGACCATTAAAAGCTATTTTAGAAAAAATGGGCGTGTCAACGCCCCTTCCGCGCAAAAAATCGAAAAAATTGATTTTTACGTGCATTTTTAGATATAAACTTTCCAAATTCAGTCACCTATACGTGCTTACGTTGCAGATAGGAGTTTCGCCACGCCCCCTTCCGCCCCCAAAATTATGAAAAACCAGTTTTTTTCATTAATTTTCTTTATTTTCAGCATTTTCTTCATTTTCCAGCTCAAAGTTTTCAAGAAAAAGAATGCTGTTGTCTTCAAACTCATCTTGTTCTGAAAAATCATTTATGTATTCGTGTTCACACGAAAGAAGCTGGATTACCTCAATGGGAAGGGAAAGATTTTTATGTTTTTTTATGCGTCGCGATAAATTTAGGGAAGAAATTATTGGATCTGATGTATCCAAAGCTCGATTAAACACATCGCCCAAAGATTAAAATCGGCTGTGCTTTCTGGAGTGATGAAGTCTATCCGATTTATAAATTTTGTTGCGGGACTTAGACGCTTCTTCACCAAAACAGCCGACTGGAAGCACCGTATTTTCCATGATTTGCCTTGAGTGTACAATAATCTTATGGAGAGTTGGTGTCATGGGAAGCCATGGATAACTGTCCACAATCATTTCGCCAGTTTGGTGACAGTATGCCTCGAATTTTTCTAAATTTATTGGCAACTGACAGGACAAACATATCAAAATGATCTTCAAATTGTAGAGAATTTGTTGATTAACTCCAGTTATTTCAGAAAATGTTTTGAAGTTGGCAAATGCGCGACGTGCAGTGTTACCGGTATTTGTATTTCCAAAGCCCCCCTGCTTCGGCTTATCGACCTTCAAAGCGAGTTTTGCCCAAAACATTTCCTGTATATTTGCCTTTCGTTTTAGTATCGCTTGCTTGTCACATGGAGTAGCAATTTGCCATTTTTTTAACTCCAGCTTATACCCAGCATGCAAGACGAACTCAAAAATTCGTATCCAGCAATGAAGTGGGCTTACTCCATATTTCAGATTGTCTAAAACTGGCACAAATTTGAAGCACTAGAAATTTTTATTTCCAAGGAAATCTCTTTGGCTTGAGTGGCATATGGGGCATGATTGAAATGATTTTGTTTTTGCTAAAGCATTCAGAACTTTTCCATCAATGGCAGTGAGATATGGACTGAATCTTACATATACACATTGAGTATCATTTAAAGATACCTTGAATATCGTTGATTTCAACTTTTCAATTTGTAATTTTATGTCCACGTTCTCTTTTAAAATGACTTCTTTTGTTTCTTTGAGAAACTCCAATTTTAGTGGACGACAAAACCTAATAGACTGAGGGGTGCGATTGTTCCACAACAAATTTCCAGATGAGTCTTATCAGTCGAAGAGGCATTATGGTGGTGGCAAAAAGGCATAAGTCTTTGTCACACGATCTCTTATCTGCGCATCCCTGCTCACGAGCAGCGAGCAGCAGCTGCACGCTGCTCGCGGACTACCGTTCGCTGCTCAGAGCGGGAGTCAAAAAGAGTCAGTGTAGGCTGCTCGCGAGCGAGCAATTTCGAACCCTGCATTTAAGCCAATTATAATGCAAATTGTTGCAAAATTGGTGGCTTTTTACTTTTAAAATATTTTCATCAACATTATTGCACGCATGCAGTTCAAAATATCTTTGAATTGCCTTCTCTCGTTCGTGCCGGCCCCTCTCGCTATTCCACACAGCAATCAAATCGACGTTGGAAAAAATGAGGTTACGTAATAAAAATGCAAATTGCGCCAAAAGAGGGAAAAAGAGGATATTAAGACAAATACATGTTAACTCAGAATTGACAACGCTACAACAAACACTTGGACAAACCACATAAACAATTCTAAACTCTTTTACATAATCCTTTCCAAAGTTGAAATTTGTTAATAAAAATCCAGCTTTAGAAGCGCTTATAAAAAGACAAAATATTAGTATACACACGCACAATTTGAACGATTTTTTATATTAAACACACAGTGCTAACCTGCGAAATCAGTATTCATGACTTGATTTTCTTCTAATTGTGTTGCCATCACAAAATATTAAAAACAAAACTCAATGAAAAAATTTACGAAACTTAGCCGCACGTGCTTTCGATAGCAACAGCTGACTTAACAGCTGTCATTCTCACATGGGACTGTTAAATTTAACATTTTGAGTTTGGGGCATAATATGGTTTTCACACTGAGCACATCTTTGGGGAACGAATGGGATTTTTGAAAGATGTGAAACACCGATTCACCACCAATTACCTCATGCGATGTGGTATACCGATAGTTATCTCACCGCTGACACGTGTGCACCATAATGAAAATATAATCCACACGCACGGCCAGCACCAGGAACGGTATTAACACAATGGCCAACATGGTGGTGGTTATACCCACATAACCCAAGACGGAGCAACGAGAGAGTACAGGGAGAGTATTTATTATTTTACTGATCTGGATGATGCAAAATTTGTTCAACAATTCAGGTTGACAAACTCAGCATGTCAAATAATTCTTGCTAGGATTAGAGATCAAATATCTTCGCTAAGTGACAGGTTAAACATTTAACTTTAGTTGTGATTCAATTTATTATGATTCGGATTGTTAACAGGAATCGTGGATTGTTGTCAGAGAGCAAATTTATGGTGGCGCTGCGCTCTTCTGCAAGTGGCTTCTTCCATATCTATGCGGGCGACTTCTGTTGAGTCAGACTTCCTTCGGCAAACCGTGCGGTTAATCAAGATTCCCATGCTATTGCATTACTGGCCATCACAAACAGACACTGACTTTTTTAAAGTCTCGTACTTATCCCGTAAGTTTTTCCAAGGACGATGAACTCCGGCATGGCGGCAAACTAGTCTCCAGGCCCAGGCCTTCTGCTTCCAGGTCTCCGCATCCCTCTTTTTGTTCTCCAAAATGCATTTAATTGACTTAAAAAGTCTAAAAGCGAATGTTCCTCAGCCGCAGAAAAGTTCTTCGCTCTTGGTCTTTTCGGTGTTTCATATTGAATCATCATCGCAAGCAATTTTATTTAACTATTTTGCCTAATAATTACCAGCGACAACCTGTGTGGGTGAACCTGCCGGTAAGTCCCGTTGAGAAAACCAAAAGGTTTAAGACTTAACCTCTGGTAATTCCGGCCGGCAAATTTGACCGGCCGGTTCCTAACCGCAACTTTTGAGAAATTGGGCCTTAATAAACATAGAAAAAAATTCAGTAAAGCGTGCATTCTTGCCCACATGCATACACACACAAACATACATATGTGAATTTAAGGCGGGTAAAGCATTGCCTTGACACCGGGCTTTACATATGTATGTATGTATGTTTTCACACCCAAGCCGAAAATCAGAAGCAAGCATTCAACACCAAACTAACGTTTGCATGTACACACAAAAATACTTAAATGCACATTCAGTCCCAAACAGGAAAAAATTTGAGTAATGCGCGAGCTAAATTATTTATATATTATACGAACCCTATGTCAACCTTAGATATATTATGAACCCTATGTCAATCAAGTTATATTAAAGGCTTCAGCCTTTATTTTATGATACAATCTAGTATTCTGATATTTGATGTGAATGCCAATTTAGATATGAAATGAAGTCAGTCTAGTTGAAGCAGATATTCGAGTCGGACGTGTTTCCGAGAGAAAACACAAAACAAATGGTGATTAAAAACATTTTCGAAAAAAGTACAAAAAATCTATTAAATAAAACCACAAGTAAGTACAACAGGGAATTTGGACAGTGGCAGGGGGTCACAACATAACTCGCGCATTCTTGCCCGCTTGCATACACACATACACTGCCACAGCGATTACAACACATTACACAATACACTTTACACTCACCTGCCAAATTCTCCACCATATGGTGCAAATTGTTGCTTTCGCACCATTGTACAGTGGTCGATTGTGCCAATCTGGCAGGCAATAATTAATAACATTATTATTTTTGGAATTAAACAAAGGAAATTTTAAAACAAAAAATTATTTTTAAATTTTAATGTTTATGTTAAATAATTACACTAGTTCACAGCCAAAAAGACTCATTTCAATTGAAACTATTTTTCAGTTTTTAAGTTATTTTTAAGTGTAAAACTGTATTTTTTAAATGCTTTACAGAAGTTGGATGCAATATCTGTAACTGTTCCACATATTTGGCTATCGCTAAGTCCGTATTTGACATGAACTTTAGCTAGTACAGTAGCAATTACCTCATGTGTGAGGGAAAATCGCACACGTTTATATGCGAGTACGATAGAATGACGCTTTAGATTGACATCTATATAGTGGCCGGGTACACCAAACTAACCTTTGTTATTGCAACTCCAGATATCGGGACAATATAAGTAAAATATGTGAAATGTTTTTCGGTGCTTTTATTATACATATGGGCATTTGACAAAAAAAGGTCCTCAGAGGCCAGAAATATAAAAGTGGTTAAAAACACTATGTTTTATCCAATTTTTATGGGGAAGCAGTCAAATTGAACAAATGTAAGCTAATCTCACATTTATTCATAACCCATTTCGAAGTATTCGGTTTTACTGCCGCGGTAGAGCAATTTTTGTAATTTGAACATTAATATGGCTTTTTATTTTGATAAAGTGCCTATAGATTTCATTTACTTTTGCTATCTAAAATCTTTCCGAGGGTAAAAATGGTGAAAAAAGTATGCACAAAAAACCATGAGAAACGACAGAGATAAATATTTGTGTAAAAAAAATGCAGAAGAAATAAAACACATTTCAAACTTTTGTTAACTTTGTCTTAATGTAGCTGCGCCCGGAAACAAATTCTGTTTTTGTCACGTTCGAATCGCTTTCTATTTTACAATTATTTTGGAAACCGAATTTCACCTGATATACAGTTTAGCACTAATTAAAGTGTTTGCTGAGAGCTATGTATAAAGTAAAAAACGAATTGAAAATTTGTTTTATTTTGATTTTTTTTTATATTTTAATTTTTATTATAATATATTAATTAATTATTATTATTAATATTAATTATATTAATTTATTTTTATTCCTGAGGCTGCTCTTCGGCAGGCTGCTCCTCGTCAGGTCGCTGCTGTCCACTACCACCATGTTGCTCCTCGTCAGGCTGCTGCTGGCCACCACCACCATGTTGCTCCTCTTCAGGCTGCTGCTGTCCAACACCACCATGTTGCTCCTCGTCAGGCTGCTGCTGGCCACCACCACGCTGCTGCTGCTGGCCACCACCACCACGCTGCTGCTGACCACCACCAAGACGGTTCTGCTGACCACCACCAAGACGGTTCTGCTGCTGGCCACCACCACCATGTTGCTCCTCTTCAGGCTGCTGCTGTCCAACACCACCATGTTGCTCCTCGTCAGGCTGCTGCTGGCCACCACCACGCTGCTGCTGCTGGCCACCACCACCACGCTGCTGCTGACCACCACCACCACGCTGCTGCTGACCACCACCACCACGCTGCTGACCGTTACGCTGGTGCTCCTGACCCAGGAGCTTGCGGCTGATGTGTCGCCCAGCACGTCGGTGACGACCGCCTCCACCCCGACCACCTTGGCTTACCCCACCTGGGTATGGCTGGTTACGCCCGCGCATTGGGTGCTGGCCATTGATAAAAGTCAGTGTTTGGCGCACCACCAGTTTCTGAAAAAAAGATTTATAAATTCAAATTCAAAATGTAAACTTAACAAAAATTTGAATGTAAAAACCTAATAGGCTGATCACACTTAGCACATCCAACATAGCACATTTTAAAAATGTTGGCTTAGCAAATGGAAATTAAGCATTTAAACTCAGTATGTTGGATGTTAGAAGTTAGATGTGCTCAGTGGGACTAGCCTATAACCTTTTTTTTATTTTAAACTTACCGAATTGCTTATATTGCTAAAACTGAAACTCATGACCGACCGCTTGCCTTGAAAAAATTTTTATAACTGAACTGGATGCGGAATTTTTCTGGGAATCCATACATAACGGAGTCGGTAAATGTGGTCACACTGGACCGTTCGCGGCCAATTTAAAGGCTTGCCGGTGCTGCCAGAGCTGGCGAAAATATGGCCTGAAACAAATATTTAATTTTCACAAAAACCCTCCACATGATTTTAATGAGTGGTGGCGGAAAAAATGCGTAATTAATTGTAGATTAATCCTGCATACCGCATATATGGCTACGCGAGCCCAATTTTGCGCTAAATAGATAGCGACGAATTAGGCTGACCATTCGCGGCCAATATAAAAAATATCGCATATCGATAAGAATATGAACTGGTTCCCATACTCAGCTGGTTCCATTTCTGTCGCGGGCTGAATTCTGTTTGAATTAGTGCCTTTAGTGTGTCTACAAATCATCACTTTTCTACCAAACGCTCCACATGATTTTGATGAGTCCTTCACTGAAAGACAGCCAAAACCATGACGAATTCACAGGTATACCGTGCATTGCGCTACGCGAGCTGTAAGTTGAGATATTTGTGAGCATATGTAAGCCTACGCCAAACAGGTGTTTTTTGTATGGCGAGCAACGTAGGTGGTCTCACAAAAATGAAGATATCTCGAAAACGCTCCACATGATTTTGATGAGTCCTCCACTAAAAGACAGCCAAAACCATGGCGAATATGCTGGTATATCGTGCATTGCCCTACGCGAGCTGAGAATTGAGATATTTCCATTTTAGTGGAAAGTCAATTTTTTAACACCTCATTTTGAATGCCCAAAAAGCTTAAATCCTCCACCCGCCCAATTAAAACGATAGTTTACGTCTTTCTTAACATTTCTGCATTTACAGTTGTTAAATAAATCATTTAATTAACGTAAAAATTTAAAAATAAAAATTGCCCCAGTGTTCCAGTTTCCATCGTTCCAAATCGTCGCTAATTATCCGTCGCTATTTTGACGCACATGTTAAATTTAACATTTTGAGTTTGGGGCATAATATGGTTTTCACACTGAGCACATCTTTGGGGAACGAATGGGATTTTTGAAAGATGTGAAACACCGATTCACACTGGCAACATCCAACATGCACCATCCATTGGGAATCAGCTGATGCATGTGCAAAGGTGTACAAATTGTAAAAAAATATGGAACAACCGCATCGGGTCAATACTTCTGCAGATTTTAGCCCGTCAGCAGAACAGATCAGATGTGCTATAGCAAACTATTGTGTGAGCGGAAGCCAATAAAAACATTAACATAACATTTTATTTTATTCTTTTATTCTATTTTTAGCAAAATATCTTACATAAAACCATTCTACTCCCTTGACTCCGACTGGAATGTGGCTTGGCTATTCGCTATTTGCTGCAAGATCTCGTTTTGAGATATCTGATGCTCCTCCTGCGATTTTTGTTGCTGCTTTTGCACCTCAAGCCTCTCATCCATAATTATGGATGCGATAACACCCCAAGAAAGAGTGCAGCTTTTCGTAGTGGAGCCACGTTGATGGCGCCCCTCGGCTTGGACCCACTTTATTTTTTTGTATTCTGTAAAATGTAAAATGAACAAGTGAATATTTGCAAATTATTCGTAGTCAAGTAAAATACTTACTTGTACTTTTTGGTCAAGCTGTCAACCTTTGTTCGAACATCCGACCACGAAATGTCCATCTCGCCGTTCTTCATGGACTGGGCCATCTCCATGTAGACATGGGTAGACAAGTCCGCAATATTTTCCTGTCACAGGTCAATGAGATGGTTCTCCATCGCCTCAGACCACTTCACTCTGCTGGTGTTTGATTTTTTACCGTCTTCAAGGAATAAAAATGTTGAAATTATACAAATATAAACAAATATATTTATTAAACATACCTGCTGCTGATTCCGACATTTTTCTTCCTCTTTTATCTTGCCAATCATTGTTTACATACTCGAGATGAATACCAATTTTTGCACAGTGAATGAAAATATTTTAGTGTTGCATCTGAAATTTATCGGCTGAAAACGTAATCGAACATTGTGAGATAGGAAAATCCACCGTGGATGTTGAAATGGATGAGAAAATTTTGGGCACGGCAAACCCTTACGGCACATCCAGCCAATGGATGGTGGATGTTGGATGTAGCCCAATGTGAATAGGCTATAACAGTCTGATGTTTTCTTAATGCGTTAACAGCAAATTTGTGCTAATTAGAAAACTTTTAAAAAACATGCAAGTGCCAGATAAAGTGGTAATTTTCCCCATAGTGCAGCATAAAGCGCGTATAACGCTTATAAAGCGTATAACAGCGTATATCGCGTATAACTCGTATAACGTGCGAGCGGCGACACTAAGGGTACAGAGTATGTTATAGTCGGCCTTGACCGACTTTCTTTCTAGTTTTAATATTGGAAAAATTAAATTCTGAGATAATTTTAAATCATTTTATTCGAGTGTAATAAAACGATTCAAAATTCAACTCAAAATGGATGGTTGCACATTTAAAGTAAAATTACATTTATAGACTATTTCATATATCGTATTTTTTTACGTAGTTGACATGTAAGAGCTTATGATTAGGTTATATACTCATATATATTATATTATATATTATAAGATTTCGAATTTACCTTCGAATTTTATACGTTCATGCCTTATTTAACTAATACAGAGAATGCTATCTCAAAAATCACAAGAATGTGTGATTTGATCGCAGTAACATAATTGCATTCAATGTGGTTGAGTCCGTACAACTGCTTAGCGGATTCTTGATTAATTTTATGCCAAAGAATAGGCGTTCTACGCTAACCTGCGTAGCTGTATCAGAAAGCTCGACTTTTGAAATCTCATACAGTTTTTGGAACTTTGTGGATTTTGCTAGAGAGGATGAATTTGTCAAACCTCTATCTGTAACCATTTCTGAGATCTGTTTGTTCTTACGGACAAACGGACGGACATGGCTATACCGACTCGGCTGTTCATGCTGATCAAAAATATATATATTTTATAGCGTCAGAAATGATTCCTTCTCCCTGTTACAAACTTTTGCACAAATTTAATATACTCTGTGTACTTTTGGTACAGAGTATAAAAACCGAAACAGTACCGGTACCAACATTTCGATTTCGTTCCGGTGCTATCGGTTCCAATAATAACGGTAAACGGTTTTCGGTTCTCAAAAAAAAATTTGTATCGATTCCGTTTCCGGTACGTGATTTGAAACGGTTTATTTCGGTTAACGGTCCCGGTTCCGGTTCCCTGATTGCAAGTGTATCAAAACTTCAGAAGAGACGAAATAATCTTCGTCTTCTCGTTTATTTAAAGCTTACAACTACATAGGTAAAATTCTAGCTAGATTCAAAAAACATATTTTAGTTACTTTCTAAATTTATTATTAATCTTTAAGTACGGTCTACTTGTTTAAGTACCGCATGCTTTAATAATACTACGCACAAACACAATTTTACGGATAAGTAAATGTCTAAGGTCGCTATTGCTGGTCTCATACTTGGATGCCCATGTAAGAAGCTCAGTTCTGGCGTGAATCAACATCCTCGACGATTGGTTACTCGCCAATTCCATTGGAGGGCTTCCCCAAAGCACGCCGCACCACGGACTCTGTGAGCCAAAGGAGCAGGGCCACTGCAGTTAGTGTATTAATAGCATGGATGGTTGCTCTATATCCGTAGGAATTTGTGATTGTGCCTAAAGGGAAAAAAAATCAATTTGAGTTGGTTTAAATGCTGCGACGTGTTTTGATAGTGAACCCACCCAAAATGGGACCCATGGCAATTGTAAAAATTGTATTAAATATCAATTGCAGACCCGAGGCAGCGGGCAGCCGACGCAGCGGCACATAGCTGGGTATGATTAATGGCGAGAAAATGGTGCGAAAGCCCTTGCCGAATCCAATAAGCAGGAACACACCGATCATCACCTCAAAGGAAGTGGTAACCGAAACAATCACGCGTCCCACAGCAATGCAAATAATACCGAAAGCAAAAAGCACTCGATTGTCCAGCTTGACCTTCTCCAGAAAAAGTGGGGCAAGGAAGCGCACTGAGATGTCCATGCAGGCTAGCAGAGACATAACTAGAGATATCTGTGTATCTCTGTAGTCAAAGCTGTTAAGAATGAACGGCGTTAGAACCGAAAAGTTCATTTCACCAAACATCATGATGCTCATGCCGACAGCCAGGTTCACGAAGGTGAAGTCTCGCAGCAGATCGAGGTCAAAAAATTTAGCAACCTTCTCCCAAAAAGTCATGCGGCTTTTGGCTTCCTCCTCCGCCTGCTCTGCAGCTTGCAGGCCCATTTGTTCAAGTTTAATGGCCTCAGCGGACTTCTCAAACAAGGCCTTGTCTTCAACGCAAGTGCAGCGCCGGAGCTCTTCCTGCCCAGGCCTGGAGTAAACGCTAGTTTTGCTGACATATCGGTCCAGGTCCTCACGTTCGCGATTGAAGTAGTTGGGCTTGCAAAAGGGCGAGGTCGCTTGCTCTGTCGACTGAATGTCTCGGCTTGCCTCCAATGTATCTAGATTCTCACGGCTGCGCGTGGAAGACGAAACCTGACGGATAAGCGACTGTTTTGTGCGATAGCGCGTTCCACTGGCATGCTCTGAGGTTAGCGACAACTTGGAACCAAACCAGCCATCATTGGCTCGTGCAAGCATGGGAGTACCCGGCTCCGTGATCTCATACCCTGGCCGCTCAGGGTCATCCACATTAAACAGATACTGGGAGGAGAAAATGCTACGCTTGCCTCGCTTTTGGTAGTGGCAGTACTTGCACTCGTAGTCGCTCCAAGGATCGTTAGTAGAAGTCAAAAGATTACCATTAGCCTCCAGTAGCTCCGATGGCTCCTTCTCACCCTCTCCGGCGACTCCGGCAGTAGACAGAGACGTTGACTTCTCCGGTTTGCGTACGTGGCGTAACACGGGCTGGAGTGTGAGAGCACAGAGTATGGCGTTCATGGCAATGCCAGCATATATAAGAATGCTTCCTTGGGCGCCATAATAGCTTAGCAGAAAGGTGGTCACATGTGGGAACATGATTGGTCCCAGTCCGGTTATGGTCCATGAGAAGCCCGTAGCGCGACGACGTCGCAGCTTGAAGTACGTGTTCACTGCAAGTGAAGTGGCTGCCATTGACAGGCCCAGTCCAATGCCGTATACGCATGACAGGAAGATAACGTACTGCAGAAAAGTTGTGCTAAAGGCCGTGGCGAAAATACCCAAAAAGGCTAGAGTAGTGCCCGTCAGGGCCACCTGGCGGAAAGTAAACCTCCTGAACATGGCACCATTAACAATTCCTGCAAGGAAGATGAAGCGATAAGCAAAACGATTTAGCACATAAACTCTAACTCTTACCAACGAGTGAGGATATGGACATTACGACATTCACGATAGTAACGGTCTGTTCAGCATCGAAGCCCAGAGATTTCATGCGATCTCTGTAAATCAATCCGTACTGCTGAAGTGCCGGAAACAGGAAAAACTGAGAAAATAAAATGAAAATTAGGTAGTTTGTATAAAAAAGATTTCAAACTCTGTGTTCTTTAAACCTACATTATTAAGTCCGGATGCCAGGCAGACTACCCAGCCCCAACCTCCATCTGGAGCCACAAAATCAGGGCCCAAATCGCTTTTGTCGCGACGTTTGGGTTTCTTTGGTTTTGTTGTGTCATTATAGACATTTGTGATATTCTTTTCTGTTAGATTATATTTCTCCATTGTGATAAAACGAGGTGACGCTAAAACGAAGCAAAGAAAAATATGTTAAAAAATGTAAGCGCTGGATTCCAATGCGCCGACTCCAAAATACCCCGTACCCTTGATTCATTTGCTACCCAAATCTGAAAGAAACTTGATCTGAGTACGATATATACCTACCTACATGCAAAAATGGTTGTCTCTATCACTAATAGTCTCTGAGACCGACGCGTTTATACAGACAGACGGACAGACGGACAGACAGACAGACAGACAGACAGACAGACAGACAGACAGACGGACAGACGGACATGACTATATAGACTCGGCTGTTGACGCTGATCAAGAATATATATACTTTATACTTAAATATATATACTTTCACTTGATTCTGATCTGAGTCAACGAATTATCGATTCAATAGCATATGACATTAGGCAAATTTCGTACGAATAGTTTAAAAAAGCTCAGGTCAAACAGTTCAGCTATTTGATCGTGTAAGCAAAGCAAATAAAGGGTGATTTTTTAAACGTTTGAATTTTGAAAATTTTAAAAATAAAACAGAAAATTTGCACCAGTGAATTAAATATTTATTCCAAGCGATACATCAATGCCTGCTATTTACTCTTTTTCAGATTATTTTTTGTAAATGTTGTCGCGGCTACGCCTGAGGTGGTCCATTCGTAAGCTCCAATTTTTGTATAATTTTTCAAGCATTTCGGCCAGCTGCCATTGGCAAGAGCAGCTGTAATGTTGAATTCCAGGGCTGCAATTTTGACTGGCTTATCCCTGTCCACGAGAGACTTCTCGTAGCCCCACAAAAAATAGTCTAGTGGGATTAATTGTTCACCAAACTCGCCTCTGAATTGATCTATGATTTCGCGAGCAGTGTGGCATGTGGACCCGTCTTGTTGAAACCACATGTTAACCAAGTCCAATTCTTCCAATTTGGGCAATATAAAATTCGGTAATAATCGCAAGGTAGTTTGCTCCAATGACAGTAAAGTTTCGATTTTCATTATTTTTAAAAAAGTACGGTCCAATTAAGCCGCCGGCCCACAGACAGCATCAAACAGGGCATTTTTCAGGGTGCAATGACAACTCTTGAACTGCTTCTGACTGATCTTCGGATCAAATTCGGCAACGCATTGTCTGTTAACGTACCCATTAAGTCAAAAATGAGCTTCGTCGCTGAAGACAATTTTTCGAAAAAAGGTGGATCTGTATTCAACTTTACTAAGGCACTTTCAACAAACAAACGACGCACAGTGGCCTATTTGACCCCATAAGTGTGGATTAATTCAGTGGAGCTGAAATTGAACGATGTCTGAATTTTTTCTGTTCAAGTATGTTCCTATATATAACAAAAAAATACTAATCCCATTGGTTCAAGAGGAATTTTATTTTTTTAAGTCAATTTGTTTTATGAAAAATTGTCCGAAAAAATTTTTTTAGTAAGAAAAATCTTTCTGTTTTGAAAGATATAAAATTCACACATACCCCATGTTGGATTAGTTTCGTCTTAAACGATCTGGCAAAATTTATCTTATAGTTGCCATATACGATCGGTCGAAAATAGTATTTTTTGGACTTAGTATAAAAAACTTATTTATTTCTGAGAATATCTTCAGCAAACTCACCACAAATGTGTGACTATTTACTTAAGTTTCTGACCAAATTTGATCGAAATCGGACTGCTTTCAGCCATGCTCCTTTCGCAAAAATGTTTTCGATTTGGAAGCAAAGGGCATAGCCGGATTTGTAGGGGAACCGGCCTACAATGCTTTTAACTTTTTAAGTATGCTGTTTTAAAAAACATCAAACGAAAGAAATTTAGCAGTTTTTTTTATACTTCTTGTACCAATCCTGAATTTTTAACAGCGATTTTTATCATTTCAATCACAAGCTTTTTTCGGGCCATCTATCCATTAGAGAATTACAAATTTTTTTTTGCTCAAAGGCATGTATACCATTCCTCAGAATAATTTTTCAGACTTTTGAAATGCAAGCCGTTTCCTACAAAATTCCTCGAAATTTTTAACACCATTTATTTATAAATGTCCAACATGTCCAATTGTCATTCCTGAATACAATTTTTCAGAATTTTGAACGTTATGGAAGGTAGTTAAAATTAATTAAAACACACAGTACCCGACGGTCCTTTTTCCATTCGCACACTCGCAGAAATAGCGCCGTATTACTGAACGGATCTTAAATAGAAATGAGAGAATCGCATAGACTGGATTATGCGTTGAAATATTGCCAAGTGAAGTCGACATATCTTGTAGTTCTAGAATATTTTTCCAATCCAGTAAATAATCGAATTTTCCTTTTCCGCAAAACACGCTTTCCAATTTTAAGACCTCGATTCTTGCTCAAGGCCAAAGGTCACCAACGCTGAGAATTGTGTCAGTGAGAAAGCTCAGGGGTTCATCGATGGTAGATCGGATGATAAATAGCCGAGTTAAAAAAATGTTGCATACTTTTCGGCTGTCTCACCTCAGGCACACAGGATGGCTATTAAACATTTCTATGCATGAGTAACGGGTATATCGAAGTCGGTTAGAGCCGACTTTAACTTACGCTCTCGTTATACACTTGAAAAGTGTATTATAATTTTGCCAAGGAGTTTGCAACACATAGAAGGAATCATCTCCGACCGAATTTTGACAATTTGGAAATGTAAACAATATTTTTTTTTCCGGATTTGTTGCAAATTAATAAATTATTTAATTAGTTTAAACATTGAAATTTGCGTTTAAATTATTATTCGCAAAACCAACCAAAGTCTTTCATATTAGTCAAAAGCAACTGTGGCAGCCTTGGCCACCTCTGGTCACACCATTTATCGAGCACCATCCCTGACGCGATAGCAAAACGACACAACACGCGCCATCCTTGGCGCGTAGCAGAACGACACAACACGCGCCATCCCTGGCGCTCAGTTTCTGGCTGGCTACGGCCGCGCGCGGTCTGGCGTCTGTTCAACTCAAACAATAATTGTTAGCTTAAGTTATATACAATAAAGTTAGTTACTTATCAAACCTCGTAACTAAAGTGGTGACCGCGACGATTGAAAAACGACAAACACGCAACTTCTGCAACAATTATCTAATGCGTAAAACATTACGACCGCAAATTCACACACACACGCACATACAGTGACGCCGTTGTGAAATTCATTTCGAAGAACAGTTTTCGATCAGCAAATTCAGACAGCAACACGCTAATTGAAGACGACCGCGATTTCGACAGCAGCCACCCAAATCTTCAACAGCAGCCAGCCAGATCCTCACCAGCGGCAACGGAGCCATCTCGATGTTTTTTGGGCATTTTGTCACATACATACACACGACAGACGCCGCGACGAAACAGCACAAGCACACGCACACAGACACATGGTGACGGCGTCTGCAGGCGAATTTTGGCGCGTCGCCGGCAAAGTACACACACACACAGACAGCATCTACAAGCGCTCACACCCATACACAAACAGCATTTTTTTGTACCAATGACACCGACCGCTGTCCACGCATGTAGTCCACCGACCTCCTGTCTGTCGCCTAGGTCCTTACACGTCCAGCTGTCCACATCCTGCTGCAGCCAATGCATTCCACGTCAGGCTGTCCACCAACCGCTGACCACGAAAACGTCCATCGCCCAGCCTGCCCTATACCGCTGCTCGCGCCTACTATTTACGCCCGCCTAGCCGACTCAGCAACTACATGTATCCGATCTCACGTTGGTCAAGCATCCGACCAATTTTTCAGATCTTACATTGTACGCAGCCTGCCAGACGATCGTTCATACTTATGGAAGTACGTCGCGCAGCTGAATTCGGATCTTCATCGCATCTGTCATCATCGCCGATGTTCATGCACAGCGATCCGCACACCTGACCGACCACTAGCAACATGCTACGACTCGAGACGCTCTTTGTTTGGCAATTGATGCCAGCCTGAGTCTACCTACAAGTTCTCGATCTCACCACGAAAGTCCTTAACGAGAGGCACCACGAAAGTCCTTAACGAGAGGCACCTCGAAGGTCCTTAACGAAAGGCACCACGAAAGTCCTTAACGAGAGGCACCACGAAGGTCCTTAACGAGAGGCACCACGAAGGTCCACAACGAGTGGCAAGCGAAAGTCCACAACGAGTGACAAGCGAAAGTCCACAACGCGTGGCAAACGAAAGTCCACAACGTGTGGCAATCGAAAGTCTCTACTCGGGGTACAGTGCCCAGTACTATTGACTCTGCAACTTCAACCCTGATCGACCGAACTTGCTTATCGACCCCCACTCGAAGCAACGACCTCAACGCGAGGCAACCTCAACCCTGCTTAGGCGAACTTGCTTATCGACCACGACTCGAAGTAACGGCCTCAACGCGAGGTTACCATCGACTCAACTACGACACAATCATCACAGCGAGAAGTACACGCAAGCATTCCTCCACATTGGAACTTGCACAATCCTGTAGATGCTCCCCCGGACATACATTCATCCCAGCTTTACTTAAATTTTGAAGATCATTCGTTCCCAAATGGTCTCTGGAGGGGGAGTACTGTGGCAGCCTTGGCCACCTCTGGTCACACCATTTATCGAGCACCATCCCTGACGTGATAGCAGAACGACACAACACGCGCCATCTCTGACGCTCAGTTTCTGGCTGGCAACGGCCGCGCGCGGTCTGGCGTCTGTTCAACTCAAACAATAATTGTTAGCTTAAGTTATATACAATAAAGTTAGTTACTTATCAAACCTAGTAGCTAAACAACCACCTTACGTGGCGCTATCTACAGGTTGCGACGTCCTCTATGTGACAGCCAGCTGACTAAGGGCTGGCAAGTTATACTTCATGAGTGGCGCGAACACATTTTTAAATTTCGCATTTTATTTTTGGAGAAAATGAAATGAATATATATAAATTTGAATTATAATTTAAAAATACATCATAGCACATTTAACACGATCCATATATATCACTTGAACATCAAATTACCCCTTAACTAAAAAAAGGTAATTTTTTCACGAGAGATGCAGCCCTGTTATTAGAGATGATACTTCATTTGGAACAGCTTCTGTTCTAACTAGATTTTCAAATAAGCAAATGAAATCGCTTAAAGTTCGATTTGCAAACCAACCGAAGACGAAGTCCTTAGAGACTTCAGTGACACCGCTGACTAGCAGGGTGCAGCCAAATGATGACTGTGCAAAATTTCAGCTCAATAGCTTGAAAACTGAGGGACTAGTTTGCGTAGAAACAGACAGACGGACGGACAAAGCTCAATCGACTCAGCTCGTCATGCTGATCAAGAATATATATACTTTGTGAGATCGGAGATGATTCCTTCTATGCTTTGCAAGCTCCTGGGAAAAATAATAATAGACTTTTCAAGTGTATTATTAACATATTTTCCATTTTAAAATCCAACGACCGACGACCGACCCGACCCGACCGACGTGGTCCGTCTCTTCTCCCTCCCCCGACCCCCTCACCATTATCAACCACACCAACCCCAACCACCCCCCCACCCACCAAACTTTGTTTTAAACTGTGATTGATTTTGAGATAACCACATAGATATTTTTTTTTTTTTTTGTACTTTTCTGGGACTTGAACACGGTACCTCAAAAGACTGAAACACACTCAGGCGACCGGCAGCTTAGCGAGCTATCTCCCGCAAGGTAAAAGACGCGACGAAATCACACTTATAAATAAACGCAGTTGCCTTTCGTACGCATCGCACAACAACAAACTACGCATGCGCTCTCAGCTCTGCGAGAGCGAGTCCAACGCCATTCTCTCAACGACCAACTGCGCATGCGCTCTCACTCTCTGCGAGAGCGACTCCAACGCTGTTCTCTCAAAGTTAAGTTGCCCTCACCCCCCTTGCCTATAAAAAACCAAATTGAGAACGCTTAGAGCGAATTTATCTCGATTCCAAGAGCGAAATTCTTGAAAATTCAAGAACGACTAATTTTTTTTTTCAAGAGCGTTCGTACTCAAATTATTCGTTCTAGTTTTTTCTTAGTGTATCTTAAGAACAAAATCAAGACTTCGCGTTTGGTTTTTCTTTAACGACATTCTATTCAGCTTAGATTAAAACAAATTTCGTTGGAATAGGTTACTTTATGTGACCACAGGTCCTACATATCTAAGCAAACCTCGCTCAGCACACTTATGCAAATATCTCGTAAACCTGACGTGTACACCTACATACATGCAAAAAGTTTTGGCTCTATCTCTTATAGTCTCTGAGATCGACACGTTCAAACAGACAGACAGGCGGACATGGCTTAATAGACTCGGCTGTTGATGCTGATCAAGAACATATATACTTTATAGGGTCGGAGAAGCTTCCTTCTGGCTGTTACATACATTTGCACAATTTCATGATCCCTTTTCTTCATTTTTAATGGTATAAAAAAATAAATAAATTCCGTTATTCAGCAAAGTCCTTACAATCGCTAGCATCAGAAATGCTGGAAGACTCGCTGTCATCCTGCTCTACAGGTTTTAACAGAGCCATCGCATCTTCTGGTAAGCGAACACATTTCTTTTTCAGCAGTTTCCACTTGTTGGAAATTATAGAATCTGAACAATCTGAACAAATTTAATAAGTTAATATGTTGTTATTTTTATACTCTGTACCGAAGGTACATAGAGTATATTAAGTTTGTGCAAAAGTATGTAACAGGGAGAAGGAATCGTTTCCGACCCTATAAAGTATATATATTCTTGATCAGCATCAACAGCCGAGTCGATATAGCCATGTCCGTCTGTCCGTCTGTCCGTCTGTCTGTCCGTCCGTCCGTCCGTCCGTCCGTATGAACGAAGAGATCTCAGAGATGGTAAGAGATAGAGGTTTGACATGTATGGGACATATATTTCTTATACTTGCAGGCAGATCAAGTTTATTTTCAATTTTTGCCACGCCCCCTCCCGCCCCCGCAATTTGGAAAAAACTTCATCTCTCCTACAGTTTTGGAGATAGATCGTTCGTTCCTTCTAGAGATACCTTGCAAACAAAATTATTTATCGATTTGCTGAAGGAATGATAAAGATCGGATGAACGATACTCAAGTTATGGGCAAAAAACGGCCACTTAACACAACCCACCCCCCCCACCAATACAGGCAATCTTAGTGCGAGAGAGAAAGAGAGAGAGAGAGAGAGAAACTTAGAGAGCGCACCGCTTTGTGCGCGGGGTGTTAACTGGCCGTTTGACTCCTAAGCAAATGCGAGTGTAAGGGTACAGAGTATGTTATAGTCGGGCTTGACCGACTTTCTTTCTTGTTTCTCAAAAAATACTGCATTTATATTCCTAAGTTTTTTTTTCTGGCATCTTGAGCCTCTAGGACATTTGTCCTAATTGGTAAAAGAGCGTTTTTCTATTTTATCGGATCCATGAATTAATTTCAACTATGTTGAAGGCATATTGAGCCACAAATATAATTTTCGTCACGCGACCTTGCACATGTAAACTCAAATATCTCTGTTCCCTCAAATTATCACCAAAATTCCATTTGCAGCGATATAGCTGGATATATGTAGAATATACGGCCGTGTTTTACAAACCTCTAACAACCCAAAAGCAACCCAAGAGCAATTGTCGGTGTTCCTGAAACCTCTTTTGGTTGTTTTCAAATGTTGCGAATTTTTTGGCGATATTTGGTCTATGTTTTGCTAATAAAGAGATTTGAGTCAAATATAATAATGAGAAACAAAGCTTGAATGCTTAACTGATCGAATTACATTTATATTATTCAAGATTTGATGGGTTTTTAGTTATAAAAATCAATTTTAAAATATTGTCCACCAAAACAATGCAAAAGTCTGAGGGCAGCAGAAAGCAACAATAAGCATACCTGCCAAATTATTCCAAATGTGACAATGTAATTTTCGGAGTTTTAATTTTCTATTTAAAATTAAAATTTGGTTCGCTTAAATAAAGTATAAATTTAACAAGATTATGTGGATAAATTAGCAGTTTATCAAAATATGATTTAAAAGGTTAATTCAATGAAGTATCGAATCAAACCTATCGATAAATTCTATCGGCGAGAATTTCAAACTACAAATGGACGACAAGTTATCAGCAGTCAAATTTTTAACTGCAATTTTTACATCTTTTTTGAACTTTAAAAATTTCAGGATGTTTTTATGGGGGTATCATAGAACTCCGGAGGAAGAGGCAGTAATGCCTTATGGAAAAACAGTCGGATATCGCGGCAGAAAAGTAGCTTACGCTTCATCAGAAATTAAAAGTGGATTGCATCGTTTCTAAATCTCTTGTTACGATGGTGTCTCCCTCGCCGACGGCCTTCTCCCAGCAATATCCAAACAATTAATGCAGCCACGGGAATTTTTGAATTTATATTTGTGCACTCCACTCACTTGTAAGCGACAGGGCTGTCAATACAAAATTGTTTTTTGGCGGGTCAGTGTTCTCTTCAGTTTATTAAGCGTTCTCTTCAAAGTATTAATTGCTAAAAATAATTTATGATTTGGAACTCAGTGCATACCACAACCACTTGCAGCATTTGGCTTAGAAACTACCAAATAAAATTTGAATCCTATATTAATCTAAACTATTCTGAAGCCTACAACCAGAGAGGACAAAATAACCAGAGATGAATTCGCTCTCTTAAATTTAGGTCGAAAAAAACCATGAGGCTATCGAGGCTCTGGCAGTTTTCGGACACGAACGCAGCGTTATCTTTGCCCATGCTTCTTTGTTTTTATTTTTTGCTTGTGTTTCTCTCCTCTCGCACATGTGCGTTGGTTTTTGTTTTTGTTATGTGCTTATGCTTATGACGTCAGACCAACGTCGCGAAGTTGGCACACCGAGCTCGTCGCTGAACTTCGTTTAGTGGCTACACACATACATGCCAAGCCAAAATGTGATTTTGCTTTTTGTCGTCCACTGCTTCAGACCGAACACGTGAAAATCGTCAACACCGCAAATTTCCCATGCATTTGGCTGGTGCGCGCATTGCGACCAGTTTGCGGCATTAGCGATTCAGCCGTCGACACGACAAGTCTTCTGTGCGAATCTGCTGCGATTTAAAATAATAAATTTTAAAAATGACAAATATGAAGTGCATGGCTCTAGGCTCTAGGTGCCAAAAGTTTTCGAATTCCTGAAAACAGGGTGGAAAATGGTGAGAAAATTTGCGAATTGACGTGTATAGCGTCAATGCCCAATCGCGAATCTGTGAGCGCCATTTCACAGATGTACGTCACTCTGAAGGCGGGCGCTGGCTCCGTACGGGATCGATCCCAACTATTAGTTTGGGTCATGCTGGACAGCCTGTTCACTAGCCGTGTTTTAAATCATGGCAAAGAATGTGCTGTGTGGTTGGGTGTTCATGCACATCCCCTCCATCTTTTTTGCATGGCTTTCCCACTGATCCTCGGAAACGCGATCAGTGGGAGCTAAACTGCAATATCAAATCGTCCATGCAGAGCAACGTGCATTTGTACATCTGCAATAAGCACTTCCACCCTCAGGATGTACTTAAGACGAAAATAAAAAAAAATGCCTATCCTATTATGGGTATTGAGGGGATCCAGGGGGATCAGGACGAGCTGCTATCTGGCGTGGTCCAGGGTGAAGAAGAGGCGGTACACTCAAAAAACAACTCAGCCTAAAAAGTGCCATTTTCGCCCTAATTTTCAGAAAATCGTAGATATTTTGATGGATATCTCATTAGCAAGAAGAAGTTTAATTGCTCAGCTTGCGATGAGATTCTATCAAAAATCGACGTGGCGCAGAGGCAAGCGAGTGAGAGTCTTATTTTCGCAAAAAATTTTACAGAGTGGTTGGCCTTAAAGAATTCGTTCTTCGGCGTGTGCAATGTGCACTACCAGGTATTCCGCAAGGAATTGGCTGAAAACCCATATCGCGCCAACATCTGCACTTTTATTTTTGATAAGTGCGTAAGGGAGACGCAGAAGATGCATCCGCTGTGGTTTGATAAAACCAACCCGTGCTTTGACCATCGCCAGAACTTGTTGAAAACAATGCTGGTCATTTTGTTGCGAAAATGGGCCAGGTGGCACCACGAAAACCTTATATCTGGCCGAAAGCAATCGAGACGTGCCGAAAATCAACATCAGTCAGCAAAAAAAAATCAAAATCCTCTCAAACTCGTGATTTTATAAATTTGCAAAGGGATTTATTATTTTGCCCAGAAGTTTGCAACGCATTTCGGACCCCATAAACTATATATATTCTTGATCAGGGCGACGACCTGAGTCGATTGAGCTTTGTCCGTTTGTCTGTCCGTCTGTCTGTCTGTCTTTCTGTCTTTCTGTCTTTCTGTCTGTTGAACTAGTCCCTCAGTTTTTACTGCACGCTGCTAATATGTCGGAACCGACCGGATCGGATGACTATATCTTATAGCTGCCACAGGAACCATCAGTCGAAAAATGGGTCTTAGAGCGAAAAACTTTTTTATTTTCAATGAAAACGTCCTTAAACTCTGCCATTATTAATATTGTATGCTATGCGAACAATAAGCCTTGAACTCTTCCCAGAACTCCTTTTTCTCACCTCGAACTTCATACCCATCCTCCCAACCCATTTCCCACCATTTGTCGTGAATTTTCCAATCACGGGAAATCACATTCAAATTATTTTGCCTACTGTCCTTACCGTGTATTGACTCATACGGATGAAAAATAGTGATTTCCTTACAGAGTTTTTCACACCCTGGGGGCTGATTTTCCAGCATCGGAAACTGAAATCACAAATACAAACTACAAACCAAGTTTCAAGTCAATGGGATTAAAAATGGGATTTTGCATGCAGAATTTTCCGGCCATTTTCCTCGTGGGCGGATTTTTCAAAATCGGGAAAACACGTGTCGAATTACTTCGCGTACTATGCTTACAAGCCAAGTTTTAAGTCAATCGGATGAAAAAAATTTTCCAACTTTTCCGGCGATTCATTAATTAATTAATTTTTAAAACATTTTAATAATTTTCCCTTATTTCAATTCTTCTAAAATAATGTGTTTGTATAATTTATACTTTTATTTTTCCACAGCCACCACCTCATTTTCCTATCTTGGGGAATTAATTTCGAAAATGGGAATAAAACATATATTTCGCAAACTATGCTTTCGGATGATAAAAATAATTTCCATACAAAATTTTCAGTCAATTTCCTTTGTGTGTGAATTTACCAAAATCGGAAGCTTCCCAAATTTTATTTCAAAGTGCGTGCCTAGATAAATTAAAATAAATGCGAATCCGATAACAGGTGCCATTCAACAGGCAACAGGTTGTCACTCGCTTAGGCAATAAAATGAGAAGTCACTTTGGTGAAGATTGGCAACAATGCCGACAATGACAACAATACGAATTTCTAACAAACAGTCTTGGCAACATCACATAAAAATATACAAGAGATACACAAACAGAACGAAATGACAGAGAGCGATATACATACATGCCCTCCCTTTCGTCTTTGTGTCTTTTCTCTATCGCAATTGTAGCCAAAACAAAACAGCACGCAGCTGTTAATCTTTGCTGACCCCGAAAACTGCAACGCCTCGATGGCTTCATGGTTTTTTTTCTGTTAACTCAACAGTGAGAGCGATTTCATCTCTGGTTATTTAGTCCTCTCTGATGGCTTCATGGTTTTTTTTCTGTTAACTTAACAGTGAGAGCGATTTCATCTCTGGTTATTTTGTCCTTTCTGACACAACGCACAACGCAGCGCGCTCTCTAAGTCTCTCTCTCTCTCTTTCTCTCACTAAGATTGCTTCTGCTGAACGCAATGCCTAGGTTATGGGTGGGGTGGGTGGGGGTGTTAACTGACCGTTTTTTGCTCATTACTTGAGTATCGTTCATTCGATCTTTATCATTCCTTCAGCAATCGATAAATAATTTTGAGTACTAGATATCTCTAGAAATTACGAACCTTCTATCATCAAAACTGTAGGAGATATGACGTTTTTTCCAAATTGCGGGGGCGCGAGGGGGCGTGGCAAAAATTGAAAATAAACTTGATCTGCCTGCAAGTATAAGAAATATATGTCCCATACATGTCAAACCTCTATCTCTTACCATCTCTGAGATCTCTTCGTTCATACGGACGGACAGACAGACGGGCAGACAGACAGACAGACAGACGGACAGACGGACATGGCTATATCGACTCGGCTGTTGATGCTGATCAAGAATATATATACTTTATAGGGTCGGAAATGATTCCTTCTCCCTGTTACATACTTTTGCACAAACTTAATATACTCTATGTACCTTCGGTACAGAGTATAAAAATTCAAAAGTGATCGGGTATTGGCGAGCTCGAGTACTGCATAGCATGATGGAATAACATAAGGTGGTCCCGTCGGCAGCCGTAGTTTTACGAAGTGTACACTTATTTCAGTGCACGTTTGCTCGTTGACGAGAAAGGTTGTGTGCGAACGAATTTTTTTTTTGTAGCGTGCACATAATAATATGAAATATTGCAAATTTTGCTGCAAAGTTGTGACGGGAGTGAGTCTTGTTCATGTACCGAAGTGTGATATGAAAAGAAAATTGTGGGAACAAAGCCTGGGGTGCAGCCTGGGTGAAAACTCGCAAATCTGTGGCACACACTTTAATGATTCGCAGTGGAAGTCTACACCGATCAAAGGTCAGACATATAAAAGAAGGCGACTTAATAAAGATGCTGTTCCAACAATAGAAATAGAGCCTGAACCAGAAAATTTAAAAGAAGGCTACGCCAGTTCCAGTACGCAAACAGAGTAAGTTAAAATAGTAATAGCGTGCACATTTTTGTAAACAATAATGTGACTGTGTTTGTAGGTGCTGTTCATTGTCCAATGAAAATAAGAGCCTGAGGCAGATAATTCGAGCGATGGAGTACGATTTACATCGTTTACAAAATCAGCTTGAGAAGTCTCGCCAATTAGAAGAGTCTCTAGGGAAAATCTTTACCGAGACTCAAATTAAAATACTGAAGAATGGTGGAAAAACAGGCACATTTACTTCAGACGACATATCGGCAGCTATTTGTCTCCACACCGCAGGCCCTCGAGCGTATAACCATCTTTACAAAAAAGGATTTCCTTTACCCAGCCGTACCACATTGTATAGATGGTTATCAGATGTGGAGATAAAGACAGGATGCCTGGATGCGGCCATAGACCTTATGGAAAATGATGGAATGGATGAGGCCGACAAGCTTTGCGTACTGACCTTCGACGAGATGAAGGTCGCTGCAGCCTTTGAGTACGACAGCTCAGCAGATGTCATATACGAGCCCAGCAACTATGTGCAACTGGCTATTGTTCGTGGTCTCAAAAAGTCGTGGAAGCAGCCATTTTTTGTTTAACTTCAGCACCCGAATGGACGCAGATACCTTAAACAACATAATAAGGAAGCTACACACAAGAGGGTATCCAGTAGTAGCTATTGTATCCGATTTGGGTTCTGGAAACCAAAGACTATGGTCAGAGCTTGGTGTATCAGAATGTAAGTTTGTCACAAGCATTAAAATTAAAAATAATCTTTAATATTTTGTAATTTTTTTTTTAGCAAAAACCTGGTTTAGCCATCCAACGGACGAACATTTGAAAATTTTCGTTTTTTGGGATACACCACATTTAATTAAGTTGGTCCGAAACCATTATGTGGATTCCAGATTAACATTAAATGGAAAAAAGTTGACCAAAACGACAGTCCAACAGACACTTAATCATTGCGCTAAATCTGATGTGTCTATACTGTTCAAAATAAGCGAGAACCATTTAAATGTTCGCTCGTTAGACAAACAAAAGGTAAAATTGGCTACACAGTTATTTTCCAACACTACCGCCAGCTCCATCAGACGCTGCTATTCGTTGGGAAATGATGTGGAGAATGCGTGCGAAACTTCGGACTTATTTAAGTTACTAAATGATTGGTTCGACGTGTTTAATACAAAACTGTCAACGGCAAATTGCATCCAATCCACGCAGCCTTATGGAAAGCAACTCCAATTCCAAAGAGATGTTTTGGAAAAAATGACGAAAATAATGAGTTCACAAATTCTTGGCAAACCCCAAAAGCTGCCATTTCAAAAAGGGATTCTCGTCAATAATGCATCCCTGGATGGATTGTACATATATTTAAAAGAAAAATACATGGATTATATACTAACTAGCCGTCTTAACCAAGACATAGTGGAAAATTTTTTTGGCGCTATGCGATCGAGGGGTGGACAGTTTGACCATCCAGCTTCACTACAGTTTAAGTATAGGTTAAGAAAATATTTAATAGGTATGTCAAATTTAGAAGAATGAATTAAAAAATTATTTATTTAATTAATTCGTGTGAGTTGGCTGGCTCTAGGTCCGAAAAAGTTGCGTTCGTTCACAACTTGTAAACAACTTATGCATTGTACCACCAAAAAGAGCTGGTTGCCTATACAGAACTGTTTCATCGTTATCCCTAACGACTCTTCAGTAGGCTTTTTGCTGAAGAAAGCATGATTGCCAACTGCCTCTCCATACAATCATTGCTTAGATCAGTTGGGAACTGCTAAAAGCAATGAAAGCAAAAATAGACAAGCAATGAGTGCTTTCATCATTCTGGTGGTAATGCTTAAGCTTAGGGCTGAACTTTTTAAGTGCAAAAGCTTGAGCTTTTGAGCGAACTTAGAAGTGCTGAACTGTAGAACTGTAGGAGGTTTTTTCCAAATTGCGGGGGCGGGAGGGGGCGTGGAAAAAATTGAAAATAAACTTGATCTGCCTGCAAGTATAACAAATATATGCCCCATACATTTCAAACCTCTATCTCTTACCATCTCTGAGATCTCGTCGTTCATACGGACGGACGGACAGACGGACATGGCTATATCGACTCGGCTGTTAATGCTGATCAAGAATATATATATACTTTATGGGGTCGGAAACGATTCCTTCTCTCTGTTACATACTTTTGCACAAACGTAATATACTCTATGTACCTTCGGTACAGAGTATAATTAATAATCGCAGCACAAAATGTAGAGCTGGATAAATTTGTAATTTCTTTTTATTTTAAAATAAGAATATATTTTAAAGTTAAGTACTCAAACAAAAAAATTTGTATTAAGAACCAAAAGCAGCGTTTAATTGGTAATTCAAAATTATTAAAAATTAAACTTTAAAAAAATGTCTCGTCTCTTTATTATAAATGGCATATTCAAACCCTACGGACATGCTAAGGGTTAATCAACAATCACATTGCCGCCTCACTCACACTCAATACGTCACTCAGTATACTATGTTCCTTTCACTCGCACTTATTGTAAGCATACAATAAGTGGATGTCTGTTGCCGACGGGACCACCTTATGTTATTCCATCATGCTGCATAGTAGAAATACCCGAGACGACTCGTACCTTCGGCTACAAGTTGTAGGAGCCAGCTGGCTAATTTGTTTACTTTGACTCACACATGGCCCACTGTGCCACTCCAACATTACAAAACAAAATGTGTTCATCCACTCTGTGGCCGCGAACGCAAAGCAACATACATACATATCAGCAGTTCACTTCTCTCGCATTTACAAATCGTCCCGTCTCTCTTACTCTTACGCAGTATATGGGACGGAAAGTTTTCGGTTGTTTTAGCGAGCGCGTTTTCTTGTATGTGAAGGAGGAATAAGCAAAGATCAGACGATTTTACCGTTGGAATTCGAATGGAGACTTTTTGTTCTCTGCTCTGTCTGCGCTAAGCAACGAATTGGTTCAAGGGCAAGCAGACGCGTGGCGTTGGTTCTATTCGTTTTGAGATGCGCTAGAGTGCACATTTAAAATTTTGATTGCAATTTAAAAAGCAAGTGACTAACGCTGATCAAGCAAGGAGGGTATATAACCTAAAAACGTACAGTTGTACCTGCCCCAAGCTTCCTCGGGTTACCGAGTCTGAATCTACTTCTGTGCTCAGAGATTGTGGAATATAGAACCGTGAATACAGTGTGCCAGGTGATATTTTGTGGTATTATTATTTTAGTGTATGGAAACTGATACCCCCTTGTTACAGTGCGCCACAAGACTTTGTTACCGGCCGGTCTCTGCCCACCGCGCTTTCGTGCCTGCCTCCACCTGCATATTGCGTGGCCGGTCGGTGCATCTTTATGCTGGCGAAGATTTGGTCCACATTTCCTTGGTCGAACCGCTCGAGCGTCTAGTAATTCCTTGTGGGCGTAAAATACTCGCGATTCTTGGATCTAGACACAACCGCAGCTTGCACGCTTGCCACCAGCGATTTCATACAAACGGACAGCAACTACTATAGATGCCCAGAGGAGCACCCTCACCCCGTCAGGGCTTACGGAGCCCACAGTTTGGTGTAAAAGAACACGAAAGAGAGCCGCAGTACCAGCCAAGAAAGCATGCTGTCTCCCTCTCAAAAGAGAGCGCTCTCAGCTATTTGTGGCGTTGCCATCTTTAAATTTTCTTTATTCATTTAAATTTTTTTAATATTTTTTTTTTGCTACATATATAATATATGAATGCGTTTAAAGTTACTTGCGTAGCTAAAGTAACGTAATTGAATCTATCTGCTGAGTATGCTAAACGATTAGAAGCAATATGTAACCCATTGCGGTATATACTTTTAGTATTAGAATTTGATTTTGTCCACAGCAAACATCGTCAGCGTATCGATGGGCCCAATGAGCACGAGGATGGATTAAAGTATCTGTGAGTAACACTTGGTAAAGTTGAATATATACTATTAAACGGCAGCCTTCCGCTGACCCATGAGTTGAATTTACATTTCTTATATATATATTATATATATATATATATATTATATATATACATTTAATACATGTATACCCCAATGGTATAGCATAACAGCAGATTGGAGTTTAATTTGAATTTTATTTAACTTGTCCTGCATATATTTTAGTTATAGATTTCTTAGGTTATATTCTCTATTAATTTTGACATGAAGTTTTCATATAATATTCCCTAGATATAAGTCTCATATCTACATATCAGTTTTTTATCTTTGAAATATATAAGGCAATGAAGTTCCTTTATGGTTGCGTTAGGAATAAATGGATTATAACGTTTATCTGAAATGATTTGGTAGTTATCTTTTCGTCGGTTCGTCGCCGGTACAACATGGAACCACAAGCATGTATAGTAGTTGAATGATCAGTTAAGAGGTCTAGCAAAGGGGTGGCCAGAAAATTGTTTAATGCGCTACCAAGGTAGGGTGGGTATAGACTAGGGTATAATTTACATCCTTAGTACCCTAACCGCTGATCTGCCATACTTACGGTCCCCGCCTCAACATGTGTGGTATCTCAATTTTTTTGTGTAATACCCTAGTTTGGATTGTCTTGTAATTTTCCGTTAAGTGCACTTATTATTGTGATAGAGTGTCGTATAGAAGGACGATGAAAGAACCCACACCCCATCCGGCGAGCAGAGACCGAAGAATACAAGAAGTGCACGACCTCCAACCTCCTCTATACACGAGTAAAAGGAAATTTTATTCTCGCTACGCACACGCTGCAAAGTCACCGCAAGTACTTGTTGCCGAAATCAATGATCTGCTGCGAGCTGTTACAAGCAAATCTCTTTTACCCTTGCTACAAATGCGATACGAGTAACACACTCGGCGCGAACAGCACGCCAAAAACAACAACATGTGAGAGCAAAAGAGATAGCACTTTATCGTTTATATATTTTGCATTTGTATTTGGCGCACGGCACCTGGCACTACAGTTTTGTCTAGTCTTAGAATTTCACACACCACATTCCACACAAAACTTTTTCCTTTGCGTCGGCCAGACAAGGTGTAATTGCCATTTGCAATTTGCCCAGAAATAAATTCTACATTTTCTGCCATTATGCCACGAAAAGAATCCAAATTGCAATAACTTTTTAATTTCTGTTATTCACCGCTTATTACTGCGTAATAGTTGTGACGCAGTTGGATTTGCACATCATATTAGCCAGAGCTCGCCGTCAACAAACCGAGTAAGCGTTCGTGTAAAGGTATGTTGCTCGCTTGGGGCTTGTCGTCAACAAGCCGAGTAAGCTTGGTGATTGTATGTTGAAAGCGCGAGTCAATAAAAGTACTCGTCAGTTGCGGCATGATACCCGCTGGCATCCGTTCAGCCGCGAGCTTTGACAAGCTTGTTCAATTATTACACGAGTGAAAAAAAAGCTTACCCGTTCTGACTTAATGTGCTTTCGATCAGTTCTTGTGTGTCTAACTAACACTAACACTAACATTGCGCATATCACAAAATAATTACACATACATATGTACAATGAACGAGCACAAGAATGTTTGTGTGGAGATGAGTGCGTTATCCGCCGCCCCCACCCACAACACTACCAAGCGTACGCACCCGTATTTGTAAATGTATATTTCGACGGACACGCATACGTTTGTTCATACACAGGACGTGTTTATACAAATACACAGGCGTCTGTTGACGCGTCGTGACGTCATAGTGAAGTGCCTACCAAACAGGTGCCGCCCACACAGTTTAATGTTAAAGGCCTGTTCTGAGAAGCGCGGAAAATTTAGCACGCTAAATTGCACTTCATCATCACTTTATCATCTATATCAAGTCGAAACGGTGTCCCCTGAGCGGTCTCTTGAGTTTGCTGAATGACCAGAAATCACAAAGAGCCTGTTTGGGGCGGGGCGGACTTCTTGGCTCCAGGTAGAATGTCGACGATAAAATTTGTAGGTGATGCCGGCGCGAAAGAAATCGGGTTAAAAAAAAGAACAATTCGGGGGCGTCGATCTTCCCACTTGCACAGTTTATTTGACACTAAAATACAATGTTTTGTTAAGGCCTGTTCTGAGAAGCGCGGAAAATTTAGCTAGCTAAATTGCACATAATAAATTTAGCACCATCATAAGTTTTTAGTGAGCCCATATATAAGCCAAAGAGGCCAAATACAAAAACGGCCACACTGGTGGTCAGCTGTTTTCTTTTGTTTAAGGGCGCTGTCCATGGCTACGAAAACGGCCGCGAAATGAAAAACTCTATATAAAAAAAACTGCTTGAACAGCCGCCGGTGCTCAACGATCGCTACAGTAAAACGGCCACAAACCAAATGCCCGCTCCCAGTTCAGTGGACAGCGAAGTGCTGGCCTCCTATCAAGCGGTAGTATAGCGGATAGTGCAGCCTCAATTGACCCCCTAAAGGTGACCGAGCAAAAGCGGATCGGGCAACGAGGACGTGCCCTTCATCAATGCCAATTATATCAAGGAAAGAAATGGGCGAACCAAACTTCAACTTTATAAATCAATTCCATTTCTTAACGTTTCCCTGACAGGGCCCCGACTACGTGGCCAAGTGCTATGTGACCACCCAGGGACCGCTGCCCATTACCATTTTCGAGTTCAGCGGAGCCGCCAAGTCACACATGCTACAGCAGTACATCCAGAAGATCATCATGACCTGATCAACTTTACGGAGGCAAATCGCCAGAAATGCGCGAATTACTTTCCAATCGAGATGAACGAAATCTTTGCCGTGGCAGCCAAGTGCGGGGTGTTCGTTAAGTGCCGTACATCGAACTGTCATAATGATAACAATTTATTTATTATTAATTTCATTTAATAATAAAAATATATTAAAATAGCACATTAAATATGTTGTATTCATAATCCTGCAAGGTGTTGTTGTTTATAAGTTCGCGGGCATATTTAACAGCGCCAGAGCAGCGCAAGGTTTCTTTGAAACGTTTATCGACAGAGTAAATTGTGTTATCGTTTTATTAACATTGGCTTAGCAGACTCTGTTAAGAATCTGCGGAATATCAACTTTTTCAGAAGAAATTTTTTGGCGACCCGTGGATACCGCCCTTTACAAACAAAAATTGAAAGTGATATTATTTTGCCAAAAATAATTTATGCATGTATGTTTTAACGACCTTTATGTTAATTAAAACCTTCAAATTTTTTTTTTTTTTTTGCCCTTAAAAATGTTTGAATGCAATTCTGCACTCAGACTTATTGGTCACTGTGTTAGCAGTGGGGAGGAAATCTCTCTCACTAACATTGTAAGACCATTGGGGGACACACACACGTACAAAGGCCACAGACAGCGCGGCTCTGGCTCGTTGTGTCTGGTTTTTGCTGTTGAATCGCATTGGAGTTCCCAAGCGATTATGGCATCTCAGGCATGAGGAGGGAGTTGTTTTCTGATTGTGGTACCAGGTGAAGACCGCTGATGATATGGTAGAGATACCATTAAAACAGCTGTTCGGTCAACTAACCTCCTTTGTGGTGTGGTGTGTCCCTGTTTTAAAGTTATGTACCAACATAGCGAGACCTAGAGCCGGCAAAAATAATTTAGTTAAGCTGCGCAACAGGAACACAGATAAGTATGTTGATGGCGGTAGCGACATCGCTTGCACCAAATTTCGGTTCAAGGCGTTGAGCCAGGATCAAATTGTTGCCCGTTTGAGACACACTTGGAGCAGGTGCATATCGAGAAGGAGGCCTACAAGTCAATGGTACAGCTATCGGGCTGTGATATGCGTCCTGCTATCGTCTTAAGAGTGCCGAGCATGTCGTCCACAAGGCTGATCTGTTTGAGATGTCGGGCATAATCTACTATCTACTACTACTTCGGGCAACTATAATCGTTTGGAGAAGTTTGTACAAGAGATTGGCTAATCGGCCTACAGTGTGAGTCAGATAAAGCAGTTTGTGGAGTACATAGTGCTTCATGCGGCCCTGACGGATGCCCAGATAGGCGACAACATGGGGGTGGGTAGTAGCACTTTTCAGGCTTGATTCCAAGTTGGTTGAATTTGCATTTCTTTGCAGGAATGCTGCTATCGTCTCCAGGACGGCGGCTCGGAGTATCAGCAAGTTATGAATTTTGGCTGTGCCATCATTTCGGCTCTCAAGTGAAACGCAATGCTAAAGATTGGAAAATATATTTTTAGTTTTCATACAAAATTATTGTTTTATTTGCCGTAAATTGAAAATTCTCCCCCTGGCGTTCACGGCGTGAGAGTCAACTCCATTTTCAGCTGGCTCGCATTGGGTTCATTTTTGACCTTCAGCGAGGAGGAGCCGGCCTTGGCCATACAGTTTTCGCAGTGGTGGTGGTAAACTTATTGACCGGGTTGGGTATGGTCATCACCTGCTGCTTGGCCTCCACCGAGTGTGGACGCTTGGGTCCTTTGGAATTGGACTGTTTTCACGGGTCGTAGCAGCGCGGATTTCTTCATTTTGTTGGGCTGATTTGTGGTCCTAAGCTTTTAGTTTCGTCGCGATTGAAACTCACGGTCCGTTTTCTTTTGAGCTGCATTGTCGATTGCATACATACATAAGTACATATTTAATAAAACACAATAATGCACAAAATAAAACACAAAACGAGCTCAGTTGCACACATACATACAAATGTAAACATGTATGTAGTACGTACATACATACATACAAATGTAAACATGTATGTAGTACTTACATACATACATAAATGTTTTGTGATCTGCGCAATGTTAGTGTGGTTTGCTGTTATGACCTAAACGAGCTAGATATGTATGTACATATGTATGTATGTAACATATTAATTAACACATTAGACTCTACTATGACGTCACGACGCGTCAACAGAGATGCGCGCTTGAGTATTAACAAACTTATGAGTGTCCGTCGAAATATACATTTACATCAGAGATGGGCATGCACACATATCGACACACTTTTCACACGCATACAAGCACAATTTGCGTGCGCCCCATTCGTGTTCTATAAATAGCTTTCAATGCTTATAGCGTACGTGTGATTTAGTGCAGTCTGCCGCGGCAGAGTCGTATGCACACGAGGCAGCGCGCGCTGCCTTGTGTGCATTGGAACGTCGCGACGTGCCCATCTCTGATTTACATGTACGGGTGCGTACGCTTGGGAGTGCTGTGGGTGGGGGCGGCAGATAACGCACTCATCTCCACACAAACATTCTTGTGCACGTTCATACATATGTACATTGTACATATGTGTGAAATTATTTTGTGATCTGCGCAATGTTAGTGTTGTTTGCTGTCATAATCTAAGCACTCTAGATAAGTACACAACACCCACAACACCCAATCGTATTCACGCGAACATGCAAATGTAAATTTCGACTGACACGCATTCGCAGACACGTTTGTTCATACACATGCGCGCATCTCTGTTGACGCGTAGTGACGTCACAGTGAAGTACCCACCAAACATGTGCAGCCCGCACAGTTTAATGTAAATGTGTAAACATACATATGTATGTACATATTTACAATGAAGCAGGTCACTCTCACCCTTAATGCATACATGCATACATAAATATGTATATAATATAACACAACAATGCACAAAATGAAACACAAAACGAACACAGGTGCACACATACATACAAATGTAAATATGTATGTAGTACGTGCATACAATGTCATGCCCTAAAAGCGCCAGGTATGTTTTTACGTACATATGTATGTACATATGTAAGTTAATGCGTTTTGCAAGCATTTGAATATACATAAATATGTATAAACGTACGTACATACATTTGTTTTCCATATGCCTTTTTACAAATGTGCAATCGGGTGGTGTCGGTGGGTTTAACGCCCTTATCTGCAAGCAAACATATATATGTATGTACATACATGAACATATGTAATTGTTTTGTTTTCGCCGCAGTGTTGGATTTGGACAACTTTGTCGCCTGTCAGATCCACCCGGCATACAGGTCAATTTTCACTTATGCATGTGATACTCAAACAAATTGTGTTGGATTGGACAACTTTGTCGCCTGTCAGATCTACCCGGCAAACAAGCCGATTATCACTTATACAAGTGATATTCAAACATATCGTATGAAAGCTCGCTGAAATTAGCTGTACATACATACATATGTACTTTTGTCAGTACTTGAAGCCAAAACAAGGTGCAGATACATACATATAGTTCAGATGATTTGTTTAAATTGAATTAAATGTTGTTGACATTGAAATTAAATATATTTTGCTAATATACATATGTGGATGAGGCATTTTGGGGACAAATTTGAGATGAGCAGGCCGTGATATTCCTGTCATTACAAAATCCGAAGATATATCAGCAAGCGATGGCTTAAAAACTGCAGAGTTTAATATCATTTCTAAGAAATGAAAGCATTTTAATCATCTTGTCACTGAGTCACATTCTTCCTCCCGAAGCTGCTCAGGTTATTTTTAAATCATAAGTGGTTCCTTTGGAAATTTTTTTGTTAAATTATCATTAATTTTTGATTATTGTTGGTACGCTACTATGAATTAAAGCTCACAAAAATATGTTTTTTTTCAAAAGTAGCCGTCTCTTTGATAGTGAAGTAGAACATTGCTGCACAGAATGCCACTATCAGTGTCTCAGCGCAAAATTCGCATAGCATTTTTGCGCTGTGGCACTGAATGTGACACTCTCTCACGTAATGTAACCGCAGCATTAGAGATAAGGGTGACTGCTACTTCACAATCACAAAGACTGCTTTTTTAAACCACATTTTTTTTGTGACATTTATTTTATTGTACCAAAATATACCAACAATAACAAAAACTTACTGACAATCTAACAAAAATTTCCAATGAAATCACTTATGATTAATAAAGGAACAGCAGTTTTGAGAGAAAGAATGTGACTTAGTGACAAAATGAATAGAATGTTATTATTTTTTAATGCTAAAATCAAATTCAGCGGTTTGTAAACCATTTTTTGTTTAAACACCGTCAGTATTTATTATGGTATAGGAAAATCCCCAAAATGCAGCATACATGTATGTATAATTGCGAAAAATATATAATTTCATATGAACATATAGCTGTACCAAGTACGAAAAATATTTACTCATGTATAGTCCATTTCAAACACTTTTCACCCAAAATGTTTCATTATCTCTTGCATAAGCGAAATTTACTTGGTTGCCGGGTGGATTTGTCAGGCGACAAAGTTGTCCAAATCCAATCATTTGGACAAACGTATATTGCGCTGATAAAAAAAAAAACAATTATGTACATACATGTGTTTTTTTGTGCGCAGATGAGAGCTATACCCTTAAACCACCACCTTTCCCCACCCTGCGATAACACCCTTTCGTACATTTGTACAGATGTATGTATGCATGCTTTGGCATAAAAGGCCGCCAACGCATGCAAAACGATATAATTTGTATACATATGTAAATACAAACATACCTTGCGTTCTTAGATCATGTTCATGTTTCAGCAAACAACATCCACACTACGCAGATCACCAAACACTTAAATACATAAGTAAGAAAGTACATACAAATGTATGTTTGTGTGCAGTTGAGCGCGTTACCCCACCCCCACCTACCATATATGCAGAAAAAAAATTCCATTCCATCATTCCTGTGTCCCCAAAATACCTCGTTTAAGCCGGGTATCCAGCACCGCGGAAACTAAAAATTCCTGGCAAACTTCATATAAAAAAAACTGTGCCAGGAATTTTTAGTTTACCTTTTCGTTGCTTGAGTATCCAGCAACATAAACGAAACCCACAGTTTCTTATCGATAGTTGGCCTATCGATAGCGCGTGTGGATCGAGAGAACAGCTGATACACAGCTCAGGAATATATTGAGGCTTGTATCCAGCACTGCGGAAAATTCCTGCCAGGAATTTGCAATTTATTTCTTGTGTGTGTGGAACATAACTTAAGCAGGGTGACCATGCACCTAAAAGGAGCAAGGTCACTCTGATTAATCAGCTGTTAAGCACTGTTAATGATTTGAATTTAAATTAATGTAAAGAGAATAAAAATTATATTTTCCGGGGGAAGCATGCATCGCGGAGTAGGTGCTACTTTATGCTATATTAGAGGATGATAGGCCGATGGCTGAGCATGACACTTTGCCCCGATGGCGCAAATCATTAATGCAGCATGTTGTTATCTGCACAACTTTAAAATGCTATAATCTCCAAAAGTAGTATAACTTCTCGGTTAGTCGCCAATCAAATACAATAAATACATTCACATTAATATTAAGGATTTTGTCAACTCAGAGGGCAGATCAGTACCTGGGCCTTGGTCGATGGGCGAACAGCTGGAACATACCCGTTAATCGTTCAAAGAGTCAACACGATCGCTATGAGACCCGCAAAAGTTGCTCGAGTGCGACTTCTAGGATCAAGATTCCCATATACGGATACCGCGGTTAAATACCTTGGCTTGTCTCTGGACCGCCGCTTGACCAGGAAAGACTATGTGACTCGGGCAGTAGCTACGGTTGCAGCCTCGTAGTGGTATTTCGCTGCGATCCAAAATGATCATCTTGCTTTCCTGAAATAGGGGATCCCGGTATGGGGTACGGAATGCTCCACTGCCCTCAATAAATTAGAGTCTTTTTTGTGAGGTCCCTGGCATGTGTGCATACAACTAAATACCACGATTTGGACGCTTGCCATTATAAGCCCAATTCAATATGTATACATCCTGACCGACTGGCCCACTCGCATAGACTTGCATCTGATATATGGCGACAAACAGGCTCAACCTACGACATCCCATCGACCTTTGTGTCCATGGAGGGCAGTTCTTAGGCCGCCTCAGCAATATGGCATAAGTGTCCCCTTGGCTACATCCCCTACCAATCTCTGCACTCTGCTGGTTCCCCAGCATAACAAAAACAAAGATGCATTCCCCCCAAATTTTCGGTCATCACGTCCAAAATAATTGTAACCAATATATTCCTGAGCTGTGTATCAGCTGTTCTCTCGATCCACACGCGCTATCGATAGGCCAACTATCGATAAGAAACTGTGGGTTTCGTTCATGTTGCTGGATACTCAAGCAACGAAAAGGTAAACTAAAAATTCCTGGCACAGTTTTTTTTATATGAAGTTTGCCAGGAATTTTTAGTTTCCGCGGTGCTGGATACCCGGCTTTGGTTATAAATATTTTGGACCTGATGAGCGAAAATTTGGGAAGAATGCTTTTATGTTTTTGCTATGAGCTGCTATCTTGCTGGGGAACCAGCAGTGTGCAAAGATTGGGAGGGGATGGTGGGGATGGAGGGGACACTTATGCCAAATTGCTGAGGCGGCCCGAGAGATGTCCTCCATGGACACAAAGGTCGATAGGATGTCGTAGGTTGAGACGACTTCTGAGCCTGTTTGTCGCCAGATCACCAGTCGGTCATGATACATAATAATAACCATACAAACAAACAAACCTGCTGGTGTGCATATTAATTTGGGGCGCATAATGGCAAAGCGTCCAAATCGCGGTATATAGTTGTATGCCTCTCATACCAGGGACCTCACATAGAAGATTCTAGGTTCTTGAGGGTAGTGGAGCATGCCGTACCCCATAAAGGGATCCCTCAGATCCACCACTACGAAGCTTGAGAAGCCAATTGAGCTTCAATGTCATAGCTGCAACCGTAGCTACTGTCCGAGACACATAGACTGGTCAAGCGGCGGTCCAGAGATACGCCAAGGTTTTTAACCGCGGTATCCTTTTGATTCTAGGAATCACACTCGAGCTACTTTTCGGGATCTCATAGCGATCATGTTGATTAACGGCTAGGTTCCAGCGGTTCGGCCATAGACCAAAGCCAAGGTTAATCATATAGGTTGATCCGGCCACTGAGTTGACAAAATCCTTAATATTAATGCAAATGTATTTAGGCAATCTTGTATCGGACCAGGAAAGAGTTCATTTGATTGGCGGCCAACCGAGATGTCCTACTACTTTGGAGATTGGAATGACATTATAAAGTTGTGCACACAATTGTGCGCCACCCGGGCCACACTGCAAAGTGTTATTCTTAGCCATCGGCTTATCATCCCCTAGTATAAAGTAGCACCTACTTCCTTTGGAAATTATATATTTATTTTTAAATTTATTTAAATTCAAATAATTAAGTGCTTAACAGCTGACTGATCAGAGTTACCATGCACCTTTTTGGTGGATGGTCACCCTGTTTTAGTTACGTTCCACACACACAAGAAATAACTAGCAAATTCCTGGCAGGAATTTTCCGCAGTGCTGGATACAGGCCTTTAATATAAAATAATTTTGCAAGGTGGCAACTCTCCAAATTTATCCTCAAAATGTACTTTGGACATAAATAAAATATACAGATAAAATCTCCATTATACTGAAAGGTTATTTCGGGGACAGTGTGTCCCAAAATACACGTTGCATATGAAGTTCCCAAAATTACCCTTCCCTAGAAAATTTTAAGAAACTCAGTCAGGAAAATTTTTTAAAATTCTGAGAAAATTACAGTGGGTTTTTGAAGCTATTCTTTATCTATACATATTGGAAAAAGTCTAATATTTTTTGGTCCCCGAAATGCCTGTTGCCAATACATATATATGTATATGCAACTCTATTCTGTGGCAGACGTGTTTTTCATCGGGCTCCCGGCAGTGATTAATTGTTGTGAAAATCCTGCAACCAAACAAAGTCAGCTGTAGTCTAAACACCGTGCAAGAGGCTTACCAAGGCAAGAGCGACTCCAGCAAACGATTGCAAATGCACCCAGGTTGTATTCTCCCTATGATATTGGGTTGAGACTCCATCCTCCAGTAGGTCAGTCAAGGCGGGCGAAAGTCGTGGAAAGCGGCATAAACGAAGAAAGTGTCACTTCGAGTGAAAATACAGCAAGGCAGCAACCAAAACAAAACTATAGTGGTGAGACTGATCATCTGTTCCAAAGCAGGGTTCGTAAAATAACACACATTTATTCTTTACACTCGAAATATTAACACAAAGCAAAAATACAGTCTGTAAAAAATGTTTATTTTCACACGTGTTACTAACAATTTTTTTCATAAGAAAAAAATTATTTATTTCATTTTACTAACACGTGTTATTAACACGCGTGTAAATAATTTTTGCTGACATCTATAAAAACGAGAGCGTAAGCTAAAGTCGGCTCTAACCGACTTCGATATACCCGTTACTCATGGAAACAAATGTTTAATAGCCTTCCTGTGTGCCTGAGGTGAGTCAGCCGAAAAGTATGCAACATTTTTTTAACTCGTCTATTTATCATCCGATCTTGATGAAAATTGGAGGGCTTATCGATGTTGCGAATATAAATGTAAGTTTCAGGGCTTATAGAAGTTGCGAATATAAATCAAAGTTTTAAATTTGAGATCGATATCTCAAAAATTGTGGGAGTTATTCAACATTTTTTATTGTGGGGGCGGGGGTGGGCGTGGGAAAAATTTGAAATAAACTTGATCTGCGTGCAAACAATAGGAGTCTACATTTCAAAATTGGTTGCTCTAGCTCTTCTAGTCTCTGAGATCTAGGTGTTCATACAGACAGACGGACATGGCTATATCGACTCGGCTGTTGATGCTGATCAAGAATATATATACTTTATATGGTCGGAAATGATTCCTTCTGCCTGTTACATACATTTGCACGACTTTAGTATACCCTTTTACTCTACGAGTAACGGGTATAAAAATGTATGTTTAAATGTTGTCTCGTATAATATTAATGGCCTAGAGAATAAATGTATGTTTCCAGTGTTTTTGGAGTATGTGAACTCTTTTGATATTTTTGTGCTGATTGAAACTCATGTTGAAAATGGCGCTAGATTTGAAAAAACTTTAGTAATTTTAACACTTACTGGAAACCAGCGGAGAGAAAGTAAATGGCACACGAATCCTTAAATTACATTCTCTGAACCTAGATTTCGGCATTGGGCCATTGTATATAAGAGGTGCTAAGTGGGCTGAAGACTTCTCTGCTACCAAAACCCCTTCGCGGAATCCTGGATAAAAAACCCAATAATAACACTAGTTTAAAAAAAACGAGAGCGTAAGTTAAAGTCGGCTCTAACCGACTTCGATATACCCGTTACTCATGGAAACAAATGTTTAATAGCCTTACTGTATGCCTGAGGTGGGTCAGCCGAAAAGTATGCAACATTTTTTAACTCGTCTCTCTCTCTCTCTCTCTCTCTCTCTCACTAAGATTGCTGCTGAACGCAATGCTTAGGTTATGAGTGGGGTGGGTGGTGGGTGTTAACTGATCGTTTTTTGCTCATAACTTGAGTATCGTTCATCCGGTCTTTATCATTCCTTCAGCAAATCGATAAATAATTTTAAGTACTAGATATCTCTAGAAAGTACGAACCATCTATCATCAAAACTGTAGGAGATATGACGTTTTTTCCAAATTGCGGGGGCGTGAGGGGGCGTGGCAAAAATTGAAAATAAACTTGATCTGCGTGCAGACAATAGGAGTCTACATTTCAAATTTGGTTGCTCTAGCTCTTCTAGTCTCTGAGATCTAGGTGTTCATACAGACAGACGGACAGACGGACATGGCTATATCGACTCGGCTGTTGATGCTGATCAAGAATATATATACTTTATATGGTCGGAAATGATTCCTTCTGCCTGTTACATACATTTGCACGACTTTAGTAGACCCTTTTACTCTACGAGTAACGGGTATAAAAACGAGAGCGTAAGTTAAAGTCGGCTCAAACCGACTTCGATATACCCGTTACTCATGGAAACAAATGTTTAATAGCCTTCCTGTATGCCTGAGGTGGGTCAGCCGAAAAGTATGCAAAATTTTTTTAACTCGGCTATTTATTATCCGATCTTGATGAAAATTTTAGGGCTTATAGATGTTGCGAATATAAATCTACGTTTTGAATTTGAGATCGATATCTCAAAAATTGTGGGAGTTATTCAACATTTTCTATTGTGGGGGTGTGGGTGGGCGTGGCAAAAATTTGAAATAAACTTGATCTGCGTGCAGACAATAGGAGTCTACATTTCAAAATTGGTTGCTCTAGCTCTTCTAGTCTCTGAGATCTAGGTGTTCATACAGACAGACGGACGGACGGACGGACGGACGGACGGACGGACGGACGGACGGATGGACGGACGGACAGACGGACAGACGGACATGGCTATACCGACTCGGCTGTTGATGCTGATCAAGAATATATATACTTTATATGGTCGGAAATGATTCCTTCTGCCTGTTACATACATTTGCACGACTTTAGTATACCCTTTTACTCTACGAGTAACGGGTATAAAAATAATTAAATGACCCATTTCTACTGAAACTATTTTTAAGTGTAGTTTGGATTGGTGATCTCACAAACCGATTTCAAAATTTTTTCATGGCAACTGATAATGAACCAAACCGCCACCGATACAAACGAACAAGAAATATCAGCGGAAAATAAAAGTATTGAGACGAGTAATAAGAATGTATGTTTAAATGTTGTCTCGTATAATATTAATGGCCTAGAGAATAAGTGTATGTTTCCAGTGATTTTCGAGTATGTGAACTCTTTTGATATTTTTGTACTGATTGAAACTTACACACAAAAAAATCTGTGGTTAAATTAAACCGATATTTTGGGTTAGAAATGCGCCAACCCAAAAAGTCGGTAAAATTCACAAAATTTGACAGTAACTATCACGTAAACCTTTACGCAAAGAGAACTATTGCAATCGTAAATCTAACTGAAAATATCGTTTAGAAATGCGCCAACCCACAAAATTAGTAATATTAACCGATGCGTACAGTAAGTAGATTTTCTTACTGTGTGTACAGTAATTTTACCATAAAAATAGTAATTTAACGCTGTCACAAGTTGCCAATCTACTTGAGCTCATCAACAACCCAGACCAGAAGAGGCAACAACCTTAATACCCCCCCACCCTCCAATTTTGGTTCTGAAACAATTGTTTGAATTAAACACATTTTTATTTTATTTGAAAAATTTTTACTTACCTTGGGGGGATTGGAACTCTGGGCCCTTTGACTGAACACACGATTGGACGGACGTCTTTACCAGTTACGCTACGGCTCGCGTTAATAGAAACGCGTCTAACATATTACTTGTATTGAATCTGCCTAACCACATGCACGAAAAATTTCTTAAATGTCGCATAAATGAGACCACTAGTAATTCTCAAGTTCAAATTCAGTGAAAGTACAATATAAATATAAGGGCCAAAATGAAATTTTCTCAATCAACAATTTTCGCGGTTAGATTTACTGTCGGTAGAGTTAATCCGTGAAGCAACAAAATTCATTTAAAAAGTTATACTATTTGTGCGGTAAGATTTACTTGTGGGTACAGTAAATTGCTGCAAAAACAAAGTATGAGATGAAAAAATCACGTCAGAGTAACTATTTCTATGGTAAAGTTACTGTAGTTAGCAGTAACTTATTAAAACAACAAAATATGTGAAAAAATATTTGTGGTTGAATTTACTCAGCGTTCAGTTGTTAAATGCAACAACAAAATACGAGCTAAAATAAATACGTGAACTTTACAATTTCTTCTGTAGATTTTACTGTTAGCACAGTTACCAAGCAACAACAAAACCACATGCATAAAAAATTTCGAAAAAAGTTACTGTCAGCGTTAGTTAATTTTACCCACCAGATTTTTTTGTGTGTATGTTGAAAATAGCGCTAGATTTAAAAAAAACTTTAGTAATTATAACACTTACTGGAAACCAGGAGAGAAGAACATGATTTGGCAGAGCGAGTGGAGGCATGTTAATCGGAGTCAAAAAAGCCTGTCTAGAATTGGAGTGTCTCACGAAATGGTACAAGTAAATGGCATACAAATTCTTAGATTACATTCTCGGAACCTAGATTTCGGCATTGTGCCTTCTCTGCTACCAAAAACGCCTTCGCGGAATCCTGGATAAAAAACCCAATAATAATAGGAGATCTCAATGTACGCCTAGGAGAAATGCAGCAGTGTTTTGCACCCATGGAGTCAGCTGCATGTGTGATGAACACAAATGGAAGGAGGGCAAAGGATAAGGTATTTAACCAAAAAGGCAAGAGGCTTCTATAATTCTGCAACGATAATGGCCTAACCATCTTAAATGGATTAACAAAGGGAGATGCGGAAGGAAATTATACTTTTGTGAGCACAGTTGGAAGCTCCACCAATAATATAGCTGCTGTGCAATGTGACTTGCTGCACTATGTGGAGGATTTTAAAGTGGAAATGAAATTTGGTCAGATCATCTGCCGATACTACTTAAAATTAATGTTAATCCTGCTGAGCTATCATCACATCATTTATATCATTTTTATACTCTGTACCGAAGGTACATTGAGTATTTTAAGTTTGTACAAAAGAATGTAACAGGGAGAAGGAATCGCTTCCGACCCCATAAAGTATATATATTCTTGATCAGCATCAACAGCCGAGTCGATATAGCCATGTCCGTCTGTCCGTCTGTCTGGCTGTCTGTATGAACGCGCAGATCTCAGAGATGCTAAGAGATAGAGGTTTGACATGTATGGGACATATATTTCTTATACTTGCAGGCTAATGAAGTTTATTTTTAATTTTTGCCACGCCCCTACTGCCCCCGGAATTTGGAAAAAACGTCAGTTTTTATGATAGATTGTTCGTTCCTTCTAGAGATATCTAGTAATCAAAATTATTTATCGATTTGCTGAAGGAATGGTAAAGATCGGATGAACGGTACACAAGTGATGAGCAAATAAATGTGTTAAAATTATCTGCAAAAGCTTGCAAACGTGCTTAAAATTGTAAAAATACTAACACAGTCTTAACTTTTTCAGGGTCAGTTTTGCCCAACAGAAAATTTACTTTTTCTGTTGCTGCTCTGTCTTCGTCCTTCGTGCTTGTGTATAACTTTCCAAAACTATTTGCTCATTTATTAATAGTTTTGATTATGTTTTTTTATTTTCTTGTTTCAGAATGTAGATGTTAGCTGGCTCTAGGTCGAGAAGAAAAACTCAGTGTTTTTGGTTTGTTTCCGATATATTTCGAATGCGCCTCGGCATCCGTCTTCAGGGACACTACAAAAACAGTTTACCAATTATCACATTACTTCAAAAAACATTTTTTACATACAATTTATAACACGTCTGTACCGCTTGACGTGGAGTTCAGTACTAAATTATTGCCTATTGAGTAGATGTCTGTATATGTGGGCGCAGTTCTCAGTGTCAGTTTTGTAGTTTAGTCTCTTATCTGTTGGCGTGTCAATTATATGTAGCATTTCAAGAGTAAAGCGCTTCCTGTAATTGCTCTCTTGTTGTAAAATTGTTGTTCCTTCAAAATTCGGTGAATGTCCGCTCTCCATACAGTGGGTTGCTAGTGCTGTTTTTATACCCGTTACTCGTAGAGTAAAAGGGTATACTAAAGTCGTGCAAATGTATGTAACAGGCAGAAGGAATCATTTCCGACCATATAAAGTATATATATTCTTGATCAGCATCAACAGCCGAGTCGATATAGCCATGTCCGTCTGTCCGTCTGTCCGTCTGACCGTCTGTCCGTCTGTCTGTATGAACACCTAGATCTCAGAGACTAGAAGAGCTAGAGCAACCAATTTTGGAATGTAGACTCCTATTGTCTGCACGCAGATCAAGTTTATTTCAAATTTTTGCCACGCCCACCCACGCCTCCACAATAGAAAATGTTGAATAACTCCCAAATTCAAAACGTAGATTTATATTCGCAACATCTATAAGCCACCCAATTTTCATCAAGATCGGACAATAAATAGCCGAGATAAAAAAATGTTGCATACTTTTCGACTGACCCACCTCAGGCATACAGGAAGGCTATTAAACATTTGTTTCCATGGGTAACGGGTATATCGAAGTCGGTTAGAGCCGACTTTAGCTTACGCTCTCGTTTGATTTGTCGTTTGGTGTCGGAGCTTGAAATCCGATTTATGTTGTGAAATCCTTGTTTTAAGTTTAGACTTTGTTGTTCCAATGTAAAGTTTATTGCACCTGTTCTCTAAATCTCCATTGCATGGTATTTTATATATATCATTGCTTTTGTCGGCTTTTTCTATTTTGGATTTCGTCTTGTTGTAAAAATTTTTCATTGTGTTTGTGGGCTATTTGTATGTTGTGTCTGTTGAAACATTCCGATTTTGCGAAGCGCTCTGAGAGTTTCGGAACGTATGTGAGGCACCTATATGATTTAGGTTGTTTGTCGTCTCTTGGTTTTATTGTCTTGTTTCTACCAATTAATGATTTTATAATCTTCATGGGGAAGTCATTATTCGTCAGTATTAGCTTAATTTCGGAAATGATGTCCTTATGGTAAATCTCGTCGCTTATGTTCAGCATCCTTTGAATACAGCTAGCAGCTGTATTTACTATCATATTTTTTGGGTGTTTGGAGTAGAAGTTTATTAATCGTCTTGATGCTGTGGGTTTCTTGTACCATTTAATTTTGAGTTTGTTTCCATGTCTGTTGATAGTGGAATCTAAATATGGAAGTTTTCCATCTATTTCTGTCTCGGTGGTGAATTTTAAATTTCTATGGAAAGAGTTTAGTGCTTTTAATGTCTCATGAGCCTCGGTTTCCTTGATAATGGCAAACAGATCGTCCACATATTTGGTTAGCAGTCTTGGTGGGTGCCTAAGTTTCTTCATTGTGTGGTCCAGAAGCTCTTCCATCACAATGTCTGCTATTACCGGGGATGCTGGGGAACCCATTGGCAGTCCTTTTAATTGGGTGTATAGTTGGTTCTCGAACTTAAAATACCTATTTTCCAATATACAAAATTTAACCATTTCCATAAACAATGGCTTCGGTATTTTGGTGTATTCTTCTATCGCAGTCCATTTTTTCCTAATGATTTCTAATGCCAAGTCTATGGGGATGCTCGGGAATAGAGATACTACGTCAAATGAGACTAATTTCTCTTCTTCCGAAATCTGAACGTCATTGGTCCGTTGTTTAAATTCAATTGAATTTTTAACATTGTAAATGGAGTCCGTAGTGATGTTCTTTAATATTTTAGCTATGTATCTACATAGTCCACTGGAAGGTGCACCTAATGATGAGCAAATTGGTCGAAGTGGATTGCCTTCTTTGTGAATTTTTGGAAGACCGTAAATTCTAGGAGGTAGCGCCGTACTTGTCGTTAACTTGTTTTTCTCTGTCTTAGAGATGATGTCTAGCTTAAACAGTTGGTCCACCAAACTGTTGTTTTTATTTTGCAGTCTTGTTGTTGGATCCTGCCTTAATTTCCTATATGTGCACATGTCCCCTAATATGTCCATCATTTTATTCCTATAGTCATCCTTCTCCATTGCCACCGTCTTGTTCCCTTTGTCTGCATTTAAAATTAAAATTTTGTCGTTCTTCTTTAGAAATTTACGTGTTTGTTCCACTGTGTCAAGTATTGCACGATCTCTTGTGCTCTCTCTGTTTTTTGATTTGGCGGCTTTCACTAGTAATGAGAAACTTGTCCGTGCTGTTTCTTGTTGTTCTTTATCTTCTATAGTTTGGATAAGTTCCTCTCCGTCCGCTTGTTTCAATTTGTATAGGTGCTTCTTATAAGTGTGTGTTCGCACGTTCATTTGTTTTTATTTTAAGGTGCAGCGAAAAGGGAAGCAACGCAGAAAAACAAAAAAAGGTGATTGAAGGTATAGATGCGAATATCATAAAAAACGGCTATATTGTTGACTTGAGTGAAGCATCAAAGAGAATTGGATACATATGTAAAAGGATTGTAACGTTTTGGGAAAATTACAAACGCATGAAATCTTTAATTCTCAAATATCAATCTGATTGGATGAATGAAAAAGAAACAAGTCTGTTAAGCCGTGCCAAACAGCTGTCTCAAACATCATCCAAAAGTTCAGACCGCGGACGACCTACAACATTTTTTTTTGAGGCTTCTAATCGGACAAAACGACGAAGAATTGCGTTTCTGGACGAAGAAACACTAGCAGACGTTATACTCCATGCCGACTGGACCTGGACAAGAGAAACAGCTGAGGACATGGGAAACCAGCTAGCCCAGAGGATTGTTGAAGCATGTGACTCATCCATGCCTAAAAGGAGAGAGAGCAGGCAGGGTGCTCCATTCTACTGGTGGAACGAGGAGATCAACCGGCTAAGGAAAGCCTGCATCTTAGCGAGACGGCACTCGCAAAGAGCCTGGCACCGCCCAGACTTCGAGGAGAAGCTCAAAGCTTTTAAAAAAGCCAAGAAGATGCTGAAGAAGAGCATAAAAAGCAGTAAGGTTAGGTGCTTCAAAGAAATTTGCGAGGAGGCCGATATCAATCCATGGGGTACGGCATACAAGGTAGTCACCAAAAAAATACGGAGCCTGGAAACTCTGCGTGTTACGTGCCCTACTGAGCTCAGAAGAATTGTCGAGGCGCTGTTTCCCCAGCACCCACCATCTGAACAGGAATATCCCACACATGTCTCGGACCCAGACCAGCAAGTCTCGATCGAAGAAGTGCTGGCTGCGTGTAAGCGCATTGGCGATAGAAAGGCTCCTAGGCCGGACGGTGTCCCGAATAAGGCCCTCAAGCTTGCGATAGCAACCAGACCAGACGTATTCACTGAAACGTTTGAAAGATGCCTGCTGGATGGAGCTTTCCCAAAGAGGTGGAAACAGCAACGGTTGATTCTCCTGTCAAAAAGAGGTAAGGCAGCCGATGACCCGTCAGGATACAGACCTATTTGTCTCCTAGACACAATGGGGAAGATTCTGGAAAGGATCGTGTATACCCGACTTTTGGCTATAGTCGATGGAAAAAAGGCCTTATCTGAATCACAATATGGATTCCGTAAGGCACGGTCTACGGTGGACGCAGTCAAGGCGGTTCTGGAAATTGCAACCAAGGCGATTGAGGGAACTCGGTGGAGATGGGGCAGCAAAGAATATTGTGCGGTGGTAACATTGGACATCCGAAATGCCTTTAATTCGGCCAGCTGGTCGCAGTTCCAGCCTACCAAAACGGATCATATCCAACTACCTGTCAGACAGGGGCTAGTGTATGACACTGAGGAAGGCCCCAGGCACTACAACGTCACGGCAGGAGTCCCACAGGGGTCGGTACTTGGGCCACTTCTGTGGAACATAATGTATGACGAGGTGCTAAGAGTGCAATTACCGCAGGGTTGCAAGCTGATTGGGTTTGCTGATGACCTGGCGCTGGTAGTTGTAGCAAAGGAAGTCGGACAGCTGGAGGCGGCTTCAAATGCGGCAATAAAATGAGTGGCCAGATGTATGAAGGAAGCCCACCTAGAACTTGCTGCTCAAAAAACGGAGGCCGTGCTCATCACAAGCAGGAAGAAGATAGAGCTCACGAACATAATGGTGGATAATGCTTTAGTGAAATCGAAAGAGTGCTTAAAGTACTTGGGAGTGATGCTGGACAACTGGCTTAGCTTTCGTTCCCACGTCGAATATGTAAGCCAAAAAGCTTCGAAAGTGCAGACAGCCCTTTCGTGGATGCTACCCAACATAGGAGGACCCAGAGCAGGAAGACGACTACTACTGGCCTCAGTCTTGCTTTATGCCGCACCAATATGGGCGTCTGCGGTGGCGAGCAATAAGAGCCTCCTGAAGAAGCTCTAAGCGCTCTCCGAGTCATATCCGGATTCCGAACGGTCTCCGATGACGCAGTCCTTGCCAGCATGATACCTGTAGATATACTGGCAAACGAAATGAAGGAGATTTACGCAGAGCGAGCAGTGATGGGAAGATCAGTGACTACTGATGCCATACGACACTCTGAAAGAGTTGTTTCGTTGGCTACATGGCAGGCGCGGTGGAATATGGCCACCAAGGCAAGGTGGACCCACCGGATGATTCCAAATTTGGATGATTGGGTAGGGAGGAGCAGTTGGGAATTAAACATCCACCTAACTCCGTTTTTGACTGGACATGGAGGATATAGAGAGTACCTACACAGGTTCAAGCACGAAGAGACTCCGGAATGTCCGACCTGCCCAACTCAGAATGAGAATCCGCACCACGTAATGTACCAGTGCATAAGGTACAGGACCAGTCAAGAGCTCGTACCACCCATCGAGGACCTTGTCAGCTACAAGGTAGAGTCAGAAGCAAAGTGGAAAACCATAAGCGAGATCGTTATAGACATCCAGAGCGATCTGAGAAGATGTGAACGCGAACGATGCGCAACGGAGAGTGCCTAAATAGGCAACCCATCCCCGCGAAGTAATACTTAACGGTGATCCCGCGGGGAATGAGGTGTGCAGTTATGAGGGGGTGTATTTAGCACGTAGGCACCAACGTGGTTAGTGAATCGTGCATGCTGCTGGTACGGACCAGCAGTATCTTTAGAAGATTTTCATCCCCCCATGGCGAACCCATGGAAAAAAAAAAAACACAAACGCATACACACATACGAGCGCACACATACACACACAAGCGCGCTCACACGCGGCCTGCGCAATTTCCAATTTTTCCAAATCTAAAACAAACTTGAACTGGGTACGGTATACACCTATGTGCATGCAAAAATTGGTGTCTCTATCTCTTATGGTCTCTGAGATCGACACGTTCATACAGACAGACGGACAGACGGACATGGCTATATCGACTCGGCTGTTGATGCTGATCAAGAATATATATACTTTATAGGGTCGGAGAAGCTTCCTTCTGGCTGTTACATTCATTTGCTCAACTTCATGATCCCCTTTTCCCATTTTTAAAGGGAACAGGGTATAAAAAGAAACAACCCAATTGACTTTAGATGCAGCAATTTACTTTAGAGACAAAATTTCTGTGCTGGAGACATATACATGTGAAACTATAACTAAAAATATTACAATTACACATCGTTTGCAGTTAACAATGGTTGATGGAAAAGTCTGTAGTGCTCTAAGTGGAACACCTACTTGTAAATGCTACGTATGTGATTTGGAAGAATGTTTAAAAAAAAATGTTCACGAAGAACATTATGAGTTTGGGTTGTCTCTATTGCACTCATATATTCGGTTTTTTGAATATTTTTTGCACTTGGCATATAGATTGCACTTGAAAACTTGGAAAGTTTGTACTGATGAAGATAAGAAAGCCTTTAAGGATAGGAAAACACAAATTCAAGCAGAATTCCGCGCGCAGATGAGATTACATGTCGACAAACCAAGGTGTGGAGGCAGTGGAACTTCTAATGACGGTAATACGGCAAGAACTTTTTTTAGCGATACGAAATTGTCTGCTGATATTACAGGATTGGATGAAAATGTTTTAATTAGGTGTGCGACATTATTGCAATGCATGGCATCTGGATATAAAATAAATGCAGAAAATATTGGAAGCTATGCACTTGACACCGCAAAAATGCTTATTAAATTGTACCCATGGTATAACCTTCCACCATCAGTTCACAAAGTTTTATTCCACGGTCCTGAAATTATAAGTTATGCACTTGCTTCGTTAGGAGAGTTGTCAGAAGAAGCTGCCGAATCCAAAAACAAGGACATTAAAAAATTTAAACAGTATCACACCAGAAAAATGTCACGAGTTGACACAAATATGGATTTGTTTAAAAGGTTGCTCTCAAGCTCAGACCCTTTTATATCTGGGCAAAGAAAATTTACATAAAAAAAAACAAAATTTTTAAGCGGTGTGTATTTGTTGCTAGATGAATAAAATTAATAGTTTATATATTTGTAATTGTTTTTATTTTTGGGTACTAAGATTTCTTGGGAAAAAAAAATTTTTGTTAAAAGTTGCTCCATCCGTTTGTAGGGGATCTATAAGAAATAGCCAACCAATGTGCCCAATTTTTGTACTATATCTTTAAAATATTTTTATACATTTTTGGAGAAAATTTCAAAGCTATATCACCGCTAGAAGAATGCTTCAAAAATGTTGACCGCGGCTCCATACAAGCCCAACCACTGTGCACTGTATTCAAACAAACACACTCTTTGTGTGTGAGAGAGAGAGAGAGAGAGAATTCTGCAACAGTTTTTTATATGCGGCAAAGAAGTAACAAAAAATGTAAAATGGCGCGTGCCTCTCCCTCTCCATCATAGTGAGAGAGAGAGAGAGAGAACCTTAGAGATGAGCGTATAATAAAAATATTACACAATAAGCGCGTAACTCCTTGGACGTATTATAATATTACAGTCGGGGACAATTGAACTGGTACAGAGTATGTTATAGTCGGACTTGATTGACTTTCTCACTTGTTTATCAACGCTCCGTTCAAATTCTTGGAATCATTGGCAGTAATTTTTAATAACTCGCTAAGCAGGGAAGTTACTGAAAAATGTTGTTCAACCATTCTTGCGTTCCCAATCTTCAAAAAGGGCGACCCCAACCTACCGTCAAATTATCGATGACTCTTTGCATCGCAAAGATTCTTATGGGCATTTTAAGAAATAGGTTTACAAGATGGGTAAGCCATTATAATAAGATGAAGGAGCATCAAGCCGGGTTTAGAAAGGACAACTCTACGGTGGATAACATATACAATCTGTCAGCGATCATCAACCTGAAGTTGCAAGTGTCGGAAAAAGTATATGGCTTTTTCGTAGATTTTAAAGCAGCTTTTGATAAATTGCCAAAAAATCTTCTCTGGTATAAACTACACAAAGTGGGAGTCTCTTCGAAATTTGTCAACTTTCTGGAAAGAGTATACTGTCAAACAGAAGGGGCGGCTTGGACGGGTGATCTGCTATCGAGCTATTTTGGGACTGGAGTCGGAGTAAAACGAGAGCGTAAGTTAAAGTCGGCTCTAACCGACTTCGATATACCCGTTACTCATGGAAACAAATGTTTAATAGCCTTCCTGTACGCCTGAGGTGGGTCAGCCGAAAAGGATGCAAAATTTTTTAACTCGGCTATTTATTATCCGCCAGATATTAATAGACATTTGTCAATTACTAAATCCAACATAAATGACTCCAAATTCATCACGATAAACAGATCAGACAACAAAACTTTTGAAAACGTATCACCTTTCCTAATGAAAACAAGAAAGAAAGTCGGTCAAGCCCGACTATTACATACTCTGCACCCTCAATGTCGCAGCTCGAATTTGGTTACGAGTCAAACGGCCAGTTAACACACAACGCACAACGCAGTGCGCTCTCTAAGTCTCTCTCTCTCTCTCTCTCTCTCTCTCTCTCTCTCTCTCTTACTAAGATTGCTGCTAAAAGCAATGCTTAGGTTATGGGTGGGGTGGGTGGTGGGTGTTAACTGACCGTTTTTTGCTCATAACTTGAGTATCGTTCATCCGATCTTTATCATTCCTTCAGCAAATCGATAAATAATTTTGAGTACTAGATATCTCTAGAAAGAACCATCTATCATCAAAACTGTAGGAGATATGACGTTTTTTCCAAATTGCGGGGGCGTGAGGGGGCGTGGCAAAAATTGAAAATAAACTTGATCTGCGTGCAGACAATAGGAGTCTACATTTCAAATTTGGTTGCTCTAGCTCTTCTAGTCTCTGAGATCTAGGTGTTCATACAGACAGACGGACGGACGGACGGACGGACAGACGGACAGACGGACATGGCTATATCGAATCGGCTGTTGATGCTGATCAAGAATATATATACTTTATATGGTCGGAAATGATTCCTTCTGGCTGTTACATACATTTGCACGACTTTAGTATACCCTTTTACTCTACGAGTAACGGGTATAAAAAGGATGTGTACTCTCCCCCCTGTTGTTTGCGCTGTATTTGGAAGATCTACATGATAGTCTGCAAGGAGGCCTTTGTCTGGGAGATGTTAATATTCGCCTGCATCTTTTTGCAGCTGACATCGTCTTTTTAACCGATAAAGCTGAAGTGCTTCAAAAAATGATAGAATACTTGAAGAAATACTGCGACGAATGGGGAATGGAAGTCAACCTATTTAAGTATGAGATAATGGTCTTTCGAAAGGGCGGCATACTGGCAACAGCAGAAAACTGGACCTTTAAAGGAGATGCCATAAAAATTGCCACAGAGTATAAGTATCTTGGAGTGTGTTTTAAGCCTACCCTACTTTCAAAGAACATGTAGTGAGAAGAAACGCAGAGGCCAAAGCCAGTATCAACTGCATTTGTAACTGCTTTTTGGCAAAACCTAATGAAAGCATCAGAGCTAAATTGAAACTGTTTAACGCTGTATGCAGAGCAGTTCAGACTTATGCCGCACAGGTATGGGGATATTGCTATTTTGAGGTGGTGGATAGTCTGCAAACATATTTTTTAAAGAAAATTCTAAGGTTACCACCGAATGCCCCTGGATACGCTCTAGCCTTGGAGACTTGCGTGGATGATGCGCACTTCTATACCTTAGACTTACACCTTGGGTACGTAGAGAAAGCCTTTTTTTCTATGGGGAGAGGCGACTGCCGCATGTTCTTACATCCGAGATAATTAGAAAAAATATTTTTTGGGCACAAGAGCTGGAAGGTATGCGCTCCCCTCACCCTCGTCTGGAAAGATGGTCTTGGCTCCGTGGAGGATTGGAATACTATGATAGATATATAGATATCTCGACCATACAGCTGCCCTTAAACTGCAACACCTGGCAACCAGCCAAATCTCATTGGTGATGAAAGCGCGTCTTGACCTTATCACGTTGTCATTAAATACGTACAACAGACCGGTAAACATGCCTTGCCCAATCTGTAATACCAGAGAAAATGAGGATTTGATGCACTTCTTAGGAAGATGTCCAAGCCTTAAAGATCACAGATGGGCGACCCTTGGCAAACCATATTTAACGATGACGATAAAACTAACGAGAATTGGAAGGGACTGGTATCCTACATTAAAAAAGCTATGCTTTATAGAAAACAGATTCTGGAAACACTATAATATACATTACAAATGAAATAGAACAAATACCAAAAAGCAGGTACATTAGTCAAAGCCCTGTACTGCTGAACGGTCTGATATCTTGGGAAGACCAGGGAAGTCAGGCGTATCAAGCGGGTGCAGGGTGAGGCAAAATGGGCTTGGCCGACGGACGGTTCGAGCAACCAAGTCGGTTATGATATTCTTAGTTCTTATTTTATTTATTCACAATTTTCACCATGTTATTCTATAATTTTAGTTTTAATCACAATGTTAGATGTATTTGAAAACATTTTGATTTATTAAAAATTATTATTATTTTTATTATATTATATCTATCTAATCTATAATAAATTTATTTTGTTAAAAAAAAAAGAATTTGCGGTTGCAATGTAAACCACCCCTCCTGGGAATCGAACCACGACCTCATCGTTTTAAGACACATAGTTGAAGCTTGGCACGTCCGCTTTGCCGACTTTACCATCGGGTTTCAATTCTAAGGGGCAACCAGTTGCAATATAGGAACTCAGCCAGCAAAAATCTCGGCTCTTATACTGCAACTGGTTGAGCCTAACAATCCGCAGAAGGTACTGGGTTCAAGTCCCAGTAGCGGTGGATTAATAATTTACATTTGTATTAGTTTTTCAGAAAGAAGAAAATGTTAATAACTAAAACAAACAGAACACAACAAATTACTAGAAGTTTCGGATAAAATGGATACGACTTCGGTAAAATGTACATTTTTTTGACAAGGCCTCCTATATAAATTTTTTTCCTTTATTTTACTTCAACGTTTACTTTTGGGTTGTACGCAGCTGGCAAGTACTGTTAAGTACAATTCTAAAGAAAAATACATCACTAAATTTAATTTCTTTTGAAAATTAGTTGACTTATTGGCATTTTACTGAAGTACTTCTTTTGTACGATATTTTCCAACTTTGACGGACTGTAAAAAATGCATCCACGCTAATGCATCATGCTTTTAGAGTGAAAATTGTTGTAAAATATCATTATATATTTCTAAATAAAATAAAAAATATAGGCTTGCCCTTTTTTGCCTCTTACGAGTATGAGCGACTTGATCATATCACTATGCATGTTTAATCTTTGTATTGATAAAAGATGAAAGCTACTTTCCTTGTGCACGAGAGTCGGGCCGTTTTCGCGTTGCAAAAATCGTAACTTTTGAACGGAAAGAGATATTTGAAAAATTCCATAAAGAAGGTGATTTAGAATTTCAATAGCTTTAAAAATGAGCTTAAGGTCATCATTGTAACGGATCGGCTGCCAAAGTGCAAAGATTAATACACAGAAAAGGTTGTAAGAAATAGGCAAAACATTAAAACTTTTTATACTCTGTACTAAAGAAAGAAAGTCGGTCAAGCCCGACTATAACATTGTCTGCACCCTTACACTCGCATTTGTTCACGAGTCAAACGGCCAGTTAACACACCCCACCGGTTGCGGGGGCGGGAGGGTGCGTGGCTATATCGACTTGCACAAACTTAATATACTCTGTGTACCTTTGGTACAGAGTATAAAAAAAAAAAGTTATGCCTTACTAGGACTTGAGCTTAGGTCTACTATACTTCAGTCAAAGTTCTTAGCCTCTACACTATAGCAATAGCTACTGAGTAGTTAAATGTGCTATATGAAATCAATATAATATTTTTATACACTTGAAAAGTGTATTATAATTTTGCCCAGAAGTGTGCATCGCATAGAAGGAGGCATCTCCGACCACATAAAGTATACATATATATTCCAGGGTTTGAAAAACTGTCTGCAATAGCACTGAAATTTATGCCTTTGGTTGTGCTTTGACGAAATCGTAATTTACATAGAAAGCAAAAGCGCAAAATTCAAAACCTGAAGCTGTGCTAATGCTTAGCTGTGAGAATCTCAAAAGCATAGCAATATCATATTTGAAATTTCGTAGCAGCGCTGTGCTGTTTAACATTTCAAATGCATAGCACACTAAGCTACTTAAATATGGGTCGTGTGTTTGGTCACCGCACTACCAAAAATATCAGGACCAACTTGAATCGGTTCAAAAACAGTTTTTAATTTTCGCCCTCCGTGGCCTCAACTGGGATCCCACCATCCATCTTCCATCTTACGAGCATCGACTACTCTTAATCGATCTTCCATCTCTTAAGAACCGCCGTACTTGCCATTGTGTGCTTTTCATTCACAAACTCTTATCAGGTGATATTGACTCTTGCGCTCTGTTAAGCCAAATAAATCTTGCTGTTCCTTTGCGTCTTACCAGAAATTTCTCTCCGATCTATCTACAGCCTTGCCTAACAAATTATGCTAACTATGAACCTTTCCGAAATTGGTGTCTTAACTATAATATGTATTACCATCTTTTCTCTGCTCACTCTTCTGTGTTAGATGTAAGAAATAATTTACTGTCATTTTTTAAGCGACCCCTGCAATGTTGACAGAACCTTGTCAAACTTAAATAAATAAATAAATAAAAAGCTGAGAAAGTTCAATAGCCCACATATTATAGCTTAAAGGGCATAGCCGGTTTTGTAAGCGAATGGGCCCCCCCCAATGCCTTTTTAAAGTATCCAGTTTTAAAGTACACTAGCCGGAAGTAATCTAGCCGTTTTTTTTTAAACTTCTAGTACCAACCCTGAATTTTAACCAGCGATTTTAATCACATCCATCACCTTTTTCGGCCTTTTTCGCCTTTTTCGAGCCAAAGCTGTGATGTATACACTAACCCAGAATAATTTTTCGGATTTCTAAAATGCAAGCCGTTACCTACAAGATTGAGCGAAATTTTTAATACCATTTATTTGAGACTTTTAGTTGAGGTACCAATTTCGTTTTCTACATGTCTAACTGTTATTCCTAGATACAATTTGTGTAATTTTTCAGAATTTTTGGAGGTGTGGTTGGAGGTGTCGCTATTTATATATTATTCAAGTAACACTCAGTGAAGCTTCACTTCATCTTCAAGATGGGGTGAATGTGAAACAGGAGGTCAAAAATGGGGAATTCAGATTCACCGGCCCATTAATGACAGCAGAAAAGCTTGTGATTGCATACCTGACAATAATGAGCTACTGAAGAAGAATGATTCTACATCGGCCACTGTTCCGCTGAAGGAAAAAAGGACAGATGACGATATCCGGCGCAAACAGCGCTCCGGGCACAAAAAATCTCTTAAGTATCTTAAGAGACTTGAAGACCGGAACTGCGCAGGGTACTACGGCCGAACTGAATGCACCGGCTACCACGACGGCGATGGAATCTCCGTCGACAACTTCCTCCCAAAAGTAGAGTGAAGATGGCGGAAAGCGTGGTAACTAGAAGCGATAGCGATCTGAAGACCCGTCGAAGACTTCGGAGAACAAGAGGATTGGACCAGAAGATATACTTGCTCGCTTAAGCTAAAAGTCGGATCTTCAGTCCATTATCGACCGAACCGACCCGGAAGTGATGATTTCAGTCGAGAAGTGGCTAGTCCCGGAGGGAGTCTTAATACGGGCCATTCACGATGCCATAAAACTCACAAAACATCTTTTCCTAGCTATGTTTGATGGCATAAAGTGGTACAGGGGAGCTAATGTCGTGGTTTGTGCCATCGATTCGATTTTCGATTATTTTATATTATTATTATTTTTCGAGCTATTTTTGCTTGCAAGTGCCTTGGCTCGTCTTTGATTTTTGACTATTCCAAATAATAAAGTCCTTGTTCTCGAATTTTTGTCCAAAATCAACACTCTAATAATGCCGCAGCCACCGTATTTCTCCGACCTGGCCCTCTTTTTTCTGTTCCTAGAACTAAAGAGGCCCATGAAATGACGACGCTACGACACGAATGAGGCGATAAAGACGGCATCGAAGGAGGTGCTAAACAAGGTCACAAAAAAATGATTTTTCAAGTGCTTCGAGGATTGGAAGAAGCGACATAAATGTATTATATCCGAGGGGAATTATTTTGAAGGGGACAAAATAGATATTATTGAATAAATATATACTTTTTGAAAAAACATAAAATTCGTTATACTTTTTGAAACCTCAAACATATGGGCAATACCAAAAAAAGGTAAGTTTCCTTATACGGACAGACGGACATGGCTATATCGACTTGATATAAAACGTTCCCATAAAAACTTTCTTTTACCGACTATTACCATTTCTTCGGCAGATCGATAAAAAATCCTGATTACTAAATATGTCTAGAAGGTACGAAATACATCGGTCTACAAAACTGTGTTTAACTTTTCAAATAATGGATACAGTGTCGTCAGAGAGGGGGTAGTGTTTGTTGAGTTTACAAGTGAAGTTAAATTTGTAATTTCGAATATAACGTACGTAACTCAGGAAATGCTCATATGTAACAGACAGAAGGAAGAATCTGCGATAAATATTCTATATCAACCAAGCCGATATAGCCACGTCTGTCTATCTGTCCAAATCACATACAGATTTCTGAAATGGTAAGAGCTGCAGGCATCCAATTTGGAATATAGACTTCTTTTAAATCTATTAATATCAGATCATTTCTGCATATTTTGTTTTAATTGCAGCGGCATTCCTTTTATATTTTAGTTTTATATAAAACAAAAAAAATAGAGGAAAACTAACTTCGGCTCGACCGAAGTTTATATACCCTTGTAGCTTATATGATTTATATAAATTAGTAGCCTGATTCCACTGACACGAATATATAATATACATTCGGCTAAATGTACATATTTTTGACAAGGCCTCCTATATACATTTTCTACACCCAATTTCTATGGCAGCTATACTATATAGTTCTCCTATCAAACTTGGTGGAATTATGTGAAACTATAAAAAACTTAAACGAGGTTTGGAGACGATTGCGTTGAAGACAAAAAAGTTTTTCTCACTAAAACAACATTTTCGACCAATAGTTCCAATGGCAGCTATATGATATAGTCATCCGATCTGGTCGGTTCCGACAAATGTGCAGCATATTTGTACCAAAAGACTTCGTGCAAAGTTTGTTTGAGATAGCTTTAAAACTGACGGAGGAGATAGCATAGAAACACACGGACAGACGGACCTGACTATATCAACTCAGCTCGTCATGCTGATCAAGAATATATATACTTTATGTGGTCGGAGATGCTTCCTTCTATGCGTTACAAACATCTCGACAATTTTAATATACCTTCTACCAGGGGATACAAATTAAAAAAGATATGGATAATCCAAATCAAAGTTGAAAATGTTTTTATCTTTTTGGCTTATTAATTTTGAAAAAAAAATTCCTGTGATTCGCCTTAAGCCTAATTTTTCAGAGAAGTTTATATAAATATCAATTATGTTTGTGAAAAAATTGTAAATCGTCGAGAATTTTTAGTCAATCTTACCGCATTCACTGATTCTTGCATTTATTTTACATGCTCTGTAGACTCATTACTTAATAGGCTAATTACACTAAGCACATCTAACATCCCACATAGACATTTTAGACAACAACCTACTTATTATTTTGACAAAACTAAAATTCACAAATGTTGGCATAGCAAATAGTTATTCATCATTTTACCTCATGATGTAGGATGTTAATGGTTTGATGTGTTCAATGTAAATAGCCTATAAATCAATAAAACAAAAATAAAAATTTAATTATTTATTTAAAAAACAATTTATTTTTTTATATCAATTTACCTCCAGTGCTTCTAAAGGTATGCTACACATTTTAAGCCATATGAATACACCCGTATGAATATCGTTAAGCTCAGAGTTTATGGGCAAAATCTGGTGTCTTGAAGACAATAGCATACTCTTCGGCTGATTGTATAATAGAATGAGGGGTACTTTTGGGCACTCTCAACGCAAAGTCGCCAAATGTAAGAAGAACCAACAAATTTAAGATTTTTTCCAGTTATTTTGTAAACACTTTCGAATGAGAAGTTCTTTATATTTTTTTAAATAATCAAAGTTCGACAGCTGTTGCATTCTTAGTTTTGACTATTAATTTTTTATTATACCCTTGCAAAGGGTATTATAATTTTGCCCAGAAGTTTGCATCGCATAGAAATATTCATTTCCGACCCCGTAAACTATGGGGCTTGAGATTTGTCCGTCCGTCTGTATGTCTGTCCGTCTGTCTGTATGTTTCTACGCAAACTAGTCTCCCAGTTTTTAAGCTATCAAGCTGAAATTTTGCACAGAGTCTTCGTTTTACTGCACGCTGCTAATATGTCGGAGCCGACCGGATCGGATGACTATATCTTATAGCTGCCATAAGAACCATCGGTCGAAAAATGGGTCTTAGTGAGAAAAACATTTTGTTTTCAATGTTAGCATCCTTAAATTCCATTATTATTATTATGACTATATATTATAGCTGTCATAGGAACCATCGGTCGGAAAATGGGTCTTAGTGAGAAAAACTTTTTTGTTTTATTATATGCTTTCAAACAGATTTGCAAATTTTGGTCAAAATCGGATGAACCGATCGGTCGGAAAATGGGTCTTAGTGAAAAAAAACTTTGTTGTTTTTATGTAATTCGTTCTTAAGGTCGGTGATAACTAACATTAAACGCTTTCAAACTAATTTGAAAAAGTTGATCGACATCGGATGACTATATCTTATGGTTGCCATAGGACCGATCGGTCGAAAATGAGTCTTAAGTGAGAAAAACATTTTTGTTTTCAATTTTATCGTTCTTTAACTCGGCGTTTGTTAATTTGATATGTTTTCAAATAGATTCGCGAAATTTGGTCGAAATCAGATGTTTATCTGACGGAAAATGAGTTTTAGTTAAAAAATTTTTTGAATTTTTTGTAAGCGTTCTTAAACTGTGACATTTGCATTTGCAAGGGTATAAAAACTTTGGCACAGACGAAGTTAGCTGTTTTTGAGAAAACTCAACTTTTAACGGCTGCCATCCAAAAACCAATTTGTGAAAAGGTTCCAAATTTTGCCATAAAGCAGCTATGTGTATTCCAAATCATTTCCGACAAAAGTTTTATTCAGTTTCCCAATCAAAAAATTGTGGCTTTTATTTCGATATTTCGGCCCTCTGGCCCAGACTGCGACGGAGATATGTTGCTTTTTTTCGTTTTGATTGGACTTCTGGTTTCTCTCTTATGTATCTAGTGCCAATCTCGTTTGAACGGGTGGTTTGCAAAAAGTAAAAATTAGCAATATCACACGAAAACGATACCGAAGTAGAATACGTTCGATTTACTTTTCAAAACTAGTTGAACTTAGAACATGCGTGTGAAATTAGAAAAATTACAGTGTATTTACACAGTATTTTTCACAGTATGTTCATGCCGATCAGGAAAGAGTCATACAGGCCTGTTCCGGTTTTCACTTTCGACAAAAATTGTCGAGTTCGAATTTGTTTTTTGTGCTGTTGTATAAAACTGATTGGGTTAATCAAACTAAAACGTTTTAATTTGAATCCGTCGAGTTAAGAGTAAGTAAAAAGTAAAGGTTTGATACGGACTTCCTTGATTGTTTAATAGAAAAGAGAACATGTAAAAAATTCGAATTCACTTTAGTGAAAACCGGAACATGACAGATAGGCTATATAAGTCTTTGAACCAGTTCCAATGCGGTTACAAACGGTTAAAAAGTGGTTCAGAGCCATATCTCAGAAGTCATTCAAGCTATGAACTTGAAATCTGGTCTGTAGATTGGTAATATGGAGTAGGACATTTTACTGCATCAGGACTAGTATCGAAACGGTATCGAACCGGTTTCGAACAAGTTAAAAAGGGTTTCAGAGCCATACCTCAGAAGTTATTTAAGCTAAGAGCTTGAAATCTGGTCTATGGTTGGTAATATGAAATTGGATATTTTACTGAATCAGGACTGGAATCGAACCGGTATTGAATCGGTAAAAAAATGGTTCAGAGCCATACCTCAGAAGTTATTTAAGCTATTAACTTAAAATCTGGTATGTAGGTTGGAAATGTGAGGATGCGTCTTTTACTGGCTCAGGACTGGTTTCGAACCGATTTAAAGTGGTTCTGGTAAATTGGTCTGTAGGTTTACATTGTGATTGTTAGACACGAAACATATCTCAGAATTTATTTAAGCTATGAACTGCGCATTTGATGTGTTGGAATTTTCCCAATATAAAACTGGCTTCTAACAAGCTTGAACAGGTTCAAAAGTTAATATCAACTTTTTGCCAGTTCTAACTTGAATAAAAACGCTCTTTTAAGAAGCATCTTCACAGAAAGGACCCGGGCGGGTCAGCTAGTTACAAATACAGTTCACGATGGACCTAAGAACCATTTATTTATTTGCGATTTATTTACGTATTTATATCGGCCCCCTCTTGGCTTTTTACTGCAAAAAGGGTTAACCTTACACTGCCGAACCTTGGGTACCATCACAACCGCTTCTTGCTAATAAAGCTATTGTAGCAAGTATTGCAGCGTTGGAAACAAACATAACTATTTGCTGTTAATTAATTTAAATTTTCGTTCCAAGTTAAATTTGTAAGCAAAGCAACTATAAGTGGGCGAATATGCAACTAAAGATGAGCGCCTTACTTTGCACTTTCTATCGACGAAATAATTGCAAAAATTTCGCACACTTGCGAAAAATAATTTTTTTAAGGCGAATTTTATATTTTATAATGTATTTGAGTGTACTGATTATAATAAGAACTACTAACTAATTAATAACTAGTTTATGGTTTCCTAAAAGACTTAGGCTTAGGAATCCTCCCTTGTGTCGCCCTCATTGCTTTTTTGTTGTAATTTACTTTAACTAAGCGCACTTATGGTGCACCACTAAAAGGAGCGGCTGAGGCGTTTCGTTCCATCATTTAGCCGGAGAATGCTCTAATTGTGATTGACGCCATTGATAAACGCATCGTCTATAAAAGATAAAGTATTTCCTATTGTGTTGATTTCCCAACATGGGTGGAGACAAAGACGTCGCACAGTGGGGTATTTGACCCATAAACTGTAGATTAATTCACACAGGCTTTAAACATACTGCCTTATATTTTTTTTCATTCAGTACATACATATAAACTAAACATAATTACTTTTGCATTAGGCTTAGTGTCATTTTATTTTTTTTTAAGTTTTTTTTCCTGTAAATTCTCATTGTTAGGCTCACTTACTTTTTTCAATTAAAAAATCAGAACTTCTGAAACACTGAAAATATTTTCAAAATCTTAAATTCATATAACGGTGAATGCATTATGCTTTAAAATGAATGATCGAACAGGGTGCTGCGAATACAGGGTGCTTTGATATACGTTACCAAAGTAAAATATCAAATATGGAACAAGAATTTAATTTTTTTTTTCTGCCCTAATTAAATTTTATTAAACTTAAAAATTAACTCCATTTTATGCTTTGACTAACTAGAACTAGTATAACATACTTTGCAGTACAAAAGTTTGTACGTTATATAAAATTGTTTTTTATTATTTGTTTATAGTTGCAATTAACTATCAGAGTATTCATCGCTGCTGTCATTGTTAGAGCTTATATTATTTTCTTCATCACAGTCGCTAGTTTCACTACCCCTGACAACTGAATGGCCAACGCTTCTTTGGGAAAGCGATTCAATTTTCTTTTTTGAAGCTTCCGTTTACGAAAAAACTGGGTCAGAGCTGACTAAAAGCATGTTCAAAATGTCTTCATTAGTACTAATTCTACGAAATGGTCCCTACACTTTTTAAAGTCCTTGTTGCCAGCTTCTTGTGCGTCTTCCAATAATTGGCCAATCGGTAACAGAGCATGTTTAATGATCTCTGGACTAGGTATTTAAAATTTATGCACCGTTAAAGGCATGTACAACCACGAATACAATTTCACATAATATCTAGCTGTGTTGCACGAAAATTTTCGGAACTTATCTGTGTCTACCTCATGACCGGAAGCAAAAAAAAATAATTATAATGTGGAATTTTTTAATCAAATTGACATCAATACCCTTTATTTTTGAAGAAAGTTCTGCATTTTGAAAAAATCGCCTTGCGGGATTTCCATCATTGGAGTTACCAAACCCGGGCTTAGGCGGATCCGCCCTTCTAAAATGCTTCTTGGATTTTGTGTTTGTGTCTAAATCAATTTGTTTTTCTTCAGTCGAGCTTGCTTGCCATTTTTATACTCTGTACCAAAGGAACACAGAGTATATTAAGTTTGTCCAAAAGTATGTAACAGGGAGAAGGAATCATTTCCGACCCTATAAAGTATGTATATTCTTGATGAGCATTAACAGCAGAGTCGATATAGCCATGTCCGTCAGTCTGTCTGTCCGTCCGTCTGTATGAACGCACAGATCTCAGAGATGGTAAGAGATAGAGGTTTGACATGTATAGGACATATATTTCTTATACTTGCAGGCAGATCAAGTTTATTTTCAATTTTTGCTAAGCCCCCTCCCGCCCCCGGAAATTGGCCAAAAACCTGTATCTTCCACAGTTTCGTAGATTTTTCTTTCCTTCTAGAGATATCTAGTAATCAATATTATTTATCGATTTGCTGAAGGAATGATAAAGATCCGATGAACGATACTCAAGATATGAGCAAAAAACGGCCAGTGAACACCCCCCACTCATAACCACAGCATTCTGTTGAACGGCAATCTTAGTAAGAGAGAGAGAGATAGAGAGAGAAACTTAGAGAGCGAACAACGCATATGACTCGTGAGCAAATGCGAGGTAAGGGTACAGAGTATGTTACAGTCGGGCTTGACCTACTTTCTTTCGTGTTTTATTGACAACTTATAAGACAAATGCAAAAGGCACTCAAAGAATCGTATCCTACCATGTAGAATGGATAATCCGAATTCTAAGTTCTATGCTGTAATATCCTTTTTTATCATTTCATCAATATTCTTGAAGTTCTTACTCGTAGAGCCGCATATAAAACATTTTTGGGTCGATGTCGTTTCTGTTAAGGCATTGCATACTTTAGCATTAATCATTGACAGTATTCAGTTGTGATTAACCTCCATAAGTTTATGTAAAAACATTACAGGAGAGTTATTAAGATTTCTCATTTCTTCCATTACCCTATCCCTTTCCTGTCGTGACGTGGCTGTCGTTTCTTTTACAAAATCGACTTTCAAAGGTCGGCAAAACAGAGTAGATGAGGGTTGAGGATTTTGCCAAATCACCTTGATTCCATATACTAGTCTTAATGGAACGATTTACGTTATAAAAACAAAAGAATCACTAGCTTCCGAGTCGAAGAATGCTTTCTTATTTGAACTACGCCCAGAACTTCCATCAAACACTGTTGAAACCGCTGATAGAACAGTTTGACCACTGCCTTTGGAACAGTTGACATTCACAAAAAAAAAATGTTCTGCTTTCGATCTTGGAACTTTGGTCTCAAATATCTCGCTTGGCGCAAAACGGCGCAAGACCCCTTTTAAGTCAAAATGCTTACAGTTTTTTTTTTTTTTAATTTATCGTTGGTGGCCATCGCCTTCTCAATTATATGTCCACTCAAAGCCCAATAAACATACTTTTTATAGACTTTAAAGAAAAAAATTTTTTCACACACAAAAAAATTATTTTTTTTGTTTATAAATAACGATAATATTGAAAAATATCCAAAACTAAAGATAAAAAGAAAAAAAATGCCATGAAGGTTTTTCACCATATACCGCCCATAAAAGGCACAAAAAAACAACAATTTGTATCATACGCATCAACTCCGAATAAAACGGAAACTTTGAAAGACCATTGTGCAGCCCATGTTAAACCTAAAATTGCAAGTTCAACAGATTTTGATGTAGAAATTAATCTATTTTGACTAGGCATCACTCAATTATTTCAAATAAAAAAAAAAATTGAATTAACTACAGTTTGGGGGTCAATTACCCCACTGTGCGTCAATCGACGTTTGTCGATTGCTTTTGAGATTTGATATGCAAAGCACGAGCTCGCTGAGGTTCATATTCCAGGTAAGTGCTGATATTCGAATTGGCGCATTTGAACGATGGAAATGGCGAAACAGAAATCACTTAGTGGGTGTGCCAAGCTTGTGGAAAGATCAATGGCATGATGCTGGAGGATCAGTAAAAACGCCACACATCTCCAGCAAAACCAGACCGGATTTTTAAATGTCGTAAAGCAAGAACGAGACTAAGGCAGCGCTAGACTCGGGGACAGAGATAATAAGAAGAGAATCTGTAATATTAAAGCAATGCTGTAGACAGACAAATGGGGCATGTGAGCCGAGTGACGTTGACGCCCTCATCGAATGGTCTTTATTTATGCGCCGATAATGCGCCGACAATGCTGGCAACTGGCGCAGCCGGTGCCATGCCGGTGGCGTTGCAAGCAGTCAAACCGGCAGGCAAATGAGCTCTATAGAGTCTTGAATGTCTTCATTGAGATCGAGAGTCGGGCACCAGCAAAGCAGTTGTTGTCTGTGTCTCTTACTGTCTGGTTTGCCATTGAACTTTATCGAAGCGTGCCATAAATTGACGCCCCATGTCAGTCTTGATACAGTGGTCGCAATTAGAGTCAGACGTTAAGGGGGATGTGAAGGGGAACACATGGCACTTAGCACTCATACTGCAGCACATCGATCATCAAAAAAACTTTCGCTTAAAGCACGGTACGGAGAACGGCAAAAAGCGCTCGCAAACGAAAAACTTCATATAAAAAAAACGTTATAAAACCACTCGCAAAATGTTTGACGTCAGACGTTTTTCGTTGTGTACGGAGAGAAACAAAAAGGAGAGTAGCAAAATCCACACGAACGTCGAACATCGAACTCTGAATTTGTGGATGGTATGAACAGCTGTTCGAGTTTTGATTGGGCGCCCAAACTAAATAAATTTATTAATTTTGACGAAAGCGAAAAAAATGTCAGAAAAGAAAAGTGATCGTAAAAATCATTTGACGCGTATAATAAGAAGGTACAAATACCTAGGTACATAGGTACATATTTTGTGGACCTTTTACCTTACGTCGGTATTTTCAAATTCGAGTACCTTTTACCTTACCTAGGTCTTAGTTTTCATTTACCTTGTCAATAGGTAAGGTACTAGGTAGTTTTCGTTTCGCTGCGATCACATTATAGCCGAGATGCTGTCGCGCTCTGCCATATTGAAAACAAAAGTATTAGGGATCTGTTTGTGGCCTTAACTGGACGTCCGGATAACATTCAGGTTCAAAAACTATACGATCCATGCTAGACAAGAGGAAGGCGGACTATCAGCCGTGCTCCCATTTTCACTTTCGCAAACATTTTACGAATTGAAGACATATTTTGTACTGAAAATCGGTTTTAAGTCGCAAAATTTTTACACATGTGAAAATGGGAGCACGGCTGTATAAGAAAACGAGAGCGTAAGTTAAAGTCGGCTCTAACCGACTTCGATATACCCGTTAATCATGGAAACATATGTTTACAAGCCTTCCTGTGTGCCTGAGGTGGGACAGCCGAAAAGTATGCAACATTTGTTTAGCTCGGCTATTTATCATCCGATCTTGATGAAATTTTAGGGCTTATAGATGTTGCGTATAAAAATGTAAGTTTTAAATTTGAGATCGATATCTCATAAACTGTGAGAGTATTTCACATTTTTTAGTGTGGGGACGGGGGTGGGCGTGACAAAAATTTGAAATAAACTTGATCTGCGTGCAGACAATAGGAGTCTAGATTTCAAATTTGGTTGCTCTAGCTCTTCTAGTCTCTGAGATCTAGGTGTTCATACAGACAGACGGACGGACGGACGGACGGACGGACAGACGGACATGGCTATATCGACTCGGCTGTTGTTGCTGATCCAGAATATATATACTTTATATGGTCGGAAATGATTCCTTCTGCATGTTACATACATTTGCACGACTTAAGTTTACCCTTTTACTCTACGAGTAACGGGTATAATTATTTACAAATACAGAAATTTATTTTTTGCATGAGTTGAATAATGTTAATTAAATTTTCGCTAAGGCTACTGATCTTCAATTTAATTTATTATTCGGCTCTAGCCCAGTACTACAAGATGATACTTATTTTTAACGCTAATCCCGTTGTAATGTAGATTTTTCCGACTTCAATGCATGAATAATTTAAAATATATTGTAATCTTAAATGATTTCTTTTTTTTGAAAACTTGACTTTAAGCGAGGCAAAACCTTTGCTTTAAATTGAAGTAGATTCCAAATAAAAACAACACAATTTAATTTAATTTAAAAGAATATTTTTTGTACCTTTACCTTTAGCTAGGTACTTGAAATTCCGGATACCTTTTACCTTACCTAGGTATATTTTTTGACATTTACCTTGTACCTTACCTAGATAAGAAAATTTGGTACCTTTCCAATCACTGCTAATTAATAACTATTAAAGATAATTCCATATTTCCGCTGCACCCTTTATTGTAAGTATTGATGATACGTTAAGTAAATATTTTGGTGTAATCTTTTTCACATAGGGATGGACTTATTTTCCTTGCCTCGTTTCTTAGGTCTTTAGCAATTTCCTTAAAATAATATATCATTGAGCGTCCATAAAATACGAGCTTGGCAGACGACATTATTGAAAAAGCTAAGGTAATGAACGTTCGGCGATTTTAGTTATGCAAAAGATTTGTCTGAAGCCTTTGGCTGGACGCCCTTATCTTATCATCTATAAAATAAAGCAAAGTCGGGTTAGTCACACCATTTATAACTCAAGAGCGGCTGGACCGATTTTATTGATCTCTGATTTGTTGGATTCGTCTCCGCCCCGAATAGCAAAATACAATTTAAAATATATTAAAATGGTCCAAAAACTACCGAAACTTGCCAATTTTTTATATGAGTATATTATTAAGAAGATTTGATGGCAGTTGTATACGGGTAAAAAGGATGTGAAGGTCAATCGGTCCAAAAAAATTGCAAAATTACAAAATTTAATAATGAGTTTAGATTATCGTGGGTAAATAGGCGGTGTACTGTGAAAATTTGTATAATGGGTCTAAATTATACTGGAGATTTAATAGTTGGCGATTGAAGACGGGTATATAGGAGGTGTAGGCCAATCGGTTTTAAGACAATCGAGAAATTTGCAATATTCTTTTGAGTTTACTTTTAGGGTATTCCCCAGCCCGCGTAAAAGCTTAATTGTGTAAATTTACGCGACGCAGCTATTGAGCACCCCTTCTGTTTACCCTCGTAATTTTTGGCTTAATCAGCTGTTTTTGACAGGCTGTTAATTTTGCGGTTAATTGAGATTCAATACTTACTATTTACAACTAATTTCAGACGCCTCAGTGGCATAGAGCACTGCATGCATAACTCACAGATGGGAAGACGTGTGTGCGAACCATGGAGCTGATTTTTAATTTTTTTTTTTCCTTTTGTTATCGTTTGTCATTGACATCTTTTCTGACCTCGCCCATGGTTTTGGGCTTTTTTAATAAAAACAAGTAAGAGCGCTGTAGTCGAGTTTCCCGACTACAAAATACCCTGTTCAATTGAGACTTTCATACAAACACACTCACATACACAAACGCACACTCACATACGAGCGCACACACACGTGCGCTCACACGCGGCCTGCGCAGGCAGCGCTGCCTGCATGAAGTGGCCGCCTCTCCCTTCCCCGCTCTCATAAGCTAAAATGTTTAATAACTTTTGTGTTTTTCCTCGTATCTTATTTTCCTTTTGAGAGTAGTTAGATATAAGGCCTAGGATAGTATATATTATGCCACCAGGTTCTAACTTTAAAATTGTGGCTGTGACAGTTTTTTTGCGGTTTAAGGGGGGAGGGGGGATATTTTCAAAATCTGAAACAAACTTGATCTGGGTACGATATACACCTATGTGCATGCCAAAATTTGTGTCTCTATCTCTTATAGTCTCTGAGATTGACGCGTTCATACAGACAGACAGACAGACGGACAGACAGACGGACATGGCTATATCGACTCGGCTGTTGATGCTGATCAAGAATATATGTACTTTATAGGGTCGGAGAAGCTTCCTTCTGGCTGTTACATACATTTGCACAACTTCATGATCCCCTTTTCCCCTTTTTAATGGGAAAAGGGTATAAAAAAAAGAGATTATAGATCCACCATCCTTTACCTGGATTCGAGCCGGAATATCAAAAAATACAAGGCGACAATCCTATCCACTCAGTCAACGGCTACACAGAAAAACAAGTATCTAAATTTCTTTATCAGATAAGTACAATACAAAGTACTTTTTGCTGATACTTTGAACACTTCAAGTGTTCCATTTTTACACTTTTACGAGCGATTTTATAAACAAACCCCAGGGCATCAAAAACAAACAAAACAAATTCGCGAAATTCGCAACATTTTATGAGCTAAGATTATCATAAAAATTTTATAGATGGCAATTGTAATGTAAGCTTTACTTCTTAGTTTTGTGTTTAAAACAGGGCTGCAAGCCGGTTATAAACCGAACAAGATCGAACCCGGAATTCCGGATTTTTTTACTCTGAACTAAACTCTGAACCGAACCACGAGGACGAAAAAAAATGAACCCGAACCCGTTCTGAACCCAAGCTTTTGGTTCGGTTAAAAAAAAAAATTATACACATAAAAATTAGAAATATAACAATACACAAAGTCGGGCAAGACCGACTATGATATACTTTGCACCTGCGAAAGTGAATATATACACTTTTTAGGGTCACAAATGCTTAGTTCTGGAGGTTACATACATTTGCACAAATCCAAAATATTATTTGTACCTTTGGTACAGAACATTAACAACAACTAAATCAGAGACAACTGGCACAATATCTTCGATTTGTTATTTTCTCTTTTTCGCACTCCCAATGGGTATAAGCATACATATATGTATTTACAATGTACATACATACAAAGAGAAAAAAATTCGTTCGAAATGTGCCAAAATCATGACATTTTGGTGACGATTGTCTGTTGTCTGCTAAGCCCGCTTTTTCCAAATTCATGAACATTTGTTCACACTATGCCATGAACATTTTATTCTCGCTCATGAACGGCTTGGGCTTGTCCTATAAACATTTTGTGCTCGTTTCAAGAACATTTTGTTCTCACTTTGGTCGCCGGCTTGATCCAGAAAAAAACAAATATTAACCACTATAGTTAATGATTAACCACCATAGTTAATTCTCTATAATGGATAAGAGGTCGGGGTGGAGCCTCCTCTAGGGTGGTGGTCTCGGGAAGGGCGGGCGGCACGGTGGGGGTGGGGCACAACTGCACAAGGAAGGAAGGGACGACCAATACCCACACAAACCACACACACACCCCCCCACCCACACACCACCCCCTTCTTTTCTAAACTGTAGCTAGAGAATTTATATTTATTAAAATTGAAAAACTTGTTTTTACTTTACCTTGTGTCTGGGACTTGAACTCAGGACCTCGAAGACTGACACACTCACGGACGACGGCACCTTAGCCCAGTCGGCTATTAAGCTCACGTGAGAGATAGCGACAAAATCATAGTTAAAAATTAAGCGCTTAAGAATGAAGTGCTTAAGTTAGCATTGAGACACACTGCAAACAACAAGCCCTGTAGCCTAGCGGGTGTCTGCCCCCGCTTACAACGCCGAGGTCGTGGGTGGGTTCAAATCACCGTCAAGGCGTAGAGTTTTCTTTTTTAATTTTTTTTAAATTGTTTTTTTAACATTGTGTATATTTTTATACTCTGTACCGAAGGTACATAGAGTATATTAAGTTTGTGCAAAAGTATGTAACAGGGAGAAGGAATCGTTTCCGACCCTATAAAGTATATATATTCTTGATCAGCATCAACAGCCGAGTCGATATAGCCATGTCCGTCTGTCCGTCTGTCCGTCCGTCCGTCCGTCCGTCCGTCCGTCCGTCCGTCCGTCCGTCTGTCTGTCCGTATGAACGAAGAGATCTCAGAGATGGTAAGAGATAGAGGTTTGACATGTATGGGATATATATTTCTTATACTTGCAGGCAGATCAAGTTTATTTTCAATTTTTGCCACGCCCCCTCCCGCCCCCGCAATTTGGAAAAAACTTCATATCTCCTACAGTTTTGGAGATAGATCGTTCGTTCCTTCTAGAGATACCTTGTAAAAATTATTTACCGATTTGCTGAAGGAATGATAAAGATCGGATGAACGATACTCAAGTTATGAGCAAAAAACGGCCAGTAAACACACCCCACCCGTCCCACCCACCACCACCGCATTCTGTTGAACGGCAATCTTAGTGAGAGAGAGAGAGAGAGAGAGAGAGAGAGAGAGTGAAACTTAGAGAAGAGCGTATAACTCGTGAGAAAATGCGAGCTGCGCCGTTAAGGGTACAGAGTATGTTATAGTCGGGCTTGACCGACTTTCTTTCTTGTTTACAATGCAGTTTGGAATAAATAAACGTTAATAAGCACTGAAAACATTTAAATGCTAAAACATTTATATTTTCATGATATATTTTTCGTGGGTTCAAGTCCCCGTCAAGGCATAGTTTTATTTTTTTATTTTTTTTTTATGTTTTTTTAACATCGTCTATATTTTTATACCCTTGCAAAGGGTACTATAATTTTGCCCAGAAGTTTGCAACGCATAGAAATATTCATTTCCGACCCCATAAACTATCTATATTCTTGATCAGGGCGACGAGCTGAGTCGATTGAGCTTTGTCCGTCCGTCTGTCCGTCCGTCTGTCTGTTTCTACGCAAACCAGTCTCTCAGTTTTAAAGCTATCAAGCTGAAATTTTGCACAGAGTCTTCTTTTTACACGCACGCTGCTAATATGTCGAAACCGACCGTATCGGATGACTATATCTTATAGCTGCCATAGATACCATCGGTCAAAAAATGGGTCTTAGTGAGAAAAACTTTTTTGGTTTCAATTTTATCGTTCTTAAATTCGGCCATTATTATTATTATATGCTTTCAAACAAATTCGAAAAAGTTTATCGACGTCGGGTGACTATATCTTATGGTTGCCACAGGAACCATCGGTCGAAAAATGGGTCTTAGTGAAAAAAACTTTTTTGTTTTCAATTTTATCTTTCTTAAACTCGGCGATTGTTAATTTGATATTTTTTCAAATAGATTCGCGAAATTTGGTCAAAATCAGATGTTTATCTGAAAAATCTAGAAAAATTTTTGATTTTTATGTAAGCGTTCTTAAACTGTCACATTTGCGTTTGCAAGGGTATAAAAACTTCGGCACAGACGAACTTAGCTTGGCCTTCTCGTTTACAATGCACTTTGAAATAAATAAACGTTAATAAGCACTGAAAACATTAAAATGCTAAAATATTTATATTTTCATGAACACTTTTTCGTTTTTCATGACCATCATTCATGTTTACAAACGGAAAAAAGAGACCAAAATCGTGACCATTCGGTAACGATTTTGAAACGCATATCAGCATATTCTAAGTGGATACTCGAAAAAATTTATAAAAATTACCACAGCAATTCGAAAATTGATGAAATTGAAAAAAATTACGAATTTTATTTTACATACAATACAATACATATAATAGTGGTATTCCTGAAAGTGATTTGCTTTTAATTTTGATTTGATCTAGATTTCGTCGAACAGCTGTTCATAGCTGCTCCATACAAAACGTTCAGTGTGCCCAGAAACAGCTTTTCGACGAAATCTAGTCATATCACCTTATATGTAAAATAAAATTCGTAATTATACTCTGTACCAAAGGTACACAGAGTATATTAAGTTTGTGCAAAAGTATGTAAAAGCCAGAAGGAAGCTTCACCGACCCTATAAAGTATATATATTCTTGATCAGCATCAACAGCCGAGTCGATATAGCCATGTCCTTCTGTCCGTCTGTCTGTCTGTCTGTCTGTCTGTATGAACGTGTCGATCTCAGAGACTAGAAGAGCTAGAGACACAAATTTTGGCATGCACATAGGTGTATACCGTACCCAGATCAAGTTTGTTTCAGATTTTGAATATATCCCCCCCTCCCTCCTTAAACCGCAAAAAACTGTCACAGCCACAATTTTACGAATATTTTTATTAAATTTTCGAAATAAAAATACTCCAACAACATTTTGACAGACACAACAAAAACCACAATATCAGTAAATCGGAATATAAAACATATATTTGGCATTCCAGTACGAACATTTTCTATATTTCCAATGTATTTTTTCTTTAATGGATAAGCCACAGCACACGTGCAAAGTCTATCAATATTTGTCACCGATTTTTCAGAAATCAGGACTGCACATAATCCGTTAACTGCTCGCCAAAATTTAAGCGACGGTTATAAAATTTTTTGGAATACAGATTTTTCTTATCTTGTGAATGAATGTAAGCTATAAAATCAATGCGATTTTGAGTTAAAAAACCATGAAAAATCGGACTTTATGCCACATTTTTGGGCATTTTGACCATAGTGCGATGTACGGTAGTCTTTGGCGTTTGATTTCTGTGCTTTATTAATCGTTTTTATTTTTCTGCAAGTCATGCCACATAGACAACATCAACATTCCTCGTTATCGTTGTCAACCAGCATAGAAAAGAATTGCGGCTATAAAGCGAATGCAAATACCAAGCCACAAGAAAATTTTTTAATACTAAATTTAACAAGTCTTGTTCATTGGAATCAACTTGAATCGAGCACGTTGATTAATACTAGTGTGAGTGTTTTCCAATAGTTATATTCATGCACATTTTGCTATCAATCATTTCAGATTGGTTTTGAAAGAGCCAGGAGTACCGATAATTAATGGTAGCTATATAATAAATTCGGTTTTTTGGATTCTGCGATTGAAAACGTTAATCAAATTTCTTAAAATCAATTAGGTATTTGTTACAGGCTTTATTTTTAAACGATTTATGCTGAAACAATTTCATCAACCAGAAGCTGAGGGGGCTACGCCCCCGCCCATCTGTTGCACAATGTGAGTCAGCTGCATAGCAACGAGTGAATTGTTCAATGATATAGTCAGTAGGCTTATCAACAACTATTCTAATCGTAATTTTTGTAGATGGTTATTCTTTTGCGGCCTGTTCAATAGTACAAATATTTAAAAGAAATATAAGCGAGTAAAAACACAGGAAAGCTAACTTCGGCTCGGCCGAAGCTTACAGTGAATCAATAAAGTATTGGGACAACTTCATTTTCAATGTTTGTTCCTATATATCTTTGTTTATATTTTATTTAAAGATATTATAAAGATGCAACATTCATTGTTCAACAATTGATTCCATTCTCAAAAAAAAAATGTTATATTTCTTATACACAGACTATGGCGTTCCAAAATCGTTACCAAATGGTCACGATTTTGGTCTGTTTTTTCCGTTTGTAAAACATGAACGGTGGTCATGAAAAATGAAAAAGTGTTCTTAAAAATATAAATATTTTAGCATTTGAATGTTTTCAGTGCTTATTAACATTTATTTATTTCAATGTACATTGTAAAAAATAAAGACAATGTTAAAAAAACGCAAAAAAAAAATTTAAAAACAAAATTAAAAAAAGAAAACTATGCCTTGACTGGGATTTGTGTGTGTGCGTGTGGTGTGGTGTGGTCGTCCCTTCCTTCCTGCCCCGCTCGCCCTTCCTAAGAACACCACCCTAGAGGAGGCTTGACCTTATCATTAAGTATGGTTAATATTTGTTTATTTTCTGGATCAAACCGGCGACCAAAGCGAGAACAAAATGTTCTTCAAACGAGCACATAATGTTTATAAGACAAACCCAAACCGTTTATGAGTGAGATCAAAATGATCATGGCATAGTGTGAACAACTGTTCATGAATTAAGAAAAAGCGGGCTTAGCAGACTATCGTCACCAAAATGTCATGATTTTGGTACATTTCGAACGAATTTTTTTCTCTGTTTAGTTTAGTTTCAAATTGATAATAACTAAAACGAGAAAGCAAAGCTAACTTCGTTTGCCGAAGTTTTAATACACTTGAAAAAAATTCGCTTCAACGGTTTGCTATTTGGACCAAACTTTGCAGATAAGCTTAAAAATATAATATTAACAATGACCGAGTTTAAGAGCGCTAATATTGCAAACAAAAAATAGAGGAAAGCTAACTTCGGCTCGACCGAAGTTTTTATACCCTTGTAGCTTGTATGATTTATATAAATTAGTAGCCTGATTCCACTGACACAAATATGTACATTCGGCCAAATGTACACATTTTTGACAAGGCCTCCTATATACATTTTCTACACCCAATTTCTATGCCAGCTGTACTATATAGTTGTCCTATTAAACTTGGTGGAATTATGTGAAAGCATAAAAAATTTAAAAAACCAGGTTTGGGGACGTTTACGTTGAAGACAAAAAAGTTTTTATCACTAAAACCACATTTTCGACCGATGGTTCCTATGGCAGCTATATGCTATAGTCATCCGATCTGGCCGGTTCCGACAAATGTGCAGCGTATTTGTACCAAAAGACTTCGTGCAAAGTTTGGTTGAGATAGCTTTAAAACTGACGGAGGAGATAGCATAGAAACAGACGGACAGACGGACCTGACTATATCAACTCAGCTCGTCATGCTGATCAAGAATATATATACTTTATGTGGTTGGAGATGCTTCCTTCTATGCTCTACAAGGGTATAACAAGTTTTTCTCACTAAAACCCATTTTCCGGAGGAACATTTCTATGGCAGCTACAAGAAGTAGTCATCCGATCCGGTCGGTTCCGACATATTAGCAGCGTGAAATAAAAGGAAGGCTCTGTGCAAAATTTCAGCTCGATAGCTTCAAAACTGAGGGACTAGTTCTCGTAGAAATAGATAGACGGACAGACGGCGCGTTGCTTTCGCGCCTTAATTTAAATCTTGCACCAATTGTCTATAAGTGAAAGCAAATCAAAATGAAATCAGGGTCGTTCCACCCACTGACTTAGATTTGCTTTCAAGAAATCAAAATCAAATCTAAAAATTTGATACAATTGTTATATGATTTCAATAGATATTACTTGCGAGCAGTCCATAGATTTTGATGCATTCAAGGCCTTTTGTGAAAGAACATTTTCATTATATTTAAATTCCTGTCCCTGGGTATCCAATGTCACCGACCGTCCACAAAATTTTAATTCATCGCTGGCAAATAATGAACTCCTCCTTAGTTCCGATAGGATGTCAAGGAGAGAGTGCTTCAAAAGTACGAAACAAGTACTACAAAGACGATAGAAAATCACTTGCCCGTAAGAATACCAGACTGAACAACGTGTCCGATGTTTTTCATAGGGCAATGGATTCTTCCGATGCATTAATATAAAGTATGTGTTTGAATGGCAGGCAAATACAAACCAAAAAGAAATCTCTTCGAGCAGAAGTAATAAATCTTCTATAATCACCATCGATTCCGAAAACCCAAGCCTTTCTCCGAAAGCGATGAAGAAACGCTCTTATTCTAAAAATGTTTGGAATTTTTAATTTGAAGTCATTACATAGGATATCTTATATTTAACATGATATCTCAAAAAATACCTTTAAGCATATTCTTTCTTAAGCTTTTGCATATATATAAAAGTCATATAAACAATTTAGTCAACTAAGTACATAAAACTAAACGTACCTATATATACAATTTCAGAGAACTTCCTTTAGAAAAACTGCATTTTCTCATTTGGGTTAGTATGGGAGTTAGGGGAGGGCGTGGTCCGATTGGTCTAAAATTTTTGAAATTAGGACTTAGTCTAAGCATTTTCTGTGCCAAGTTGTAATCCGATATCTTAGTATTTGGACTTCCAAATTCATGCGGACATTCTGACCGTGACTGTGCATCGTAGGAACAACGCTTCACAACAGGTATGCGCCGGTGGATAGCTTGGTTAGTAAATACAAGTTCAAAACATGTTGGATGATTTTTCGACTTTAAGCACGGTACGGAGAACTCCAAACAATTAAACTCCATAATTTTTATACTCTGTACCGAAGGTACATAGAGAATATTAAGTTTGTGCAAAAGTGTGTAACAGGGAGAAGGAATCGTTTCCGACCCTATAAAGTATATATATTCTTGATCAGTATCAACAGCCGAGTCGGTATAGCCATGTCTGTCTGTCCGTCTGTCCTTCTGTCTGTATGAACACCTAGATCTCAGAGACTAGAAGAGCTAGAGCAACCAATTTTGAAATGTAGACTCTTATTGTCTGCACGCAGATCAAGTTTATTTCAAATTTTTGCCACGCCCACCCCCGCCCCCACAATAAAAATGTTGAATAACTCCCACAATTTTTGAGATATCGATCTCAAATTTAAAAGTTAGGATTGGACTGAATTTCGTCACAGATTGTGCAAAATGGGCAGAGTGCGGAGATTTCTCTAGAAGTCCGGAAATTGATCGTTTATCTTCACGTTCAGCAAGTCTTATCGTCGTATGTGAAATTGGAACTATTGTTGAGAGGTCATATAAACGTGTTCGAAACATTATAAAACATTACATAAATAACGGAAATATAGCGCAAGAGACGAGATTAGGAAAACCGAAAAAGTTTTCATTGCCTCAGGAGCGGGCAATAGATGCTGCAGTGGCGCAAAACCCAAAAATTTCGGCTGTCAAACTATGCATTCAAATGCAGGAATCCTTAACAGCAACCTTTCATCCACAAACTGTGAGGAATGCGCTATGAAAAGCGGGGTATATTGGACGAGTACCTCGGCGTGAAACATTCATTTCAAATGTTAATAAGAAAAAAACGCTTACAGTTCGCCAAACTTCATGTTAATTAGCCGGAATCATTTTGAAATAGAATCAAATTGAATCAAAGCTTAACCTATTCCGTTCAGATGGACCACAAAAAATTGGCAAAAACCTATCAAAGAGCTTCAATCAAATAATGTCCTTAAAACAGCTAAGCACTACTGTTGTGTTGTTCATGAGAGAGTGAACAAAATTGAGTTGTTCTTTAAACTGAAAAAGTGAACATGTTCTTCTTCAATTGTTCATTTATGTTCAGCGAGTCTTGTTCAGTTTATCTTGTTCAATCCATCTTGTTCTGCGTTGTTCTTGCTCTGAATTGTCCTTGAGTTGTTCTAAGAGCTGTTCGTTCTTCTTGCTCTAAGTGTTTTTCTGTGGGCTGTACCAAAGAGTTATAGATATTATAGATGACGCATGAGACGCAAAAAACGTTTGTTCTTGGAAGCTAACATTGGATCCCAAAAACGAAAAATAAAAAAGTTTGTATGGGTTGCGGTAATTACTTATGTAGTGTCTTTGGCTGTATACTAAGAAAAAACTAGAACGAACAATTTGAGTACGAACGCTCTTGAACAAAAAATTAGTCGTTCTTGAATTTTCAAGAATTTCGCTCCTGGAATCGAGATAAATTCGTTCTAAACGTTCTCAATTTGGTTTTTTATAGGCAAGGGGGGTGAGGGCAACTTAACTTTGAGAGAACAGCGTTGGAGTCGCTCTCGCAGAGAGTGAGGGCGCATGCGCAGTTGGTCGTTGAGAGAACAGCGTTGGACTCGCTCTCGCAGAGAGTGAGAGCGCATGCGCAGTTTGTTGTTGTGCGATGCGTACGAAAGGCAACTGCGTTTATTTATAAGTGTGATTTCGTCGCGTCTTTTACCTTGCGGGAGATAGCTGAGCTCGTTAAGCTGCCCGTCGCCTGGTGTGTGTTTCAGTCTTTCGAGGTACCGTGTTCAAGTCCCAGAAGAGTAAAAAAAAAAAAAAATTTCTATGTGGTTATCTCAAAATCAATCACAGTTTAAAACAAAGTTTGGTGGGTGGTGGTAGTTGGGGTTGGTGGTGTGGTTGATAATGGTGAGTGGGACGGGGGAGGGTACTTTTCACCGTACTTTTGAGAACGAATGCTCTTGATTCAAGAGCGAAATTCTCTATTTTTTCTCTGAGTGTACGTACAATAATAATAAGTATGGCGCCAACATTTTAAACTAAGCGCGCGAGACAGAGAAGGAGAGTTAGCGCGAGAGTAAAAGACGCACATACACACAAATTTCGTAAGTGTGTACAACAAAAAAGCAATGCTGAAACAACAAAAATAACAACGCGGTCAGTGCAACCGAAACCAACTCCTTAGAAATGCTGTCGGCAAAACAAAAATACGTGCGCTCACACAACCTTCCGCCATGGTCCTAGAACAGGTGAACAAGAACAATTGAACAAGAACAACTGAACAACTGAACAAGTGAGCAGTTTGAGAGAGTTGACTCACTTAGAAGAAAAGAACAAGCGAACATGTTCAGTGAAAAGAACAAAATTTACCCAACACTACTAAGCACGACGGAGGAAATGTTATGGTATGGGGGTGGTTAGATGCCTTTGAGCTGAAAATTTTGTTTTTTGGAGACGTGAAAATGGAGAATATAAATTATATAAACCTTTTCAGTGAAAACTTGGTACCCAGCTTTGGAAAATTGGACCGCAGTGGTTGTTTCAACAAGATAACGACCCAAAACATTCGTCATATCTAGGTCAGGAAAGGCTAATCTATCATTGCAAGCAAATAAAAACGCCTCCACAGTCACCAGACATGAATCTCCTTAATCATTCTTGTTTAAAGAAACAAGGAAAGGAAAATTCAGAAACATCACATAACATTAAAGGATTCATTAAAGCAAGCTCAACTGACAGAAAAGTAAATGTATCCCCAGAAGAGACTGCCAACTTAGTAGAAAGTATGCGTAGACGTTTACAAGTTGTATTAGTTGGGGATGGTGGCCTTTCTGTTGCATTTAACGATTCTTGTTTGGCCGGCTCAAGGTCAGGTGTATTTTGTGTGCAATTATTTTGATTTTTAAACATAAAACACATTTCTCCAAGTTGTTATTAAGGCCAAGGGAGGCTTAACAAAGTTTTAAGAGCTCCTAAATCCGACATAAACCACTTTTGAAACTAAATTCTTCGTTTTTGCATGCCTTTTATATATAAAAAAAATAGAGGACAGCTAACTTCATCTCGACCGAAGTTTATATACCCTTGTAGCTTGTATGATTTATATAACTTAGTAACCTGATTCCACTGACACAAATATGTACATTCGGCCAAATGTACACATTTTTGACAAGGCCTCCTATATACATTTTCTACACCCAATTTCTATGCCAGCTATACTATATAGTTGTCCTATTCAAATTGGTGGAATTATGTGAAAGCATAGAAAACTTATGAATACGAGGTTTGGGGACGTTTGCGTTAAAGACAAAAAAGCTTTTATCACTAAAACAACATTTTCGACCAATGGTTCCTATGGCAGCAATATGCTATAGTCATCCGATCTGGCCGGTTCCGACAAATGTGCAGCGTATTTGTACCAAAAGACTTCGTGCAAAGTTTGGTTAAGATAGCTTTAAAACTGACGGAGGAGATAGCATAGAAACAGACGGACAGACGGACGGACAGACGGACCTGACTTTATCAACTCAGCTCGTCATGCTGATCAAGAATATATATGGGACGTTTCACGTCAAGCGGCCCAAAGCTATCTCCAAAATTCTGTGCAATAAAAATATAAGTTATATACGTCAAAATACTCGTTAACTCATCCCCTTTCAATTGCAAAGTGGCAGAATTGAAAATTCAAAATGGCGTCCTTACTATGTCAAGTAGAAGAGGCTAAATTCGGAAATAAGTAAATATATTTATTAATTTCTTCTAAAAAATGATGCATAAATTTTTGGTCACAACATATTTTAATGTTTTTGGGGTCGCTGATTACGAATATGATGTCCGATTTTAGAAATTCAAAATGGCGGATCCAATATGGCGGACAAATTTTTTAAATTTCGTAAATTCGCTTGAAACTTGTTACTCGGGGGTTTTTGGTGTCGCTGATTACGAATCTGAAGTCAGTTTTTCAAATTTCAAAATGGCGGACCCAATATGGCGGACAAATTTTTTAAAAATTCATCGAATTCACTTGAAACGTGTTACTCGGGAGTTTTTGGGGTCGCTGATTACGAATCTGAAGTCAGTTTTTCAAATTTCAAAATGGCGGACCCAATATGGCGGACAAATTTTTTAAAAATTCATCGCATTCACTTGAAACGTGTTACTCGGGGGTTTTTGGGGTCGCTGATTAGGAATCTGAAGTCAGTTTTTCAAATTTCAAAATGGCGGACCCAATATGGCGGACAAATTTTTTAAAAATTCATCGAATTCACTTGAAACGTGTTACTCGGGAATTTTTGGGGTCGCTGATTACGAATCTGAAGTCAGTTTTTCAAATTTCAAAATGGCGGACCCAATATGGCGGACAAATTTTTTAAAAATTCATCGAATTCACTTGAAACGTGTTATTCGGGGGTTTTTGGGGTCGCTGATTACGAATCTGAAGTCAGTTTTTCAAATTTCATAATGGCTGGTCTACAGTAACAGTCACGACACATCTGCAGTTTACTTACTACAACAGACAGTAATGCCCATCATCAAAAAGGTTTGCCCAAGGGCAAATAAAGTCATTTATTTTAGTGATGGTGCGAAACAGCACTATAAAAAACGCTTCCAAATTGTCAATCTCGTACACCACAAGGAAGATTTTAACTTAGAGGCAGAGTGGCATTTCCATGCAACAGCACATGGAAAAGGCTCATGTGATGGCATAGGAGCTATTTTGAAGAGAGAAGCCACCCGAGCAAGCTTGCAAGCCTCACCTGATAAAGCCATTTTAAATGCAGAGAGTCTTTACCAATGGGCTAAGCAACACATTAAGACTTCGCAGATTTTCTTTTCCAACAAGCAACAACACGATAGAGTGAAACGACAACTTGCTAGTAGATTTTCTCGAGCACCTGCTGTTACAAAAATCCAATCTGCACATTCTTTTATTGTAACACCAGAAAAAAAATTGAAAATATTCAAATATTCAAATGCACCTCATCCTATTGCAGTTATGCAATATTAAAATAAAATTACATTGATTAGGATGTATTTTGTAAATTTATTTCAAACGACCTTTTTTAAGGCCACGAAATTATTACAGGTTAATAATTAAAACAATCAGCCTTTTTCAAGGCTACCAAATCCTTACAGTTTATAAATTATATCAATCGGCCTTTCTAAAGGCCACAAAAAAATTATATTGGGTCAGCCATTTTGAAATTTGTAAAACTGACTTCAGATTCGTAATCAGCGACCCCAAAAACCCCCGAGTAACACGTTTCAAGTGAATTCGATGAATTTTTAAAAAATTTGTCCGCCATATTGGGTCCGCCATTTTGAAATTTGAAAAACTGACTTCAGATTCGTAATCAGCGACCCCAAAAACCCCCGAGTAACAAGTTTCAAGCGAATTTACGAAATTTAAAAAATTCGTCCGCCATATTGGATCCGCCATTTTGAATTTCTAAAATCGGACATCATATTCGTAATCAGCGACCCCAAAAACATTAAAATATGTTGTGACCAAAAATTTATGCATCATTTTTTAGAAGAAATTAATAAATATATTTACTTATTTCCGAATTTAGCCTCTTCTACTTGACATAGTAAGGACGCCATTTTGAATTTTCAATTCTGCCACTTTGCAATTGAAAGGGGATGAGTTAACGAGTATTTTGACGTATATAACTTATATTTTTATTGCACAGAATTTTGGAGATAGCTTTGGGCCGCTTGACGTGAAACATCCCATATACTTTATGTGGTCGGAGAAGCTTCCTTTAATATACCCTCTACAAGGATATAATGAAAAGTAAGCATAATTATTCAATTTTCGATAAAAAAAGGAGTCACGCGTTTATCGTGCAATTTTTTTATTATACGCTCATCTCTAAGGGTCTCTCTCTCTCTCTCTCTCTCTCTCTCTCTCTCTCTCACTATGATTGCCTTTGTTCCATTGAAAGCTGTGGTGATGGGTGCGGGGTGTTAACTGCCCGTTTTTTGCTCATAACTTGTGTATTGTTCATCGGATCTTTATCATTCCTTTGGCAAATCGATAAATAATTTTATTTACTAGATATCTTTAGAAGGTACGAACCATCTGTCGTCAAAAATGTAGGAGATTGCAAATTGCAGAGGCAAGAGGGGACGTGGCAAAAATTGAAAATAAACTTGATCTGCCAGCAAGTATAAGAAATATATGCCCCATACATGTCAAACCTCTATCTCTTACCATCTCTGAGATCTGTGCGTTCATACAGACGGACAGACAGACGGACGGACGGACAAACGGACATGGCTATATCGTCTCGGCTGTTGATGCTGATCAAGAATATATATACTTTATAGGGTCGGAAATGATTCCTTCTCCCTGTTACGTACTTTTGCACAAACTTAATATACTCTGTGTACCTTTACGATTTGCTGAAGGAATGATAAAGATCGGATGAACGATACTTAAGTTATGAGCAAAAAACGGTCAGTTAACACCCCCCACCCACCCCTCCCATAACCTTAGCATTGCGTTCAGCAGAAGCAATCTTAGTGAGAGAGAGAGAGAGAGAGAGAGAGAGAGAGAGAGAGAGAGAGACTTAGAGAGCGCACTGCGTTGTGCGTTGTGTGTTAACAGGTCGTTTGACTCGTGACCAAATGCGAGCTGCGACATTAAGGGTGCAGAGTATGTTATAGTCGGGCTTGACCGGCTTTCTTTCTTGTTTATTTTAGTTTATTTGGTTTTTTTCATATCCTTATGACAATTTTCCGCTCCATTGATGAAAATCTAAGATCAATTTAACATTAAATTGATAGTTGTTGGGTTTAGCACATAAAATATACACGGCCGTGAGTCGACTAAGAACTATTTCTTAAATTAAATGTATATTTTACTACATTAGTAATATCCAGTCCAAATGGATACCAAATTTTTCCACACATATGAACCGAACCGGTTCGAACCCGGAATTGCGGCTTTATTTTACTGTGAACCAAACCCTGAGCCGAACCACGAGGACGAAAATAGATGAACCCGAACCCGCTCCGAACGCAAGCTTTTGAATCGGTTTAAAAAAAAAAAGATTATACACATATAAATTTACTTCGGTACCCTTCTATGTACGTAACAGCGGAGTCGACAATTAGAAATATATCAATAAGGAAAGTCCGTCAATCCAGACTATGATAAACTTTGCACATGCGAAAGTGAATATATGTATACACTTTATAGGGTCAGAGATGCTTTGTTCTGGCGGTTACATACATTTGCACAAATATTCTTTGTATACACAAAAAAAAAAATTGTAAGCCCGATATTTTTCGTTTTTGGCTAAAAATGTTTGACTTAATAATTTTTTTTCCGTTGATTTTACCAATTTCTACGTAAAAACAACATAAATGTCATTTAAAATCAACTGTGCGTCACTTTGATTTCAAGCTGCCAACAATTTTGATTTTTGTTCCGCAAATTTCAGTGGCGCTATTTATATTGGCAGATGGTGGAATTCGTTCTTGAGAATTACAAGAAAACAAACATTCGTAAATGTTTTCAATACAAGTGCATCTTATTCAATGCAAGTAACGAATTTGATGCGTTACATCAAAAGTTCTTCACTTAATAAAATTTAATTCGTTGTTTTTCGGTATAATATAAATAATAAAAATAATAATAATGGCAGCGCGCACAGACATTTGAATTTTTTTTCTATATAAACAAAAATCAAAAGTGCAGACATTTTGATTTTAAATGGAAAAACTAATGGGCGAAAATCAAAGACTGAAATTGGCGAATTTACCAATGAAAAATGTTGCATTTACCAACGTTTTTTTTTGTGTGTACCATTGGTACAGAACATAAACAGACATTAAATCAGAGAAAACTGGCACAAATTTTTCATCTTATACATATACATATCGAAAAACTTCATTGCCAGCTTGCCATGAAGCTTTGCCTGCTTCGACTGCCCTCTACACCTCTTCCATACAAACGAAAACTTCATGAAGTTTGCTTCATCGTGTAAATGCGGACTAACAATGTATCTAGTCGTCAAGTGTATACCTATTGTATTGTTCTTTTAATTATATTGGAAAAACGTGGAACGAACCAAGGCTCGAACCAAAACCAACACCCAAAAACCTCGAACCTCAAATTTCCGAACCGTAACCGTTGGTAAATTTTGGTTCGAACCAGCAAACCGGAAGTTTCGAAAAATTTTTTTTTGGTTTTGCAGCCCTGCTTTGAATATACCCTCTACAAGGGTATAAAAAGTAGGAAAGTCGGTCAAGAACGACTGTAAAATACTCTGTACCTGCAGTAACAGCGCTGTAATTGTTAACAGTTAAGTTATATTCAATAAAGTTAGTTACACATATTAATTCAAGTAGCTAAAGTGGTGACCTCCGAAGATTGAAAAACAACGAACACGTTAACTTCTGCAACATCTCTGATGCGAAAAAAATGACTCCTAGCAAACACTCACACACACGCAGCCGCCATGTTTTTTTTTACGAAAACATATGTGGCGACAAAACTGGTAATCCATTGGAGAACATAGTGAGTGACCACACCTGCTGTTCACTCGACACCAATTCAATCACTCATCACGGACTCACCAGGCCAGATCCTCAACAGCAGCAACATCGCTAGGCTTTTTGTGCAAGTGTGTCGCACACTTGCAGTGTGCTACAAAGCGTGCCGAGAAGAAGAAGTGTGCCGAGAATGCGATTCTTCCTGGCGATAAGAAAGCGATTCTTCTGGCCATAAGAAAGCGATTCTTTCTGGCGATAAAAAAAGCGATTCTTCCTGGCGATAAAAAAAAACTATTTTGGAGATAGTAAATCGTCTCTTCCTGAAGATATGAATGAGTTAATGATTCCTTATGTGGGAGGATAAGATTTTTTATTTTTATTATTCCGTAACTGGTTCTCTTAAATGGCAATCGGAGCTATTTGCGTACATTGCTGATAATTCAAATGGTTTTGTAATACTAAACAAGTATCCTTTTATTAAGAAAGCATTTCTAGAATTCAATTGTCCGCTGCCATCTTCAGCTGCTGTGGAAAGACTTTTTTCGCATGCATTATTACTAAATATACCCAGGCGAGGTTGCCTAGTTAACGAAAATTTTGAGAAGTTGCTTCTTTTAAAAGTAAATAATATTGTTTAACCTACATCCATTTATAAGCATGGCGAATAAATACATACATGGCTATTAGAACTTTGTTTTTTTATGGATGGTTCCCAAGATTCTAATCAAAGTTTTTGAGCATAAATTACTTAATAGGCCCTTCATCATGATTTGAATGCAGTGTTTAAAAATCACTTACCCATTCCTGGTGCTCTCCGACATAGTTGGAACTGGGTTAAAATTAAGTTAGCGTGGTAACCCCTTAAAATTTAATATCAAATCGTTTTAATGGGTTTTAATGTTATATGATTATTTTTTCTATAAAAAGATTTAAAGATTTGATTTAAATTCTTTTTGATTTAATCCATACCAAACTTAATTCATTTTGTGATTTAAATCAAATGATTTAAATCAAATAATGTTATTAAGTCTTTTTAAAAATGATTGCAATTATTAAATGTAAATCAAAAATGATGGCAAATATCACCTTTTAAATCAGAAAATGATTGCTTTTTCTGGGACTTGAACTCGGTACCTCGAAAGACTGAAACCCACACAGGCGACGGGCAGCTTAGCGAACTCAGCAATCTTCCGTAAGCTAAAAAACGCGACGGAATCACACTTATAAATAAACGAAGTTGCCTTTCGTACGCATCGCACAACAACAAACTGCGCATGCGCTCTCACTCTCTGCGAGAGCGAGTCCAACACTATTCTCTCAACGACCAAGTGCGCATGCGCTCTCTTTCTCTGCGAGAGCGAGTCTTTTGGTAGTCCAACGCTATTCTCTCAACGACAAACTGCGAAGGCACCCTCTCTCTCTGCGAGAGCGACCCCAACGCTATTCTCTCAAAGTTAAGATGCCCTCAGCCCCTTTGCCTATAAAAAAAAACCAAATTGAGAACGTTTAGAACGAATTTATCTCGATTCCAAGAGCGAAGTTCTTGAAAATTCAAGAACGACTAATTTTTTTTTAAGAGCGTTCGTACTCAAATTATTCGTTCTAGTGTTTTCTTAGTGTACCGAGTTCAAGTCCCAGAAAAATATACTTATAAGTGCAAAAAAAAAAAAAATTTCTATGTGGTTATCTCAAAATCAATCACAGTTTAAAATAAAGTTTGGGTGGTGCTGGTGGGGTTGATAATGGTGAGTGGGGGAGGGAGACGGACCACGTCGGTCGGGTCGGGTCGATCGTGTCTCTCACACCCCCCACCCCAAATATTCTTTTTAATTTTTTTATTTAGAGAATTCTTCGTTCTTGGATCAAGTACTGAAACTCTTGAATCAAAAATTATTCATGCTTGGATCAAGAGCTGAAACTCTTGAATCAGGAATGTCGGGATCAAAAATTCACTCTTGAATCAAGAATTTTCACTCTTACCGTACTTTTGAGAACGAATGATCTTGATTCAAGAGCGAAACTCTCTATTTTTCCTCTAAGTGTATGTATCTTGCAGTAGCATTGCAGCAGCTGCGCTGCGGCAGCGCACTTTCTTTTGGTCATAACTTGACCAATAGATGGCGCCACTCCTTGATTTTCAAAACTGACCAGTAGATGGTGCCACTACTGTAACCACTGTGGCAACCCTGGACTCCTCTGGTCACACGATTTATCGAGCATAATCCCTAACGCGATAGCAGAACGACAACACGCGCCATCCCTGGCGCTCAGTTTCTGGCTGGCGTCCGCCACGCGCGGCACGCGCCTGCATCGCTCTGTTCGACTTGACGATAATTGTTAGCTTATGTGATATTCAATAAAGTAAGTTACACATTAAACCCTCGTAGCTAAACCACTGGAAATGACTTTTTGTCATAACTTGAGTATCGTTTATTCGATCTTTATCATTCCTTAAGCAAATCGATAATCTTGATTACTAAATATCTCTAAAAGGTGCAAACCTTCTATCTACAAAACTGTGGGAGATATAGCGTTTTTTCCAAATTGCGGGGCCTGGAGGGGGCGTGGCAAAAATTAAAAATAACTTGATCTGCCAGCAAGTATAAGAAGTATATGGTGGGGTTCCCATTCATGTCAAACCTCTATCTCTTATCATCTCTGAGATCTGTTTGTTCATACGGTCGGACGGACGGACAGACGAACATGGGTATATTGACTCGGCTGCTGATGCTGAGCAAGAATATATATACTTTATAGGGAATAAAACGATTCCTTCTCCCTGTTAAATACTTTTGCACAAACTTAATAAACTCTGTTTACATTTGGTACAGAGTATAAAAAACATACAAATTTTGTATAATTATGCATCTACAAGCATATTAATTTTGACAAATTTTTAAATTTCGCATAAAATTGTTTGGTTTTTCTACATTTGAGCCTACAGCATTAAAAGCACACACCCTAGCACATTTTTGTCTGAAAACAAAACTTTTCGCCATGTTCTTTATACCCTTATAGAGGGTATATTAAAATTGTCGATTTGTTTGTAACGCATAGAAGGAAGCATCTCCGATCACATAAAGTATATATATTCTTGATCAGCATGACGAGCTGAGTTGATATAGCCATGTCCGTCTGTCCGTCCGTCTGTTTCTATGCTATCTCCTCCATCAGTTTTAAAACTATCTTAACCAAACTTTGACCGAAGTGATTTGGCACAAATACGCTGCACATTTGTCGGAGCCGTGATCGGATGACTGCAGCATTTAACTGCCATAGGAACCATCGGTAGAAAAAGTGAGAAAAACTTTTTTGTCTTCAACGCAAACGTCTCCAAACCTCGTATTTATTAGTTTTATATGCTTTTGCATAGTTTCACCAAGTTTGACAGGACAACTATATAGTATAGCTGCCATAGAAATTGGGTTTATTAAATGTATATAGGATGTAAAAATGTAAAAATATGTACATTTGGCCGAAAGTTCACATTTGTGTCAGTGGAATCAGGCTACTAGCTTATATAAATTACTAGCATAAAACCCGTCGCGCTTCGCTGCGCCGCCATCAGTAGAGCCTTTATCAGTGTGGAACCAAAATCCCACATCCACACATACCACCCACATCCCACCCACTACCCACCCACATCACACCCACTTACCACCCACAAACCACCCACATCCCACCCACATACCACCCGCATCCCACCCACTTTCCATTCCAGCCCCCACTGCTCCCCAACAAAGTTCTGGCCATATGGAAAAGTGGCTGAGGGTTGCTGGATTAAGCCGTTTGCGCTCAAAGGCTGCTCTCCTCCCGTCGGCAAATTCGTTTAGCTACTGATCGCTCAAGACTGCGTGCTGCGCGAGTGGTGACTTTGTTGTGCATCTCTCTCTTGCTCTCGCTTTCTGCACACAGTTACACGAACACAAATATGCGTGTGTGTGTGTGTAAGCAAATGAATTCATTCTATAAATATACTGCTTAATCTTAGCAAACTCGCTCTCTCTCTCTCTCTTGCACTCTCACACTCGCTCTCATGGAAAAAACACAAAATCAACAACCACTTGACCAATTTACCGGAAAATTTGTATGCAGTTCTTCTTGAATTTTCATAAAGATCTTTGAAAATGAGTTTGAACTTGATCGGATGGTAAACAAATATTCCCGAAAATTCCCATTAAAAATTTGAAAAGGGGATCTTGAAGTTGTGCAAATGTATGTAGCAGCCAGAAGGAAGCTTCTCCGACCCTATAAAGTATATATATTCTTGATCAGCATCAACAGCCGAATCGATATAGCCAAGTCCGTCTGTCTGTCCACTACATGCAGGCAGCTGGCGGCGTGTGAGCGCGAGTGTGTGTGTGTGTGCTCGTGCGTGTGTGTGTGCGTTTTTTATGTGAGTGTGTTTGGATGTGTGTCTCAATTGAACAGGGTATTTTATAGTCGGGAAACTCGACTACAGCGCTCTTACTTGTTTATATATAGACTAACATATAACCCGTCGCGCTTCACTGCGTTGCTATCAGTATAGTCTATCACTATCGATATCGATTACGGATTTTCCGACATTGGAAAATCACATTTCGAATTTTTTCGTATTCTATCCTTTCATACCGAGCAGAGACCTGCAACGAGTACTTAATTTTCGTGTACACTCGCGCATTTACTCGGCTTGTTTGTGCACGCCACTTTGGAGTGACACACAAGAAATGATCGTAAGCACATTGTGTCAGAACGTGTAAGCTTTTATTACACACGAGTAATAATTCAACAAGCTTGTTAAAGCTGTCGGCTAAATGTGTAACAGCGAGCTTTACGGCGGCTACGGGCGGGTATCAAGCGAGTTACACACTATAGCACACGCGGCTTACTCTCCTTGTTGTTGTGTTTGCAAGAACTCTAAAACAAAAACAAAGCAGCTGCCGTCGAATACATGCCAAAATCATACTATCTCTTTTGCTCTCACAAGTTGTTGTTTTTGCAAGCTTGGGCTAGTCGTGTACGCGCTGTGATCGTAACAGCCCGCAATAGATCTTTGACTTCGGCAAGAAGTACTCGCGGTGACTTGTAGCCGAAGCATGCTACTTGAAAATGGTCAACGAGCTTTGAGCTTTAAGTTTACTCGTACCGCATATGTAACAAGGGTGACTGAACATACACGTGTAAGCTCGCTGCAGTTCTCTGATACCGAGCTTCAACTCAATGGGATGAAAAATATTTTTTTGCATGCAGAATTTTTCGGTCATTTTCCTCCAGGGTGGATTTTCCAAAATCGGGAAAACACGTGTCGAACTATTTCGCGTACTATTCTTAAAAATCCAAATTTCAAGTCAATCGGATGAAAAAAAAAATGTTTCCCATACAAACTTTTCCGGTTGGAATATTCCTAAACCCCGTCTTAGTACGCACTTTCACCACTAATGAAAACTCCTATCCGAATTTCAGCCTTCTATCTCTTACCGTTTGCGCTCTGCGTTGATTGCCAATCAGTGAATCAGTCAGTCAGTCAGTGAATCAGACAGGACAAACTGTCTTATACATAGAGTAGATACAAGCTACAAGGGTATGTAAACTTCGGTCGGGCCGAAGTTAGCTTTCCTCAATTTTTCGTTTTTAATTTTCTCAGAACTTTTAAATCGGTTTACAAAAAAAAATTTGCAGGCAACTTTTAGAAAAATCGAAAAAAACGATTATCGATAATAGCTCTATGACTAGTCTATAGAATGTTTTTATGGCGATTTTCGTGATCAGCGTGAATCAGGCCAATTTACTTTAGAAAAAGTTGTTTTGGTCCAATGGGGAAAAATGCTGTCGAGCAGTGTTAGATCAGCATTCAGTACAAACCGCTCCCAGCAGACAGCATAGAAAGTTATTGTGGAGTAAAAAACTAAATTCGAAAATCATTTGCGATCAAACCGGAAAACTATGTAACCCCTTGAAATAATTTTTGCTTCGGTCCATCGAAGTCAATTTTTGTATTTTTATTACTTCCCACAGTTAAAGGATATTTTTTCACATAATACACCCACTGTTGTCCACGATACAACTGTAATAAAATAATATAATACCACTCGAACAATTTTGGTCTTCGACTTTTGGGCGTTTCCTGTTGGCTTGTGTAATTTTTTCTCAAATTATTTTCCAACTTAATCGCTGTGGCCGACTGCGATCAACTTTTTATTTATATTCTCCAAAGGAAGTTTAGCAATTACACTAGCTTACAGCCAAAAAGACCCATTTTTACTGATCAAAAATCGACATCAAAAATTTTTTCATGGCAACGTTTTTATACTCTGTACCGAAGGTACATAGAGTATATTAAGTTTGTGCAAAAGTATGTAACAGGGAGAAGAAATCGTTTCCGACCCTATAAAGTATATATATTCTTGATCAGCATCAACAGCCGATTCGATATAGCCATGTCCGTCTGTCCGTCTGTCTGTCTGTCCGTCCGTATGAACGAAGAGATCTCAGAGATGGTAAGAGATAGATGTTTGACATGTATGGGGCATATATTTCTTATACTTGCAGGCAGATCAAGTTTTTTTTACAATTTTTTGCCACGCCTCCTGCCGCCCACGCAATTTGGAAAAAACGTCATATCTCCTACAGTTTTGAAGATAGATCGTTCGTACCTTCTAGAGATACATTGTAAGCAAAATTATTTATCGATTTGCTGAGGGAATGATAAAGATCGGATGAACGATACTCAAGTTATGAGCAAAAAACGGCCAGTAAACACCCCCCACCCATCACCACAGCATTCTATTGAACGGCAATCTTAGTGAGAGAGAGAGAGAGAGAGAGAGTGAAACTTGGAGACGAGCGCGTATAACTCGTGAGCAAATGCAAGCTGCGACGTTAAGGGTACAGAGTATGTTACAGTCGGGCTTGACCGACTTTCTTTCTTGTTTAAATATGTATATATAAATATTTAAAAATTAAAAAAAAACTATTATTCTCTTTTGCGAAAAATTATAAGCACACACTCCAATAGATTGAGAGAAGCTTGGCGTGGCCCTCTCGTGCTGTTGAGCCAATTTTACAATTATTCATAGATTTTCCTCTTCAATACATTATTATCTTTATAGAAGTGCGACTCTTAAGTCGAAAGAATAAAGATATTTTTTGTCTGAGTTTTTTATAATTTTCCTAGGCGATTAAAAATGAAATTTATTGAATTTTCGAGCAAAAAATCGATTTTTTGGATATATGTTTAGTCATTGTATACAAACTACTAAGCCAATTTAGAAACAATATTCCACGCGATTATTGACAATTCAATTAACTTTCGATTCATATCTTGCTTGACACCATCTGACGCTTATAAAGTGAGATATGGCTTAAAATGTAAGTGCACCTATCAAAAAAAACGAGAGCGTAAGTTAAAGTCGGCTCTAACCGACTTCGATATACCCGTTACTCATGGAAACAAATGTTTAATAGCCTACCTGTGGGCCTGAGGTGGGTCAGCCGAAAAGTATGCAACACTTTTTTAACTCTGCTATTAATCATCCGATCTGGATGAAAATTTCAGGGCTTATAGATGTTGCGTATATAAATGTAAGTAAATGTACAAATTGGGGGAGTTATTCAACATTTTTATACCCGTTACTCGTAGAGTAAAAGGGTATACTAAAGTCGCGCAAATGTATGTAACAGGCAGAAGGAATCATTTCCGACCATATAAAGTATATATATTCTTGATCAGTATCAACAGCCGAGTCGATATAGCCATGTCCGTCTGTCCGTCCGTCCGTCCGTCCGTCCGTCCGTCTGTCTGTATGAACACCTAGATCTCAGAGACTAGAAGAGCTAGAGCAACCAATTTTGAAATGTAGACTCCTATTGTCTGCACGCAGATCAAGTTTATTTCAAATTTTTGCCACGCCCACCCCCGCCCCCACAATAAAAAATGTTGAATAACTCCCACAATTTTTGAGATATCGATCTCAAATTTAAAACTTACATTAATATTCGCAACATCTATAAGCCCTCCAATTTTCATCAAGATCGGATGATAAATAGCCGAGTTAAAAAATGTTGCATACTTTTCGGCAGTCCTGCCTCAGACACACAGGAAGGCTATTAAACGTTTCTTTCCATGAGTAACGGGTATTTCGAAGTCGGTTAGAGCCGACTTTAACTTATGCTCTCGTTTATTGTGGGGGCGGGAGTGGGCGTGGCGAAAATTTGAAACAATCTTGATCTGCGTGCAGACAAGAGAAGGTCTAGATATCAAATTTGGTTGCTCTAGCTCTTCTAGTTTCTGAGATCCAGGTGCTCGTACGGACGGAATGACAGACGGACAGGCTGTTGATGCTGATCAAGAATATATATACTTTATATGGTCGGAAATGATTCCTTCTGCCAGCTACATACATTTGCACGACTTTAGTAAACCCTTTTTACTCTACGAGTAACGGGTATAATAAGTTTAGCGTTATTTTTAAATACGTTTTACGATACTATGCCAAAAAAGTCTTACATTTTTATAGTTTTTGGTAACAGAACTGGATCTGATCCGGGTGCAGCCCTGGAAACCCTGATTATGGTACATACCAATTTTTAAATAGTCAGCGAACATTTGGTTTCGTAACTTGGCATAGTTTGGCCTTTTTTAAATTTACTCGGAAAGACAGAAAAAACGTTCTGAAAACAGCTCCCTTCCTTTGATTGGTGTTTCGTTAGAGTTTTGGTACAGTGTAGGTCTTAAGATATTTTTCAGTATCCACACAAATTCATTCCTTTACTTTTGAAGCCGATAGCCTTGGAGATAGCTCATTGTATTATCGATTAAAGAAACTGTTTTCACGAAGTTTTTCTTAACCCAAGGTTAATTCGAAGAGACGGTAGAATTAAATTTTCTTTTGCCAACAACTCATGCATGGAAACGATATATTTCGCCTTTCAAGCCAGTGAATATCGCTACGATCTCAAGATTACAGTTTTGCAATCATTAAAAGACTTCGTCGCTCTGTCATCAGTTTCACACCAGTTGACAAGCGACTAGCCGCACTCAGAATTAAGGCAAAGTATTTTAATATTAATCTTATCTGTGCACACGTCCCAACAGAAGACAAGGAAGACCCGACAAAAGACGAATTCTATGAGCGCCTGGAACAACTATACGAGAGCTGCCCTGATCACGACATTAAGATCGTGCAAGGCGATTTTAAAGCAAAAATCGGGAGAGAAGGAGTCTTTGGATCGACAGTCGGCCGATTTAGCCTTCATGAAAGTATTAGTATTAGAATGCTCTCATCGATTGTTCTAGAGGTGCGTGCGATTCGAAGTGCCAACATAGACTAGGACACCTTGAAAGACACCTTAAAGGACACCTTGATAGACACCTTGTTGCAGCCAAAGTACGCACGCGGCTCAGTGTGGCACATGCCCACTAGCTCACGCTCTAGCACACGTCGAAAGCTAAATGTCGAGAAGCTGCAATCACAAAGGACCTCTGAAGCCTACACAGCTAAACTCACCCAACTGCTCAGGAAAACTCGCCATTCCCTTCTGGTATATGCGAACAGTGGAATCATATATCACACTCTGCTGCCAAGGAGATAATCGGATACGCCGAGCACCCTCGAAAGCAGACTTGGTACGATGAGGAGTGCCGCCGCGCTACTGCAGAGAAAGACGCTGCCTACAGGAGAACTTTGCAGTCGGGAGCGACGCGGGCTGCTATAGAGCGATACCGGGAGAAAAGGAGAGAGGATAAGCGCCTTTTTAGAAGGAAAAAGAATGAGCGAGAAAGGCGCATGCGTGAGGAAGTCGAGATGCTACTCGGCTCGAAAATGTTATCAAAAGATTAGACGACTAACTGAAGGTTTCAAACCCGAAGTCACACAATGCAAGATCCGCAAGTGGCGCTGGACAAATAGAGAAGCTATTTCGCCAACCTGCTGGGTGGCGACGACGAACACAATGCCGCCTCTAGAGAAGTAGCAATGCCCCCAATCGACATTATTGAAATAGAACCACCGGGCAATCTGTCTCTCTAAGGGAGAGGGGGAGGGAGACGGACCACGTCGGTCGGGTGGGTCGGGTATGGTCGGGTCGATCGTTTTTTTATTTTGAGAATTATTCGTACTTGGATCAAGTACTGAGACTCTTGAATCAAGAATTATTCATACTTGGATCAAGAGCTGAATCTTTTGAATACGTAATGTCGGGATCAAAAATTCACTCTTGAATCAAGAATTTCGCTCTTGGATCAAGAATTTTCACTCTTACAGTACTTTTGAGATCGAATGCTTTTGATTCAAGAGTGAAATTGTCTATTTTTTTTTCTGAGTGTATAACTTTAAGGTTGTAGAGGATTTTGTCTACCTCGGAACGATGATAACCAGCGAGAACATCATCAGCCTGGAAATCCGAAGAGGAATTTCTCTTGCAAACCGATGTTACTGAGGGTTCAGTAGGGAATTCAAAAGCAGAGCCTTCTCTCGAAGAACAAAAATAACGTTATGGACCGTTAAAAGTTGGAGATGGATTCTGCCTTTGAATGAATCGCGAACTGTATGAGCTCTATGGAGACACCAGTCTGGTCAAGCGCATAAAGCAACAGTGGCTGCGCTGGATAAGACATGTAACCCGGATGGATGAAGAAGCTCCAGTAACAAATCGAAGCCGGCTGACTTTGGAGGACAAGGCAAGAGCGGACGCACGCCACCAAGATGGGAGGATCAGATGCGGAAAGACCTTAACAACCTTGGTAAGAACAACTAGTGCCAGCTCGCACGAAGCAGAGGCGACTGGAGGCCATTTATAGCAGAGGCGGAGACCGTTAAGCGGTTGTGATGCAAATATCGATATTAAAAAGAAGAAAAGTATTAAATACAAATGTACATATGAATGCGATTTGCACAGTACCGAAAAACCCAAAACAAATTGCTTAGCTGATAAATTGTAAATTCATTTAATTTTCAAACAAAATTAACTATTTTTAAATTGCTTACACTAAGAAACACTGGTGGTCGGGCGTGGCGTACCTGTTGTATGTGTGGCTGCTGGTGCGGGAGGTTGTGGGTTCGATCCCGCCTCGGACCATCTAATAGAAAAAGTTTTTTCTTTCTTTAAGGGCGGTATCCACGGGTCGCCAAAAAATTTCTTGTGAAAAACTTGATATTCCGCAAATTCTTAACAAAGTCTGCTAAGCCTATGTTAATAACACGATAACACAATTTACTCTGCCGATAAACGTTTCAAAGAAACCTTGCGCTACTCTGGCGCTGTTAAATATGCCCGCGAACTTATAAACAACAACACCTTGCAGGATTATGAATATAACATATTTAATGTGCTATTTTAATATATTTTTATTATAAAATGAAATTAATAATAAATTAATTGTTATCATTATGACAATTCGATGTAGTCCCGAGCAGCGGCACTTAACGAACACCTCGCACTTGGCTGCCATGGCAAAGATTTCGTTCATATTGATTGGAAAGTAATTCGCGCATTTTTGGCGATTTGCCTCCGTAAAGTTGGTCAGGTCATGATGATCTTCTGGATGTACTGCTGAAGCATGTGTGACTTGGCGGCAAATATAGCTCCGCTGAACTCGAAAATGGTATTGGGCAGCGGTCCCTGGGTGGTCACATAGCACTTGGCCACGTAGTCGGGGCCCTGTCAGGGAAACGTTAGGAAATGGAATTGATTTATAAAGTTGAAGTTTGGTTCGCCCATTTCTTACCTTGATAAAATTGGCATTGATGTAGGGCACATCCTCATTGCCCGATCCGCTTTTGCTCGGTCACCTTCAGGGGGTCATTTTAGGCTGCACTATCCGCTATACTACCGCTTGACAGGAGGCCAGCAGTTCGCTGTCCACTGAACTGGGAGCGGGCATTTGGTTTGTGGCCGTTTTACTGTCGCGATCATTGAGCACCGGCAGCTGTTCAATGATTTTCCTTTTGGTCTGGTAGCTGTGATCGAAGACATAGTTTAGGCGAATCAAATCAAACTGATTGAGGGGAGTGGAGTGTAAAGTGTTTCAATGCTGGCCAAATAGATTTTAAGCTCCTCGCTTGTGGTGACAGGAGATGCCACATGATGTTGCAGACCGTGCTCCGGTCCGCCGGTGTTCTCTGGCGGGTTTCCGAGTGTTTCTTATCCGCCAAGTCCCGCACCACGCTCCTCACTTTCATGGCGTTTATTAAACTCAGCTTGCCGGCCATAGAAAGTGCCATTAGGCGACGCTTTCTGCAGGATTCTTTTTTTTCATTTTTCATTTTTAATTTGGCCATTCAATTTCGCAGCACAAATTAGAATAAAAACCTATTTTGTTCACGTCACGGCAAAAAAAAGGCGTTAACAGCACTTAAAGCACTTAACAGAGCTCGAACAAGACGTAGTGTTAAACGTAAGAATTTCTCGCGATTGGTAGAAACAGAATTTGAAACGGCCACACACAAAAATTCCTTAGCAGTTTTTTTTATATGGAGTTTTTCATTTCGCGGCCGATTTCGTAGCCATGGACAGCGCCCTTTAGAAAAAAGCTTTTACACACCCGATCACCTTCACCAGCTACTGGCGCCAGCTGTGAAAGTAACTAGCCATGAAAAAAATGCAAAAATTCTCTAACTATTGCCGTTCGGATTCGGCGTAAAACTGTAGGTCCCTTTCTCTTGTGCGAAAAATTATAAGCACACACGCCAAGAGATTGAGAGACGCTTGGCCCTGGCCCTCCTGGAGGTGCTGTTTGAGCCAATTTTACTTTTACTTACACTAAGAAAAAACTAGAACGAATAATTTGAGTACGAACGCTCTTGAACAAAAAATTAGTCGTTCTTGAATTTTCAAGAATTTCACTCTTGGAATCGAGATAAATTCGTTTTAAACGTTCTCAATTTGGTTTTTTATAAGCAAGGGGGGTGAGGGCAACTTAACTTTGAGAGAACAGCGTTGGAGTCGCTCTCGCAGACAGTGAGAGCGCATGCGCACTTGGTCGTTGAGAGAATGGCGTTGGACTCGCTCTCGCAGAGAGTGAGAGCGCATGCGCAGTTTGTTGTTGTGCGATGCGTACGAAAGGCAACTGCGTTTATTTATAAGTGTGATTTCGTCGCTTCTTTTACCTAACGGAAGATAGCTGAGCTCGATAAGTCGCCTGTGTGTGTTTCAGTCTTTCGAGGTACCGTGTTCAAGTCCCAGAAAAGTAAAAAAAAAAAAAAATATCTATGTGGTTATCTCAAAATCAATAACAGTTTAAAACAAAGTTTGGTGGGTGGGGTGGTTGGGGTTGGTGTGGTTGATAATGGTGAGTGGGGGGGGGGGGGAGGAAGACGAGACGGACGTCGGTCGGGTCGGGTCGGTCGTGTCTCTCCCACCCCCACCCCAAATATTATTTTTAATTTTTTTATTTTGAGAATTATTCGTTCTTGGATCAAGTACTCTTGAATCAATAATTATTCATACTTGGATCAAGAGCTGAAACTCTTGAATCAGAAATGTCGGGATCAAAAATTCACTCTTGAATCAAGAATTTCGCTCTTGGATCAAGAATTTTCACTCTTACCGTACTTTTGAGAACGAATGCTCTTGATTCAAGAGCGAAATTCTCTATTTTTTTTCTGAGTGTAGCAACGCTTGCTTCGCTAACAATTTTCTCGTCATTTATGTACAGACAAAACTGTAGTGGTCCTAAAACAGACCCTTACAGGACTTCTGTTCTTGTTTTAAGAAAAGCAGAAGAGGCTGTTTGGGTAAATACGGATCGATTCCTTTCTTATGGTATGGTGGTATAAGGTATGAGATCATCATTTTCTGAGCTGTTGTTGAGAAATAATATAGTATTCTTAACTTTGTAAGAAGTACATGGTGGCTAACCGTGGCAAATGCTTTACTCAAGTCTAAAAGAGTTAAGAACGTTATATTGTCGCTGTCCAGTTTCCTACGTATAAAAAGTTTTGAAAAACATTCATTCGTTTTCATTTTATGACCAAAAAACCGTGTACCAAAACAATTACTAGCTAAGTACTCGGTTGTACTAAGCAGCGGCTGTTTGCATAATACTTTTGCCTTCAATCTAATACTGACATATATAGCTACTTCACCAGCATGGCCAACAGGATCTCAACGATACAACTTATACCCTTCGCACTCATGATAGAATGAAAACAAGGTAGTGCAAACAAAACCTCCAGTGCGCATGAGCACGAATTTGTGAGTCTGTGACGTCATTTGACAAATGAGTCTAAGATTGGGAATTTTAATTTTTTAATTTTATTTTGATTTTAATTTGTTCGCTTTCATTTTAAATTCATTTTCATTTATGTTTGCGGTCGGTTCACTTTTTAAAAAATGTCAACGTGCAGAGAAAAAATTTTCTTTGGTTACCCATTCTTACAGTTAATTTTACTGCGATTTATTGTTACATGTAATTTGCTCTTTTGTTAACTGTATTTTTGGTGTAAGTTACCCATACAAATAGTTTATCTAGCGTAATTTCTGTGTTTTGATTTGTTGTTGTTTTGGTAACTGCGACTTGCTGTAGTAAAATTGTACCATTGAAAGAGTACCTCGCACGTAACAGTAGTTAATTGTCGGTGTTCCACAAATGTCGGAAATTTCATTTTTTGAAGTAAGCTTCGCAGTTGCATGCAAAACAGCTGACTGGTTGTTTTTGCGTTGGGGCTGCCACGACAGGGTTGTAGGCTTCAAAATAATTTAAATTAATGTAGGATTCAAATTTTATTTTGTAGTTTCTAAGCCAAATGCTGCAGGTGGTTGTGGCATGCACTGAGTTCCAAACTATAAATTATTTTTAAGCCATTAGTACTCAGTTGTATCGGAAAAAAATTGAAGAGAACGCTGACCAGCCAAAAAATTATTTTGTATTGACAACCCTGTTGCTTACAAGTAAGTGGAGTGCACAAATATAAATTCAAAAATGCCCGCGTTGCATTAATGGTTTGGATATTGCTGGGAAAAGGCCGTTTGCGAGGGAGACATAATCGTAACAAGAGATTTAGAAACGATGCAATCCACTTTTAATTTCTGATGAAGCGTAAGCTACTTTTCTGCAGCGATATCCGACTGCTGTTCCATATGGCATTACTGCCTCTTCCTCTGGAGTTCTATGTTTCCCCCCACAAAACATCCTAAAATTTTTAAAAATCAAACAAGATGTAAAAAATGCAGTTAAAAATAAGACTGCTGATAACTTTTCTTCCATTTCTAGTTTTTAAGAAAAGAAAAACTCCGAAAACGATATTGTCCCATTGGGAATAAGTTGGCAGGTTTGCTTATTGGTGCTTTCTGCTGCCCTCAGACTTTTGCATTGTTTTGGTGGACAATATTTTAAAATTCATTTTTATTACTTAAAATCCATCAAATCCTTAATAATATTAATGCAATTCGATCAGTTAAGCATTAAAGCTTTGTTCCTCATTATTATATTTGACTTAAACCTCTTTTTTTAGCAAAACATAGACCAAATGTCGCCACAAAATTCGCAACCTTTGAAAACAACCAAAAAAGGTTTTAGGAACACCGACAATTGCTTTTGGGTTGTTAGAGGTTTGTAGAACACGGCCGAATAGTTCGATGTTTTTCAGAATTAGTACATTGGTATTTGCACTGTTCTGTGTGGTTTTGTATTGTTTGTGCTATTTGTACTGGTGCTGTGTTACACTTATGAGTTTACTGTAAACAATGATAAAATAACTATTTTTATTGGTTGCAGCATTTTTAACCGTCATTTCTGGTTGAAATCTACTGTGCTACCGTAGTCATTACGCTATGTGTTACGCCTCTTTTACTGTACCTGGCGGTAAGTTCAACCTAAAATGATGGGTTGGAGCATTTTGGCCGCAGAATTGGTTGAATTTACCGACAAATTTTTTTGTATCTACAAAAATGTGAGTTTGTGACGTCACAGTAGAAATTTTTATACCCTTGTAGAGGGTATATTAAAATTGTCGTGATGTTTGTAACGCATGGAAGAAAGCATCTCCGACCACATAAAGTATATATATTCTTGATCAGCATGACGAGCAGAGTTGATATAGCCATGTCCGTCTGTCCGTCCGTCTGTTTCTATGCTATTTTAAAGCTATCTTAACCCAACTTTGCACGAAATCTTTTGGCACAAATACGCAGCACATTTGTCGGAACCGGCCAGATCGGATGACTATAGCATATGGCTGCCATAGGAACCATCGGTCGAAAATGTGGTTTTAGTGATAAAAACTTTTTTGTCTTCAACGCAAACGTCCCCAAACCTCGTATTTATAAGTTTTCTATGCTTTCACATAATTCCACCAATTTTAATAGGACAACTATATAGTATAGCTGGCTTAGAAATTGGGTGCAGAAAATGTATAAAGGAGGCCTTGTCAAAAATGTGTACATTTGGCCGAATGTACATATTTGTGTCAGTGGAATCAGGCTACTAATTTATATAAATCATACAAGCTATAAGGGTATTAAAACTTCGGTCGAGCCGAAGTAGCGTTCCTCTATTTTTTTTTATTTTTTTGATAAGCAAAAGCGTCGCACGTCCTTTTATTTTTTGTAACATCCTTCACACTCCACCAGAGAGTCGGATACATTAACAGAAAACCAAGTCTCAGATACACATATAACATCAACCATTGAATAAACAAATATATGCCTGAACTCTTTCATCTTTCTAGCCAGACTTTGCTGGTTTATATGACAAACTTTCTTTTGTTTACAAAAAACTCTGATGAGAGCATGACTATTCCTCTTCGTGTCTCCTAAGTAATAAGTAATTTATTATGAACTGGAGAATTTTAAGAAAGGCACAGTTCTTCTTTTGTTTACAAAAAACTCTGATGAGAGCATGACTATTCCTCTTGGTGTCTCCTAAGTAATAAGTAATTTATAATGAACTGGAGAATTTTAAGAAAGGCACAGTTCTTCTTTTACAGTTCTTGCCACGTAAAATACATTTAAAGCACTCTATAACAATAATTTGAGAACAATCAGAGATGGGACTAGTAAGGATGCTGGAGCTAGAAGAACTAACAAAAATATCATAGGACAAATTAAATAAACTCGACTTGATGCATCTTTATCGTCACACTGCAAGTCGTGCAGCTTTTTGATGCTTTCAATGCAAATTATCTCTCCCCTCTTTGCTTGACGTGAACGAGAGAGGGACGGCATTGAGAAGCTTTTGCTTCTTCAGTTTCATTCCCTCTTTAAACACCTCATAATTGGATTTAGACAGCTGATCGTTTACATAGAAAGCCAAGAAGCTGTAAGTTAAGTTGTTGTTGTGTGTCGCGTCTGTAAGCTCCGATCCGTCGCAATAATTCTATTTTGTTGGAAACATGCTCCAGCTTTACAACTATAACTGGATCAACATCTAAGCGTACGGGTCTTTTTGGACGGGTACGAAAAACATCGATGATTTTGGGCGCTGGAATCAAGTTCATGGTCAAACAAAATCAAATTGATGATGGACTTATCATTTTCATTTTGCACCTATAGAATGCCTTGGAGTCTGAGTTCAGCTGCAATGCTCCTATTTGCTTGATCAAGCTTGGCCCCTTATTTTCCACCTGTTCTTTAAGGGCGCAGATCTCTCCTTTTTTGACTTCCAATTGCTTTACCAGCTCGACCAGGCTCTGGATCTAAACCAACGACATGCTGCTCATGCGCTCATGTATGCCGCCAAATGCGCTCTTCGGCAGCTAGAATGTTGCAAGTAATAAGCTTCGCTTGCTCAGTGAAGCGAAGATTAATTTTCTCAAGCAACAGAGGGGATGGAGCATCAGAGAGGCGAGCAGCACTGTTTTGAGTGTTTTGTGTTATTGTGAGTGATTTTGAATTTCCTCTTTCAGTGTCTTTTGCACAGGAATTTTAATTGTGTAAATATTGAGTTTATGGTTGCTCAATTCGTTATACACATGTCACTGAGATTCCAACAATAAGCTGTTCTTGCACACTATATAGAATGATTCACTTTTAATAGGATTGTTAAGTGATTGTCAACAATGTTTATGCGGGAGCGTAACAAAAAAGCGTCTGATCGATTCAACTTCGATAGGCATTTCTCAATCGTCTGTCCGTCTGTCTGTCCGGATTTCCGTATGAACGAAGAGATCTCAGAGATGGTAAGAGATAGAGGTTTGACATGTATCGGACATGTAAATCTTATACTTGCAGGCAGATCAAGTTTATTTTCAATTTTTGCATCCCCGCAATTTGTCATAACTCCCACAGTCTTGCAGATAGATGGTTCGAATCCTCTACGCATATTTTGTAATCAGCATTATTTATCGATCTGATGAATGAATGGTAAAGATCGAATTAACGATAGTCAAGTTATGAGCAAAAGCTTTTACTGCTACTGCAGGTTCAGTGTATATTACTGTCGGGCTTGATCGACTTTCTCACTTGTTTTTATCCACTTTGGTGGCGGTTCCAAATATCGCTGTACTTTCTAATTAAAGATATTCTGCATAAATAAAATAAACATGTTAGCCAGACCAGAAGGTTGCTTAAAACAGAGTTGTCATACATTTGAAACGAACAGAGACGAGAAGCCAATATCAGCCGAACAGTCACCGAACTAAGTAAACAAGTCACTGCAGAACTTACATAGCAAGAGAGACTGAACAACTCACTGAGCAAGAGAGACTTAACAACTATTACTGAACAAAAATGAACAATTGTAGAAGAAAGTGTTCACTTGTTGAGTTTAGTGAACAACTCAATTTTGTTCACTCACTCAAGAACCCAGTGAGAAGTGATTTAACAGAGTCTCATCTTGAGCAACTTTAGAATGGGGAAAAATGCTTTTGAAGTTATCTAAGCTAAGTCCTTTTTCTGAATAAATGAGAATCCAAATAGCGGTCACTTATGTCACAGTATTTGCCAATATTGTATACTAATAGCAGTAACCTAACCAAAACCCTAACTAAATAAGGTTAATATCCGTTATCCGTTACGTAACTCGTTTCAAATAACCATAATATAACCGTAACCGGTCAAAGCAGTTACCGTAACCAGGAATCAAGTAATTTATATTTTTGTGAGTAGTGTGATAAGTCTCTATAGATTAAGCTAACACTGACTGAAAATCTGACAAATCGACATGGCGGGCAGTCAAAGACAGTACCTGTTTGGATTAATATTTCCTAAACCATTTGACATATCATCACAAATGCTTTTTTTTCTGCAGGTATTCAAACCGCTCGGGAATTACGACTGGTTTGGTTCAGTGGTTCAAGGAGGTTTTAAGCCACCGGCTCGGTTTACAATACGGCTTATAGCTCAAACCAAACCGTTGTTTCTGTTGGGTTGAGTTGCTCAGTCTTCATTTCATTATCCAATGTCAGCTTCAAATCCCCATACGATTTTTTCGACTTTCGGTCGAAAGCGACTTTTAATAACACCTTATTTAAGAGTTTTCACGTCAACTTGGTTATCACTCATCTGTTAAAATTTAAATTTTCATGTTCATCTGTAGCTGTAGAGAACACACTTTTGTGTGATTATCTTGACAATTGTTCTTAAAAAAAACAAATAATTTTTTTACATGCCTCACCGAGATTTTAAGCTAGGTTTGTATGACTTTCAGTCTTATACCCTACCCTCTGCACCATTTTTACACTCTGTACCGAAAATACATAAAGTATATTAAGTTTGTATTTTTATTATATATTCTTGATCAGCATCAACAGCACAGATCTCAGAGAAGGCAAGAGATAGAGGTTTGATATGTATGGGACATATATTTCTTATACTTGCAGACAGATCAAGTTTATTTTCAATTTTTGCCACGCCCCTCCCGCCACCGCAATTTGGAAAAATCGTCAAATCTTCCACAGTTTTGATGATAGATTGTTCTTTCCTTCTGGAGATATCTAGTAATCAAAATTATTTATCGATTTGCTATATTATTATATATAGATTATAGATTATCCCTCTAATTTTCGTAAAGATCGGATGATAAATAGCTGAGTTAAAAATGTTGCTTACTTTTCGACTTTTCCCCCTCAGGAACACAGGAAGGCTATTCAACATTTCTTCCCCTGAGTAACTGTTATATCGAAGTCGGGCAAGACCGTCCTTAACTTACGCTCTCGTTTTAATTAAAAAACGCTAACGGTGAAGTGATTTTCAACTTTAATTTGGATTACATCTTATTGACATTAATTTGCTTATAAAATTATGGACAATATGGTCAAGTTTTGAATCAAAAATTTAATCTTTCTAGCTAGATCGGTGCACAAATTGTAGAGTTCTGCAAAAAAAATAAGAGGCAGGAAGATCCCATTGAACAGAAAAAGAAGAAAACACTTGTATCTCAAGTTCAAATATTTGTAGGAGTCGACAACAGCATGTAGTACAGGTGCAGCTAATAGGAAACATGTGTGAAACAAGTAAGCAAGTATCTCACTGATACGCATTGTGGCAGAGCCACAGCGGAAGTATTGGAACTTTCGCGCAGTCAATTGAATTGCTACACAGCAAATAAATGTTCATAGTATACTTTAATATTATATTAATGTATTATTCATATATGGGTTTAGTGACCTGTTTTGATTTTAGGCACGCCACAGATGTTTGCAATAAAAACGTAAATGGTTTCCCTGTTAAAAACAAAAAACAGAAATACCTTTTGTATTTCATCCTGGCCGAGCTAGAATTATCACTAAACAGAATGTTTAGAATCTAGCAACTGCCAAAAAGCTAAAAAACAGTAACGCTCAACTCACAACAAAAATTGGTACCACCTTCAATCCATAGCATAATTTCAGGCTGAACTCTCACAAGACGAATTTTAGGCTGGTTTTCACAAAAGTTGAGTTCTCAAGCGGGTGATGGAAATTAGACCGCGTGAATTAAGACCGCGGTCTGCGGTTTAATTGCATTCTGAAAAATGAATTTGGGCCGCGATAACAAAATGAAATTAGACGCGGACTAATTTCATTTTGTGATGGCGGTCTAAAGTCATTTTGCAAAATGAAGTTAGACCGCGCGATCTAATTTCATTTGATGGTCGCGGCCTAAGTTCATTTTGTAGAATGAAATTAGATCGCCATACAAAATTCACGCGGTCTAATTTCACAGAGCCTTAAGCCTTTATTCGGCACCTTGAGTACATAAATAGCGCTAATTGTCAGTGGTTGAAGTGTGGAAGCAACAAGTCTGCTGATGAGTGAATTGTGGTAAATTCCGAAACAGCCGGTTGTCCAGACGTACCACTGCTATCCAAATAATATTGTGAGTTGGCTCTGTTGAAGTATGTTGATTGCATTGTTATAATTCAAACATTTTTAAACTTGAAAAAGCAAAAAACTTTTATTAATTTAATATTACTATTAGCTTTACATATAAATGACTTCATTTTAACTAAAAACATATTAGCACTATCTATTTAATATGAAAAGAATTAAAATCGAAAAGTGATCTTGTTAATTTAAAGTTTGTCATATATAATTCTATGTTGTCATATTTATTTCTATTATGCACACACTTAGAAAAAAATTGCAGTGAAATTCAACATGTTTCGTATTAAATTTTAAAATTTATTTTAACTTAAAATCAAAGTCGTTCGTAGAAGATTCGAATGTACTACACTCAGAACAAATTTGACATTATTATACCCTTGAAGAGTCTATATTTAAATTTTCCAGATGTTTGTAACGCATAGAAGGAAGCACCAAATAAAGTATATATATTCTTGATCAGCATGACGAGCCTAGTTGATATAGCCAGGCCCGTCTGTCCATCCATCTATCCGTCTGTTTCTATGCTATCTCCTACGTCAGTTTTAAGGGACTTTTTTGGTACAAATACGCTGCACATTTGTCGGAACCGGCCGGATCGGATGACTATAGCATATAGCTGCCATTAAAAACAATCGGTCAAAAAAGTAGTTTTAGTGAGAAAAACTCTTTTGTCTTCAGCGCAAACGTATCCAAACCTCGTATTTATAAGTTTTCTATGCTTTCACATAATTGCACCAAGTTTGATAGGTCTACTAGACTATACTACAACTATTTAGTATAGCTGCCATAGAAATTGGGTGTAGAAAACGTATACGGGAGGCCTTGTAAAAATATGTACATTTGGCCGAATGTGCATATTTGTGTCAGTGGAATCAGGCTACTAATTTGTATAAATTATACAAGCTACAGGGATATATAAACTTCAGTCGAGCCGAAGTTAGCTTTCCTCTAGTTTTTTTTCAATGGCCCTGGTACGAAGATAAATTTTCTAATAAACTTCTTGAACTTCGAAAAATACGCCATAAAAAAAGATTTTCTGAAAAAAAATGAAAAGGAGGTCGAATTTTTCTAGAATCACTTTCCTAAATCTGGGTCAAATTTTATCTTTGATTTTAGAGTAAAGTAGCCCTTAAATTAACTATTTTAATTTCTTATAAACAGCGTGAAAAATGTGAAAAAGGTAAACATTGTTTTTACTCTATAAAAAAACAGCCGTCAGAGTTCTAGATCAATCGGGATAGAATTTATACCGTTTTTTACTTAAACTTTCAAGTATGTTTTGTTCTTGGACGTTGTTCAAACTTGAACATGAGACTCGACCACGATCCTAACGTTGCGGTACATATCATAAACCTATTATTCTTTGTAACATTAAATCGTTAGCCTTTGTCGCCTATGTCATAAACATGCCATCTTATGTAATAGTGTTAAATATTATATTAATAGCCGCAGTGACGAGGATCAGCCCAGCCCAGCAGACACACTACTTGAGAAGGATCAACCATGGGAACCACTTGAAAAGGTCATCCGGTCCCCACCAGTTAATATGCATCGTGTGGGGCAATGTGTATTCTTCACACGAATGAATTTTTGTATTTATACACACGCAGCTATCTTACAAATACTGCCTTAGTTAAGTTAGAAGATGAGGGATGATAAATTCTTAATAAAAGATAGCACGCTCACACTGAGCGTGTTAGTTCAAATAAAATCTTACAACTGTGCTCATCTAAAAGTGTATAAGTCTATACAGACGTACTTAAACTAAGTTCGAAACATTCTAGAATAGAAAAACGAATGCTAATATTATTAAAATGAGAACAAACGTTCTTGAATCAAGTTTTTGGATTAAGAATAAAATGAACTTACAATGCAAGCTCCAAAAAATGTGCTACAGAAAATGCGAATTATTTTAAGTTTCTGTTCTTAAAATTCCCTCCTGGTTCTAACACTTTAATTATGGATTTCTGATCTTGGTCTTTGGTTAATTCATTTTCTCTGGATTTAGATATAATACAGAGACCTAGTTTCAAGAACAAATTGGGAATAGCCTAGAATTTTAAAGGCTTAAACCAAGAACATTTTGTACTTATTTTTTAAAGAATTATTTTGTTTCAAGAATGTTTTGGGGTTGACTTTAGAATTTATAATATTTCGATGAAGATCATTTTGCACTTATTTTGAGAGTAAATCGTGCTGTACTCAAGACCATAACAAACTAATAGTTTGACCAAAAAGATTTTATAATAGTTCGGAACGTACTTTTTCTGAGTATAGAAAAATTAATTAGAAGCTAGCGACTTTTATAAAAAAAGAAGTCTTTAATAATAATAACTTTTCAGAAAATAAACTCTAAATAACGGGAAACTTTCTGAAAAATGAGCACAATTCAACTCCACTTAACTACCGTACAGAAAAATACAAGTAGCATCTAAGACGTTAGGCAGACTTTTGCTATTAGGAACGACTTTTTGTCTAGGATTAAGAAAACAATTTCTAATATTAAAGGTTTCTTTCCCTTTGGTTAAGAAAAACTTGAACTATGTTTTAGAAAAGCTTTCTATAATATTGAGACGACGGATCTTATAGAGGAATTTCTCATTTTCAGGGCGAATTTTGGCATTTTTTTTATGAGGTTGTACGCACATATATAATTGAAATATTTTTCATATTTATACACTTAAAAAGTGTATTATAATTTTGCCCAGGAGCTTGCAACGCATTAAAGAAATCATCTCCGACCACATAGTATAGGGAAAAAATGTTTAAAACAACTTTAAACACATAATTTCAAATTAAATTATGAAATATAAAAACATTTAATTTGATGTTGAGCATAGTTAAAATTGGCTGTGTTCGTAACTGAGATTTGCGGCACCGTGACGCGAGCGTTTTATAGTCGTATTCTCTAATACGCCGGCTTTATATAAGTCCCCCGTTAAGGTAAATTAAAAAAAATGTGTGTCTTACTTTTTTAGAAAAAAGTCTATGCCCTTCCGTCCACCTTTCTCCCCTCCCCCTTCCATGCCCACCACTTTCCCCTGTAAAAGTAGTTTCGAAAAAAGCATTTAAAGCTTTAACAGAACTATAAATTTGCCAGATACGTCTTATCAAATGTGTGCGTAACTTTAACTTTAACTTCAAAAAATCTATTTTTCCAAATTCTAGACAAGAATACTCTCTCTCATTTTCTAGTATGAAAAAAAAGACAAAAATAAATTAAGCATTTTTTATTTTTAGGTGATAGGTGGGGAAGGGGTGGTGTGATTGGTTGGTTTAGTTAGTTGTTTTAGTCCTTAACATTTTCTTCTTCCTGAAAAACTTATATAAATTGTAAATTATTAATCCGCCGATTCTGTGACTTGAGCTCAGTGCCTTCTGCGCACTGAAACACTAACACCACCGCTTTACCGTCGGGCGTCAACAGTTAGGTCCAACCAGTTGCAGTATAAGAGCAGATATTTTCGCAGCTTGAGTTCTTATACTGTAACTGGCTGCGCTTAACAATTGACCCCCTACGGCAAAATCGACTGATCGGCCGTGCCAATGTGTTATTGAACGAAGAGGTCGTGGTTCGAGTCCCAGGAGTGGTGGGAGAGGGTTGCGACCGAAAATTGTTTATTTCTGTTTTTTTTTTTAGCAAAATAAATCTATATATATCACAATAATTTCAACTGAAGCTTTACAGTCAACTGATAAGTTGCGAGATGATAAATCTTGTTCCTAAGATTTCTAAGCCCATTTCAAGGTTTTTCAATCTTGTTTTTTTATAAATGTTGTTTTGTTTTGTGGATAGAACTGGGAGGTTCTTTAAAAAAAAGCGACCAGCCTTTTGGTGTTGATTGAGTCCTGTTTTTACAGTTGAGTACAAACAACTGATGACCTCAAGCAGGTTAGAACTGGCTTGTTTGAAAATAAAAACGTTCCATAAATTGTACCATGGTGTTCTTGTGAGATGTTTTTTTTTTTGTTTTGGTGGGCAAATTGAGCTTACATATCGAGCTCAAGACAGTTTTGGGCATTTTTGCGGCAATCCTCTATCGGATTGAAAATAGGGTAAATGTTTAGTATAGGTCCATTATGGCCAAAAATTTTGAAAAAATGTCCTCTATGTACCGCGAAATATGAAGAACTTACGTGCAGAAAACAGTTGGCGGTCACCCGCGGTTCTCTTGCAATTGAATTTCAAAGTTTGCATTCTTGTCCATACAAAATATCTGTGATCGCATTTCGGTCAAATTTGTCAAAGTCTGCTGAATATTGCTGAGAAATGGGCGTTTGTACCGGGTGCAAGTATTTTTGCTCAAGTTATTTGAGTATAAGCTCGGATGAATTAATGGAGTTCGAGGACTTTTTTTTTCAAAATTTTAGGCCATAATGGACCTATACTAAACATTTACCGAAAATAGTTAAATATCGAGCTCAATTTAATCCCTGATATTATTGCACATAGTTTATTTAGAGATCAAATCAAGCACTAATATCGATTCCTCAAGTCGAGCTCGAATAACAAGACAAGTTAATGTGTGCTGTTGAAATAAGCCTATATCGAGCTAAAGTTAAACTCTCTCGAGCTAGCGTCGAAACCAAGACAAGAATTCCGGGATTGAAAAATCCGAACTCAAGTCAATCCTTTCGTCCTTGTTTGAGAAAATCCGGTATTGCCCGACTTCTGAAATCGTTTGGCATTGATTTTAGTCCGGATATATCCGATTTTTTTCTTCCCTGTAGTATGTACATTGTACACACATACATACATGCTCGAATGTGCAAATTATAAGTGAGGCGGTTTTATTTCATATATTCATTCCAATTGCGCTCCGCTCTAAAATTATATTGTGTCAATGAGAATTGATTAAGCCCCATAGATACAATGAACGATATGGTGCGTGATTGATTTGCTACTCATGGGAAATGTGTGGAAATATTTTGAAGAGAAAGAGACTGAGTGAACTAGATTTGAATAGTATCTATTCATAAAACGGTTCCTAAGAAAAGACTAAGAGTAGGCTATGAACGTAAGTAATCTAACTAACTTTTTGCGGGCTTATTATTCTCTTGCAAAGTGTATAATAATTTTGCATCAAAGCTGCCATAGGAACCATCGCACAGTGAAAGATTTTGCCAACTAAGACAGAATTAAATCAAAAAAATTAAAGTGCCTTATGGTTGATACATTGTTATGAAAATATAGAAAAATCAGAAAGAAAATATAATACCCAGCAATAAAATGATCATTCAACAGGCCTCATTGCAACGCTCGAAAAACTACATTTAAAGCAAATACATTAAAACAATTAAAGTGATTAACATTTGGTCGTGAGTGTCTAGTTTTCAGAAACAGCTCTTTTTCTTAAACTTTAATACATTAACTGGAGCATTTATAGTTTTTTTGATCAACACCTTAAAAATTAAAAATATTGTAAAAAATCTTGTTGCTTTTATAGACTCTAACTTATAATTTATATAGAGTTCGGTGTTGCCACCAGGGCTGCAATCCTAAATATCGGTAGGGGTTCACTCCAGGGTTCTAACGCTAGATGGTCGGGCTCAGAAGGTCGCTGAAGCTAGGTTCGGGCTCGAACCGAGATACGGAAACAATTTTATTTTTCGCTAATTCATATATAGAAGATTAGAGGCTGAATGTCAGTATAATATTTGAGCTTGATATAAGTTAATCATTAGTGTGTCTTCCTCCAAACTTTCATTATTACTGACTCTATCGCTAAATAAAACAAATATATATTAACAAAACAAGTAAAAGCGCTGTAGTCGAGTTTCCCGACTACAAAATACCCTGTTCAATTCAGACACACATACAAACACACTCACATACACAAACGCATACACACATACGAGCGCACACACACACAAGCGCTCACACGCGCTGCCTGCATGAAGTGGCCTTTAGAAAGCGTCTCCTACGTTAGTATTTATTAATTTAATACGCTCTCACATAGTTCTTTAAAGTTTTATTAAAATCGGAAGACTAAATGGTAAAGTTGCCATAGGAACGATCGGTTCTGGCGAAAAATGAAAGATGGGAAATTGTAAACAAAACAAACAAAAAATGCTGAGGATAAAAACTATTATTTAATACCGACAGTAGTAGGATTAAAATATTAAGTGCTAGTAATCCTGAATTGATCCAAATCGGATTCTCTTAGTTATGCATTGTATATTTTAATGTTATTGACGAAAAAATCGATTTAAGGACCACAGTGCATTGTATAAAATATAGACAATGTTAAAATCACGTCAAATAAAAAAACTTTGAAAACTATGCTTTTACGGGGATTTGGTACAAACAATCTATCTTCAAAACTGTGGGAGATATGAGGATTTTTCCGAATTGCGAGGGAGGGAGGGGGCGTGCCAAAAATTGAAAATAAACTTGATCTGCCTGCAAGTATAAGAAATATATGCCCCATACATGTCAAACCTCTATCTCTTACCATCTCTGAGATCTCTTCGTTCATACGGACGGACAGACAGACAGACGGACAGACAGACAGACGGACAGACGGACATGGCTATATCGACTCGGCTGTTGATGCTGATCAGGAATATATATATTTTATAGGGTCGGAAACGATTCCTTCTCCCTGTTACATACTTTTGCACAAACTTAATATACTCTATGTACCTTCGGTACAGAGTATAAAAAGTTATTTTATACAAGGCTGCAAACCTGTAAAATTTTTGTGAATGTTCAGTCCGGAGTTTCGAACCCGTGGTAAAGTGTAAGGTTCGGTTCGCGGACCGGTTCCTGTACTAGTCGAACCCAAGGTTTTGGTTCGAGTCTGGGTTCATAGATTGTTAAATAGTTGACCGATTTTTGCCTGAACATTCGGTAAAGATTTAGACATATATTTTATCAGGAGAACGCGTCCAGATTATCAAGCTATGTATACGAGTCGTCAAGTCGACTGGACCACATTCCTTATTGTTATCATTCATAGGTGACTGGTCTTTGAATTTTAGAAGCCCTTTTGAGTCCTCTGTCTGATTAATAAGTCATAAACGATACTTTTGCAAGTAGAAGAAATATATGTCCCATACATGTCAAACCACTATCTCTTACCATCTCTGAGATCTGTGCGTTCATACGGACGGACAGGGCTACATCGACTCGGCTGTTGATGCTGATCAAGAATATATATACTTTATAGGGTCGGAGATGATTCCTTCTGGCTGTTACATACTTTTGCACAAACTTAATATACTCTACGTACCTCTACGTACGTACTCTTACCTAATAGAGTACGGCGAACATTCTTAGTTTAGCAATTTTCCAAACTCAGCAATAGATGGCGCCACTACTTTGACCATTGTGGCAGCCCTGGCCACCTCTGGTCACACCATTCTTCGAGCAACATCCCTACGCAGTAGCAGAACGACAACACAAGCGCCATCCCTGACGCGCAGTTTCTGGCTTGGCTTCGGCCACAGGCGGCACGCTCCCGCTTCGCTCCGTTCGACTCAACGATATTGTTAGCTTAAGTTACATTCAATAAAGTTAGTTACACTTCAAACCTAGTAGCTAAACCATTTGCTTGCCGGTTTGTTATATGGCAGCTATACGATATATGCATCAGATTTAGACGAAATTCCACAAAATTGTGTGGTTGCTGACTATTTTTATAACTGGAAAGTATAAAGACGCTATCATTGAAATCTAAAAATACAGGAAAGCTTACTTCGGCTCGACCGAAGTTTTTATACCCTTGTAGCTTGTATGATTTATATAAATTAGTAGCCTGATTCCACTGACACATATATGTTCATTCGACCAAATGTACACATGTTTGACAAGGCCTCCAATATACATTTTCTACACTCAATTTCTATGGCAGCTATACCATATAGTTGTCCCATGCAAGGCTGCAAACCGGTCCGGAAACGAACCCCTGAGGACCGGTTCGGTTCGGGTTTTTTGTGGTTCGCGAACCGGACCATGAACCAGGCGCTCTATATTTTTGACTCCTCGAACCTGAACCCGAACCGGATCACTTTATCGAAAAATTAGGTTCGGTTCACCAATTTAATTAATTTATTCAACGATACATCCAACGAAATATTGGAAATCTCTGGAGATTTTACTATAAACCAGGGCTTAATCCCGAAACGAATTTCGGTTCCGGTACATTCCAAATTGAATGTTTCGGTAAAAGGATCTTGTTCGGTTTTCAATTAATTTAGGTTATCGTTTTCAATACGGTACCCAGATTTTTATTTCGGTATACCACCTGTACGTACCGGTACGTCCACATCTTATGTAACTAATATAGCATTCTTGTGATTTGCTCACGGTAACATAACTGCATTCAACGTAATTGAGTCCATACAACTTCTTAGTGGATTCATTATAAATTTATCGCCAGAGAACCTGCGTAGGTGGTACAGAAAGCACGACTTTTAAAATCTCATCCAATGCTGGAAACTTTGGGGAGGATTCTGACCACCAGTTAAGAATGTTTTCATGGTTTCGAACACATTCGAGTGCGAGAATAGTCTTAATGGAATCCAGTAACTTTTGTGCTAGAGATCCAGTGTATCCAAATGGAATAAAAATCAACCAAAACAAGATTTTCGGTTGAAGTTTAGTTGTGGCCACCTCCGCTGGTTCTAGTATGCGTACAATTTTGAAAACTGAGTCCCACCCTTTCCGGTGCAGAAGAAAGTCATTATCTGCAGCCGCAAAACTGGAGCAAATGTTGAAGATGTCATCCGCCAGCAAATATTTTAGCATCTTGTATGTAGAGCTCCAACTCGTGACCAAATATACGATGCGCTCTGCAAAGGAAAATAAAACCGAAACTGTACCGGTACCAACGTTTCGGTTTCGTTCCGGTGCTATCGATTACATTAATAACGGTAAACGGTTTTCGGTTCTCAAAAAAAAATTTGTATAGATGACAAAAAAAGGTATGATAATGGTGATAGATTATACGGAAAGAATCCGTTTGACCATATGTTGAATCAACTTGGCTTTGAGCGGATGGTATAGATCACAATTACTACCAATTGATTTATATAACGCTTGGGCTTCACGCCGAGCAATTGTTCTAAAATCTTCAGCAAATCATTGTTTATTACTATCTAAGTGCCCCGACAAACATTCTTCGACTATGAGTTCAGTACCAGAATTGGCTGCAGTATTCTCAGACCCGAAATTTCATATTTTGCTGACAAAAAACCGTTGCAAAGCAACTGACCCAACGTCTGATTGTGAAGAAGAGAAGCTAGAAAGCAATAATCAAATATCAAATATAAAAGCTGTGAATGATGTTATAGCTTTCTTTGGAAATAGTCAAAGAGCACATTCATATGATAGATCGGAAAATGTTTTAAAATTTTGGAAAAGTCATAAAAACGACCACTTAAAAAATATTGCTTTTACTATACCAGCTGTTCCCGCAACTCAGGTATCAGTTGAACGAGCATTTTCAACACTTAAGTTTGATCTTTCTAATTTAAGAGCTAGTACAGATGAACAGTTCCTAAAAATTGTTAATGTCAGCTAATGGATTTGATAATTACAATAACTTAAGTATTGATTATAATAATAAAGTATATGAACAGAGAGGTATATAAATTTCATTATCAACGTAGAGTTAAGGGGGTATTCTAGTCTACAGGGACAAATTTAGGGCAGTTTTTAAAATTCAATAAAAAACAAGAAATAAAGTTGATCAAGCCCGACTATAACATACTCTGCATCCTTACACTCGCATTTGCTCACGAGTCAAACGGCCAGTTAACACACAACGCGGTGCGCTTTCAAAGTCTCTCTCTCTCTCTCTCTCTCTCTCTCTCTCTCACTCTCACTAAGATTGCCGTTCAACAGAATGCTGTGGTTATGGTTGGTGGTGGGATGGGGGGTGTTAACTGGCCGTTTTTTGCTCATATGTAGCTTAAGAATCGTTCATCCGATCTTTATCATTCCTTCAGCAAATCGATAAATAATTTTGATTACAAGATAGCTAGAATGTACGAACCATCTATCATCAAAACTGTGGAAGATACACAAAATTGATCTGCCTGCAAGTATAATATAAGAAATATATGTCCCATACATGTCAAACCTCTATCTCTTACCATCTCTGAGATCTCTTCGTTCATACGGACGGACGGACAGACGGACATGGCTATATGGACTCGGCTGTTGATGCTGATCAAGAATATATATACTTTATAGGGTCGGAAACGATTCTTTCTCCCTGTTACATAATTTTGCACAAACTTAATATACTCTATGTACCTTCGGTACAGAGTATAAAAACTAAAAATATTTTTATTATCCATTTTTTTGGTTATATGTTTATTAATATTTCAATAACACACAAAAAACAAGTAAGAGCGCAGTACTCGAGTTTCCCGACTACAAAATACCCTGTTCAATTGAGACAATTGTTTAATAGCTTTAGTGTTTTTGCTCGTGTCTTATTTTCCTTTTGAGATTAGTTAGATGTAAGGCCTAGGATAGCATATGTTAAGCCACAAGGTTCTAACTTTAAAATTGTGGCTGTGACAGTATGGGGGGGATATTATCAAAATCTGAAAGAAACTTGATCTGGGTACGGTATACACCTATGTGCATGCCAAAATTTGTGTCTCTATCTCTTATAGTCTCTGAGATCGACGCGTTCATACAGACAGACGGACATGGCTATATCGACTTGGCTGTTGATGCTGATCAAGAATATATATACTTTATAGGGTCGGAGAAGCTTCCTTCTGCCTGTTACATACATTTGCACAACTTCATGATCCCCTTTTCCCATTTTTAATGGGAACAGGGTATAAAAAATTGGTGTTAACTGGCCGTTTTTTGCACATAACTTGAGTATCGTTCATCCGATCTTTATCATTCCTTCAGCAAATCTCTAGAAGGTACGAACCATCTATCATCAAAGCTGTAGAAGATACACGTTCTTTCCAAATTGCGGGGGCGGGAGGGTGCGTATCAAAAGTTGAATATAAACTTGATCTGCCTGCAAGTATAAGAAATATATGTCCCCTACATGTCAAACCTCTATCTCTTACCATCTCTGAGATCTCTTCGTTCATACGGACGGACGGACAGACAGACAGACGGACAGACGGACATGGCTATATCGACTCGGCTGTTAATGCTGATCAAGAATATATATACTTTATAGGGTCGGAAACGATTCCTTCTCTCTGTTACATACTTTTGCACAAACTTATTATACTCTATGTACCTTCGGTACAGAGTATAATAAAATTTGAAATTGAAAAAATTACAGGTGTTAGAACGGGAAGTGGTAAAAAAAAAGATGCCTCCATGGTTGACACGATTTCAACTCTTCTAGTCATCAGAGGAAAAAAAGAAAAACAGATTCTCAACAAGGAAGAATGTCCTTATAGCCGCACATAGGTAAAAAATTAATTTTTTTTCGCGAAATGGCGATTGTTTGAAAAAAGTAATTATTTTGCCTTTTTTTTCCAAAGTTTTGAATTTTTTTAAAATACTTAAAATCAAAATATGTAGATAATCCTACGTGGAGCCATAAAGGGATATATATTAAAGGACCACGTAAAATTTCAAGTCAATCAGTCCATTAGAACTTGAGATATCATGTCAACCGTGCTGACAAAAGTAGTTTCGAGAAAAACTCGTTTAAAGTTTTAACAACACTGTAATTTTACCTGATACTTCTTTACAAATGTGCGCGTTACTTTGAAAATAATTGTCGGATAGACTTGAACTTTACTCTGTGTGTGCTCTTAAATATATGTACATTACGAAAAAAAAAAAATAAAAATAAATGTTTTAAAATTCTAGACTGGAATACCCCCTTAATAAAACGAAAGTCAAACTATTCTTTCTCAAAATTTTAGACTGGAATACCCCCTTAATAAATCGAAAGTCAAACTATTCTTTTTTGTTCAAACGAACCAAGTTCCGAACCAAAACCTTGGGTTCAGGTGTTCCAGAAACCGGTCCGCGAACCGAACGGGGTGGGTTCGAACCCCCGGACGGAACCTTCTGCAGAATTTGAGAGGTTTGCAGTCAAACTTGGAATTATGAGAAAGCAGAGAAAACTTATAAATACTAGGTTTGGGACGTTTGCGTTGAAGACAAAAAAGATTTTGTCACTAAAACAACATTTTCGACCAATGGTTCCTATGGTAGCTATATGCTATAGTCATCCGACCTGGCCGGTTCCGACAAATGTGTAGCGTATTTGTACCAAAAGACTTCGTGCAAAGTTTGGTTACGATTAAAGCTATCTGACGTAGGAGATAGCATAGAAACAGACGGACAGACGGACATGGCTATATCAACTTAGCTCGTCATGCTGATCAAGAATATATATTCTTTATGTGGTCGGAGATGCTTCGAGTTGCCACGCCGTACGTACATTTATATTCGCAATACCTTAAGCCCTGAAATTTTCATCAAGGTCGGATGATAAATAGCCGAGTTATAAAATGTTGCATACTTTTCGGCTGCCCCACCTCAGGCACACATGAAGGTTATTAGACATTTCTTTCCATGAGAAACGGTTATATCGAAGTCGGTTAGAGCCGACTTTAACTTACGCTTTCGTTTTTTTCTGTATTCTGCTTCTCCTGTTGAAATCACCTTTATATTTCAATATTTCTTAATGTGCCTTCACTTTTAGTTGAATTGCGTTCTGATTTGATTCACACTCTTTGTAACGCATTATCTGATCGTATAGAAGTGGCCGCACCCCTCGGTCGATTGGGAGAGAGAAGGGCAAATATTTTGATTGACATTGCTATTGCCGTTTTAACGTACTTTTCATTTGTTTCAGAGCTGCTTCTCTTAGTTTTAGTCTAATATAACAAAAATTGGTAGACCTTATTCATTGACACTGATGTAGGCCTAGGATATCCACACTGGTATTCCAAACAAACTGAAAATCATTGGACTGTTTTCGTCATGGTTGGTTTAAAAGGAGAGCACAAATTGCTATTTCGATTCTTTCATTAATTTACACACCAGATCGTATGTACAATCATTATGTATGTTTGTATGTGCATATGAATGCAGCTCGAGTGGCTTATGGACAACGCCTTTTCTTTTCTTCGTTTTGGAAACGCATTTGAATTTCCATGCTGGAGATTATAAAAAACGTTTTCTGCTTGCTATTTTTAGGTGCATTTTGGTTATTGTTATTGCCATGGCCACATCCATAATCCCAAGAGTCGATACATTCTCACATGTGTGCGGGTGCATGTAAACTATGGGACGCGTCGGCCCAGTGTCAATCTCAGGCTCAGGCCCAACTCCAGTCCCTATCACCATGTGTCTAGCTTACGCATTGATGCTCATTTCAAGTAATTTCTAGGCACTTTTGTTTTAGAGTCGGTCAACCAAATAAACTCACGTACTTCAAATTGACTTCGTTTAAGTGTTCGTTTTAAGTGTTTCTGTGAAGTGAATACGTCTGAAACATGCTTTTGGCCCAACTAGCACCATTGTCACATTTCAATGTTAGTTCCACATAAGTGGACTGTCAAACTAGACGACTGCTTCGCACATGAACAGTGGAAGGTTTCAATCTATCCATTATCAATAATTTTAGACAATTTAAACCTTATCGTTTCTGGATTCAGCTTGCCCTCTTGTTAATGCCCCGCCTAGCACAAAAGCAATCTTTGCACTTGCTCTGTATCTATTGCGTAACGCCCATATAACAGAGCGCTTCCACTATGCAATAGTCACTAGCATGTAAGCTGCTTATAACTGCTGAATCAATTCAAATGCTGATTTGCCTACTGTATTGTTTCAGTTGATAACAAACACAAGCGCTTGTAAGAGTATAAATATTTGAGTCCGTGCAGTACAAGACCTTGGGTACAACTACAAATTTGGTTTAACTTTTGTCGGTGCGGGTGAGCAATGAGCTTTTGGCATTTTCTTAAGTGGCCGTAAGATTATGGAAGATGGCCAGATGGCGTCCTAACGCGTGGTCCTTAAGGAATCCACCAAACTTACTTAAATTAATCTGGATTGAGGCTCGGCGGAACTAGTTCTGATCTTTTTTTTTCCAAGTTTCCAAATTTTCTGTCACCTTATGTTAATTTGGCAACTTAATTTAGATTGTGTTCTGACCCCATATATGTAGGTATATATTCTTGATCAACATCAATAGCCGAGTCGATATAGCCTTGTTTGTCATCCGTAAGAACACCTAAAGAGACTATAAGAGGTAGAGCAATCCACATTTGTATGTAGACTTCTATTTTGTTTTGTGCCCAGCCCAGCCATCGCAATAAAAAACAATCCACAGATAACAAGTCCTCATTTTATACTCACATTACAATTTTTATTAAAACCGTATAATATACAGAAGTGATATTGTACCGAAACATATGTTTCGGTAAAAGGGTATGTTTTGGTTCTAATATTATTTCGGTATTCGGTTCCGTATTGGTACCTGGATACCAGGTACGTACTGGTATGTACCGGTAAAATATAAAGAAAGATCGATAATTGGTTTTGCGTCCGATTTCTGAGCGAAGACATAATAATAAAACCCTGGATATAAACGTTCTACCCTTACTTGTCCTTCTCAAAGCATACATACAACCTGTGTTGGGCAAATTTTAATTGATTGACAATTAAAAAATTAACAATTAAAATATTATTGTATAATATATATTGTATTGCACCTATCGCAGTTAACAATTAATTAATTGTAATTGCAATATCTAACAACTAACAATTAATTAATTGTTAATCGTCAGTTTCTACAATTAACAATTGATTAATTGTTAATCTTTTTAAAAAATTTGATGAAAAACTAACAAACAGGGTTCGAAATCGCTCTTTGCTCTCGAGAGACAGCTCTATCTCTCAGCTAATGATACTCAGCTCATAAAGGATAAAAAATAGTATTAATGAAAAACGTTAATGCCAATCAAGTGGAAAGTCTTATCAGAATCAATGCATAAGCGCAATTGACAGCTAAGGGATCTCCGTGGTAATAAGACCGCTAAATACTTAAGAAAACGATTTTCAATACCACAAATGACACAGATAACTACATTGCCATGATTTTGACAATACTGAACCGCGATAAATATGGCAAAGAATATAGTCAAGATCATAAAGAATGTTTCAAACCACTTTCCGTTACTGCCAAAGCATTTAACCGCGGAAAAATACCAATGGGGATCAAAAATAGTAATAATAACAACCAAACTTTTCTCTCAACCAAGTGGAAAATCATTCAATTCGCAGCTGAAGGATCTCCATGGTAATAGAACCGCTAAGTGATTAAGAAACTGCTTTTCCAGACCGCAAACGATCACACATAACTACATTGCCTTGATTTTGACAATAGTGAACCCCGAACCATGGATGACCGATGCTGAAGAACATTGATGGAACATAAAAAATGTATCACTACCACCATTTTCACTGTTAATTTAGAACAAGAGCCTGCCAAATGTAGTTCACTAGCGTTATTCAATAAAAATTTCATTTGCAACAAGACTGGCTAGCAATTCCGAACCATGCAATTGAATAGTAAGATTTGTTTTATTTATTTTTTATTATTATTTCTTTGAATAGTTAATACTACATTTAAGCACTACCCTCTTTTCAAACGTGCTTTCCGGTAAATTGTTGCTCTTTGGCAAATCCGTCATTGTGGCAAAAGAAAAAGACGTTCAATTCCTTCCAAGTAATTACGTGTTGTATTTTACAAACAAAATCGATGTACAGTTTAAATAGCCTTTTACTTTCGCATTTCGATCCTCTGGACATTTACTACATAAAGCAATATTATTGCCTGTAGATTTATTTGCTGAGAATTTAAAATAAGTTCTGTCCAGTAGAACCAGTCGTGGCTGCGAAGATGTTAAGGAGTAACCTGCAGCATCGCTCTCCGAGGGAAATAAAATATTTTTTCCTGTGCCCAGAGCAGAATCCAAGGAATTACTATCTTCATCATTTTTTAACGGTTGGCTCCATTTTATTCCAGTATTTACAGTGCTGATTTACTCTCCTTTTATATTTATCATTTATATACTCTGTACCGAAGGTACATAGAGTATTTTAAGTTTGTGCAAAAGTATGTAACAGCCAGAAGGAATCATCTCCGACCCTATAAAGTATATTTTATATATTCTTGATCAGCATCAACAGCCGAGTCGAAATAGCCATGTCCGTCTGTCTGTCTGTCGGTCTGTCCGTCCCTCCGTATGAACGAAGAGATCTCAGAGATGGTAAGAGATAGAGGTTTGACATGTATGGGACATATATTTCTTATACTTGCAGGCAGATCAATATTTTCAATTTTTGCCACGCCCCCTCCCGCCCCCGCAATTCGGAAAAAACGTCATATCTCCCATAGTTTGGATGATAGATTGTATTGATCGTACGCAAAAAACAGCCAGTGACCTCGCCACCCTCCCATAACCACAGCATTCCGTTCAACAGAGGAAATCTTAGTGAGAGAGAGCGAGAAAGAAAGAGAGAGAGAGAAACTTAGAGATGACCCTATAGTACGGCTGGGGTCAGTCACTCTATTTTCGTCAACCCAGCGTTGCTCTTTGTACGGTGATGCGTCGTGCCGCCTGTCAAATTGTAGCATGGGCCGAACGCTAAACAAAGAGAGAGAGAGAGAGAGAAGGCATACGCTCTAATTTTTTTCCGTGAGAAAGCGTGGGCAAAGAATAGGAAAGGATTTAAAAAAAAAGGTATATCAATCCTCGAACACCCTTTCAGCAAAATATTTCACAGCATGGCAGTGGAATGCATTATGGCGTTCCATGCACGGCATTGGGTTAAAAGAGCGTCGCTTATGGCGCTCCATGCATGGCTTTAGGGCGAACGAGTGTCGCTAAAGTCGGCCCATATATGACATCGTGTCGAACGAGAGTCGGTTATGTCGCTTCTCTGCATGGCATTGCGTCGACCTACCGTGCCTGGAGAGCCGTTAACGTATTGAGCGGACATCGCCTTGAAAAATACGTCAGTCGAGCCCATTGTGAGGGAAATAAGCGAGCGTCAACGACAGTCACAAAATCGTCGCCGGAACGTTGATGCAGTGGGTCGGCCGTACTAGAGGGGAGCGCGTATAAGTCGTGAGCAAATGCGAGCTGCGACATTAAGGGTACAGAGTATGTTATAGTCGGGCTTGATCGACTTTCCTTCATTGTTTTTTTTTAACAAAATTATTTTACTGTACAAACTTTGAACTACAAATCACACAGCTTACTTAATTGTTAGTTTTCACTGTAGTCTAGACCAATTGAAAAACTCAATTGCAATTGATTTTGTTGTAAGTTACATTTAATTTAAATTAATTCAACTAAATTTATTGCAAGCTGCAACTAATATTTTAATTGCAATTAATTTCAATTGCAATTGAATAAATTGAGTAAAATTATTAGTTGATTAATCAATTTTGACCGACTTTCCTTCATTGTTTTTTTTTAACAAAATTATTTTACTGTACAAACTTTGAACTACAAATCACACAGCTTACTTAATTGTTAGTTTTCACTGTAGTCTAGACCAATTGAAAAACTCAATTGCAATTGATTTTGTTGTAAGTTACATTTAATTTAAATTAATTCAACTAAATTTATTGCAAGCTGCAACTAATATTTTAATTGCAATTAATTTCAATTGCAATTGAATAAATTGAGTAAAATTATTAGTTGATTAATCAATTGATTGAAAATTTAATTGATTAATGCCCAACACTGCATACAACTGTGGAAACTTTGTCGACTTTTTTGACCACTATTAAAAAAGATGTACTTACTTTATTTTGTAGACGCTTTAAGTTCAAGTTGAAATAATTGATAACACAGGTTTACAAAAAAAAGTCCACCTTTTGCAACAGAGAAGATAGCAAACTTTCAATATGTATTTTTGGTTGCTGAATTCAAATCAATTGTCCGTTTTCCCCCAGCACGTCAGGTTTACGAGATATCTGCATAAACGTGTGTTAAGCGAGGTTTGTTTACATTTAGTCCTGTGTCCACATTAAGTAACCATTTCTAACGAAATTTATTTTAATGTAAGCTGCATTGATTGACGTTACAGAAAACCAATCACGAAGTTTTAATTTGGCTCGTAAGATACAAACTGTTGGGTTTTTATATGGAAAAATTAGTTTTTTTTTTATAAAATCGATCTATTTCCAAGTTTGAAAAATTCTTAAAAACTGGTCTGATGCCAAAAAAAATCTTCGGAAATATTTATCGATAGTCCTCTGTTTCCTCTAATTTACCACATTTTCAGTTTTTCGATATCCCGGTTTTAAAAGTTATAGCGCAAAAACAATAAAAGTTTTCGATTTTTTTTTGCAAAATAATTACCATGAAAATTTATTGTAGTTTGATAATAACAAACAAAAGAGTGGCTATTAAAAAGTTCTTTTAAATTTATTTTTGTTAATTTAAAGCCTTTTAGAGGTTAATTATATTTTAAAATTGTAAAAAATAGTTGTAAATTTGTATAGTTTTTGGTCCATAACTTTAAAAAGCGCGATTTTATCAAAAAACTTAAATAGTGGACTCAAAGGACTACCCATTAGTATTTTCTAAGATTTTTTTCTGTCTGTAAACTTGGATTAAAAACGATTTTATAAAAAATAACCATATTTTCCATATGAAAACAACAATTTGTATCTTATGAACAAAATCTAAGCTTCGTGTTTGGTTTTTATGTAAAGTTATTCAATGCAGCTTTTAGTCACTTCACACTGGATGCAGCTTCGAAAAAACTGTCAAAGTCGAAGCTGCGAAATTTGTGTTTTATGGGAAATACATTGGGTGTTCACTCAAAAGTCGCAGCATTCAAGCTCCAGCGCAGTTTTCATTGATGTAACCATATAACTCGTAAATGGTTATAGTTTCCAAGTTCTTTTGGCGATACCTTGCAACCGTACTTAGTAGTAGTGGCTGACATCTGTTTTTGAAGCTGTGGGCTTCTTGTGAACGCATGCTGCAGGTTTTCGCAGCTTCGACAATACTGCGCCCAGTTTTAAAAGGCTATTACATTAAAATAAATTTCGTTAGAAAAGGTTACCAATCATATACTACGTTTATACGCACGTCTTATTTGCAAATAACAATTTTGTGAGTGACAAATTATTGCGTATAAACGCTGAGTTAATTCGTTATTTGCAAACAGCTAAGTCACGAAAACAATTACTGATTAGTAGACTTATTTGCAAATAGTGTGCTAGGCGTTGCCACTCTATTCCGTGAGTTTGCTGTTTTCAATTATAAGGTAGCACTGCTATATTGTAATTGAAATTTACATCGACTGCAGGCGAAAGAGAAAGGGAAAATGTTTAAGAATAAAACTGAAAACAAGCGTTGTAATTGGACCAAGGCGGATACCAAGGTACTTCTTGGACTAATGAAAGTGAATAAGGCCATGAAACTGTTTGATGGCAGCACTTAAAAATACATTTATTTACGTATGGTATTAAGCGTATAAACAGTGAGTTAGTTATTTACAAATGTAGGATTGCCAACCCTAGCAGTGTAAGTAACTTAAGCATCCCTAGACTTATCGTTATCGTACACTAAGAAAAAACTAGAACGAATAATTTGAGTACGAACGCTCTTGAAAAAAAAATTAGTCGCTCTTTCAAGAATTTCGCTCTTGGAATCGAGATAAATTCGTTCTAAACGTTCTCAATTTTGTTTTTTATAGGCAAGGGGGGTGAGGGCAACTTAACTTTGAGAGTAGCGTTGGAGTCGCTCTCGCAGAGAGTGAGAGCGCATGCGCAGTTGGTCGTTGAGAGAATGAGAGCGCAGAGAGTGAGAGCGCATGCGCAGTTTGTTGTTGTGTTATAAAGGCAACTGCGTTTATTTATAAGTGTGATTTCGTCGCGTCTTTTACCTTACGAAGGTTAGCTGAGCTCGTTAAACTGCCCGTCGCTTGTATGTGTTTGTGTTTCAGTCTTTTCGAGGTACCGAGTTCAAGTCCCAGAAAAGTAAGTAAAACAAAAAAAAATATCTATGTGGTTATCTCAAAATCAATCACAACTTAAAACAAAGTTTGGTGGGTGGGTGGTGGTAGTTGGGGGTTGGTGTGGTTGATAATGGTGAGTGGGACGGGGGAAGGTAGACGAGACGTCGGGTCAATCGGGTCGGGTCGGTCGTGTCTCTCACACCCCCCCCCCCAAATATTCTTTTTGATTTTTTTATTTTGAGAATTATTCGTTCTTGGATCAAGTACTGATACTCTTGAATCAATAATTATTCATACTTGGATCAAGAGCTGAAACTCTTGAATCAGGAATGTCGGGATAAAAAATTCACTCTTGAATCAAGAATTTCGCTCTTGGATCAAGAATTTTCACTCTCACCGTACTTTTGAGAACGAATGCTCTTGATTCAAGAGCGAAATTCTCTATTTTTTCTCTGAGTGTAGGTGATCGACTAGAGCTCGATAGACAGCAAGCAGAGAGAGAGATTTTAGCTTTTCAAGAGAGCAGACGTGTGCGGAAATCGTTGCGACGCATTAAAATAAAGCTGTGAAATAAGTTAAGTTAATACTTGAAAACTATTAAATAAACACTGAAATCATATTATTTTAACTCTTCGACGAATGGTGTGTTTTTTACGGCTTCGAAAGTTGGATCTCTACAAATTTGGGGGCTCAGCCGGAATGTACCTAAGAAGTGAACGTGAAAATTGTCCAGTGTACCACTAAGACATTGTGCCAACAACAATTCATTAAGCAAAAACTAAGGTGTAGTAGAAGTATGGTTAAATGTTGCCAAAAACCACTAAGATTTGTGCAGCATGATGAAATTAAAGTTAAATAGCAACGACGCAATATGAAGAAGAAGACGAGCAAAAACTACGCAGTTGTTAATTCAAAGAAGAAGATGAGAAGAGACGACGCAGACGAAAAATCAAAGAAGAAGACGTGCAAAACTACGCTGTTGGAAATTCTGTCTCTATACAGAATTTTGAGCAAAGAGGAGCAGCAGAAGAAGAACAGTTTGTACACCTGAGGAGCTATAACGACGCATTTGAGGATTCTGCTCAACAACCAAAGCGAACGAAGTCGACGTCATTTGATTTCATCACTACGGGCATTTGTGGCAGATTTGAAAATTCGATGATCGAGCAGCAGGCACAGCGAGTCAGAGGGAGGCAGTGCAACAAAGCAACAACGTGCAAACAACAACAACCAGACGTACTCGCAAGAATTTGTCCAGATCGGACAACAGAGAAGAGCAGGAGCAACCGTAGAGTGAGCTATCAAGTCACGCGAGGCCAAACCGGCGCTGGTGTCAACGGGAATTGAAGAGGACAATCGACAAGCAACAACAAAGGTGGCGCGACTGTAAGCGGATGTTCAAAGGTTCAGTAATATACACACACTTGCAGAAACCCGTCGCGCTTCGATGCGCCGCCATCAGTATAGCCTTTATCAGTATGGAACCAATATCCCACATCCCACCCACTTTCCACCCACTTTCCACCCACTTTCCATCCACTTCGCACAACCATTCCACCCACTTTACATCCACTTCGCACCCACTTCCCACCCATTAACCACCTAGTTAACAAGCACTTCCCACCCACATTACACCCACTTCCCACCCACATCCCACCCACTTACCACCCTCTACCCACCCAGTACCCACCGACTTCCCACCCACATCCCAACCACTTTCCATCTACTTTCCATCCACTTTGCACCCACTTCACACCCATTAACCACCTAGTTCCCATGCATTTCCCACCCACATCCTACCCTCTACCCACCCAGTACCCACCCATTTCCCACCCACATCCCTCCCACTAACCACCAGTTCCCATCCATTTCCCACCCAGTTTCCACCCACTTCACATCCACTTCCCCCTACTTACCACCCACATCCCTCCTACATCCCACCCACTTCCCTGTACTACTATTAACTTAGATTAAACATTTGTCGTAGTTGTTTCATTAATATTATTTTTGTTGTTGTTCTGCTGCATTTCGTGAAGTTGATGTAGTTGTTGCCAAAGTTCTTGTTATTGTTTTTGAAGTTGGTTTTGTTGTTGCTTCAGCTGCTCTTGTTGTTGTTGTTCGAGTTGTTGCTTTGCTTTTTGATATAGTGGGGCACTGAATTGAACTGTAGTTGTAACTTCTTATTTTGCTGCTGGAGCCCCAGTGCTCCCCAACAAAGTTCTGGCCATATGCAAAAGTGGCTGAGGCTGCTCTCCTCCCGTCGGCAACATCGTTTTGTTACTGATCGCTCAACCCTGCGTGCTACGTCAGTGGTGACTTTGTTGTGCATATCTCTCTCTCTCTTTTGCTCTCTCTCTTGCACTCGCTCTTACAAGAACACAAATATGCGTGTGTGAGTGTGAATTCATTCTATTAATAGACTGCTTAACTTCAGCAAACTCGCTCTCTCTCTGGCACTTTAACACTCGCTCTCATGGAAAAACCCCAAAATCAACAAAAAATTGACGAATTTTCGGGAAAATTTGTATTCAGTTCTTCTTGAATTTTCATAAAGATCTTTGAAAATGAATTTAAACTTGATCGGATGGTAAACAAAAAAGTTGCATACAAAAGTTTTTCACAAATTTTCCACATTTCCCGACAGAATTTTCCAAAATCCGTCTTTAGTACTCACTTTCAGAATAAGATCCAACTACTGTGAAAAATTCAGCATCCTATCTCTTATGGTTTAGGCTGTGCGACGGTCACCAGTCAGTCAATTAATCAGGCTGAACTCTTATATATATTATATATAGACTAGCATATAACCCGTCGCGCTTCGCTGCGCCGCCATCAGTATAGCCTTTTTAATTTGTGTTCCCCGTAGAGCCCACAAAGCGAATCTTACATGCATCAGCTTGAATTCAACGTTTTACTACTTTGTCTTTTCCCCGTAACGACTTTGCTGCTGAGTCTTCCCTCCAATTCCCACCCACATCCTACCCACTTCCCACCCACCGTGACCGTTCCGCTAGCGTAACCGTTCCCGTTACCGATTTCGTTATCGTTATCGTCATCGTCATCGTCATCGTCATCGTCATCGTCATCGTCATCGTCATCGTCATCGTCATCGTCATCGTCATCGTCATCGTCATCGTCATCGTCATCGTCATCGTCATCGTCATCGTCATCGTCATCGTCATCGTCATCGTCATCGTCATCGTCATCGTCATCGTCATCGTCATCGTCATCGTCATCGTCATCGTCATCGTCATCGTCATCGTCATCGTCATCGTCATCGTCATCGTCATCGTCATCGTCATCGTCATCGTCATCGTCATCGTCATCGTCATCGTCATCGTCATCGTCATCGTCATCGTCATCGTCATCGTCATCGTCATCGTCATCGTCATCGTCATCGTCATCGTCATCGTCATCGTCATCGTCATCGTCATCGTCATCGTCATCGTCATCGTCATCGTCATCGTCATCGTCATCGTCATCGTCATCGTCATCGTCATCGTCATCGTCATCGTCATCGTCATCGTCATCGTCATCGTCATCGTCATCGTCATCGTCATCGTCATCGTCATCGTCATCGTCATCGTCATCGTCATCGTCATCGTCATCGTCATCGTCATCGTCATCGTCATCGTCATCGTCATCGTCATCGTCATCGTCATCGTCATCGTCATCGTCATCGTCATCGTCATCGTCATCGTCATCGTCATCGTCATCGTCATCGTCATCGTCATCGTCATCGTCATCGTCATCGTCATCGTCATCGTCATCGTCATCGTCATCGTCATCGTCATCGTCATCGTCATCGTCATCGTCATCGTCATCGTCATCGTCATCGTCATCGTCATCGTCATCGTCATCGTCATCGTCATCGTCATCGTCATCGTCATCGTCATCGTCATCGTCATCGTCATCGTCATCGTCATCGTCATCGTCATCGTCATCGTCATCGTCATCGTCATCGTCATCGTCATCGTCATCGTCATCGTCATCGTCATCGTCATCGTCATCGTCATCGTCATCGTCATCGTCATCGTCATCGTCATCGTCATCGTCATCGTCATCGTCATCGTCATCGTCATCGTCATCGTCATCGTCATCGTCATCGTCATCGTCATCGTCATCGTCATCGTCATCGTCATCGTCATCGTCATCGTCATCGTCATCGTCATCGTCATCGTCATCGTCATCGTCATCGTCATCGTCATCGTCATCGTCATCGTCATCGTCATCGTCATCGTCATCGTCATCGTCATCGTCATCGTCATCGTCATCGTCATCGTCATCGTCATCGTCATCGTCATCGTCATCGTCATCGTCATCGTCATCGTCATCGTCATCGTCATCGTCATCGTCATCGTCATCGTCATCGTCATCGTCATCGTCATCGTCATCGTCATCGTCATCGTCATCGTCATCGTCATCGTCATCGTCATCGTCATCGTCATCGTCATCGTCATCGTCATCGTCATCGTCATCGTCATCGTCATCGTCATCGTCATCGTCATCGTCATCGTCATCGTCATCGTCATCGTCATCGTCATCGTCATCGTCATCGTCATCGTCATCGTCATCGTCATCGTCATCGTCATCGTCATCGTCATCGTCATCGTCATCGTCATCGTCATCGTCATCGTCATCGTCATCGTCATCGTCATCGTCATCGTCATCGTCATCGTCATCGTCATCGTCATCGTCATCGTCATCGTCATCGTCATCGTCATCGTCATCGTCATCGTCATCGTCATCGTCATCGTCATCGTCATCGTCATCGTCATCGTCATCGTCATCGTCATCGTCATCGTCATCGTCATCGTCATCGTCATCGTCATCGTCATCGTCATCGTCATCGTCATCGTCATCGTCATCGTCATCGTCATCGTCATCGTCATCGTCATCGTCATCGTCATCGTCATCGTCATCGTCATCGTCATCGTCATCGTCATCGTCATCGTCATCGTCATCGTCATCGTCATCGTCATCGTCATCGTCATCGTCATCGTCATCGTCATCGTCATCGTCATCGTCATCGTCATCGTCATCGTCATCGTCATCGTCATCGTCATCGTCATCGTCATCGTCATCGTCATCGTCATCGTCATCGTCATCGTCATCGTCATCGTCATCGTCATCGTCATCGTCATCGTCATCGTCATCGTCATCGTCATCGTCATCGTCATCGTCATCGTCATCGTCATCGTCATCGTCATCGTCATCGTCATCGTCATCGTCATCGTCATCGTCATCGTCATCGTCATCGTCATCGTCATCGTCATCGTCATCGTCATCGTCATCGTCATCGTCATCGTCATCGTCATCGTCATCGTCATCGTCATCGTCATCGTCATCGTCATCGTCATCGTCATCGTCATCGTCATCGTCATCGTCATCGTCATCGTCATCGTCATCGTCATCGTCATCGTCATCGTCATCGTCATCGTCATCGTCATCGTCATCGTCATCGTCATCGTCATCGTCATCGTCATCGTCATCGTCATCGTCATCGTCATCGTCATCGTCATCGTCATCGTCATCGTCATCGTCATCGTCATCGTCATCGTCATCGTCATCGTCATCGTCATCGTCATCGTCATCGTCATCGTCATCGTCATCGTCATCGTCATCGTCATCGTCATCGTCATCGTCATCGTCATCGTTATCGTTATCGTTATCGTTATCGTTATCGTTATCGTTATCGTTATCGTTATCGTTATCGTTATCGTTATCGTTATCGTTATCGTTATCGTTATCGTTATCGTTATCGTTATCGTTATCGTTATCGTTATCGTTATCGTTATCGTTATCGTTATCGTTATCGTTATCGTTATCGTTATCGTTATCGTTATCGTTATCGTTATCGTTATCGTTATCGTTATCGTTATCGTTATCGTTATCGTTATCGTTATCGTTATCGTTATCGTTATCGTTATCGTTATCGTTATCGTTATCGTTATCGTTATCGTTATCGTTATCGTTATCGTTATCGTTATCGTTATCGGTTATCGTTATCGTTATCGTTATCGTTATCGTTATCGTTATCGTTATCGTTATCGTTATCCCCATTTCACTTTATTTCGTATTCTATCCTTACAAACCGAGTTTCAACTCAATCGGATGAAAATAGTTTTTTGCCTACTGAATTTTCCGGGAATTTTCACGCCAGGGGGTGGATTTTCCGACATTGGAAAATCACATTTCAAATTATTCCGTATTCTTTCCTTACAAACCGAGTTTCAACTCAATCGGATGAAAAATAGTTTTTTGCCTACTGAATTTTCCGGCAATTTTCACGCCTGGGGGGCGGATTTTCCGACATTGGAAAATCACATTTCAAATTATTTCGTATTCTATCCTTACAAACCGAGTTCCAACTCAATCGGATGAAAAATAGTTTTTTGCATGCTGAATTTTCCGGCCATTTTCCTCCTGGACAGATTTTCCAAAATCGGGAAAACAAGTGTCGAATTATTTCGCGTACTATGCATACAAACCAAATTTCAAGTCAATCGAATGAAAAACAAAATTTTTCCCATACAAACTTTTCCGACGCTTTTCCGACTTTTCCGGTTGTAATTTTCCAAAACCCCGTCTTAGTACGCACTTTCACCACTAATGGAAAGTCCTGTCCAAATTTCAGCCTTCTATCTCTTACTGTTTGCGCTCTGCGTTGATTGCCAATCAGTGAATCAGTCAGTCAGTCAGGACAAACTGTTTTATATGTAGAGTAGATGATATTATCATTCCATTCAAAGACGAAGAAGAAGGACTCGAGAAGTTGGAGAAGGTGTTAAGACTTGCAGAGGTTTCAGGCTTGCGCATCAATGGGGAAAGATGTCAGATGCTACAGCGAAAAGTATATTTTTTGGGGTACATCATAGAGTGTGTGACCATTAAACCCTCAAAAGAGAAGACGGCGGCTGTCGATTACTTTCCAGTTCCGTGAGATTAGACAGGAGTTCAACGCTATTTGGGCTTAACTTCTTATTTTCGCAGGTTTGTGAAGGATTTTGCTACAATTGCAAACTTACGAATTTAATGAAAAAGAACGTTTTCATCGTTAAACCAATTGAAAGCTTGTCTTTCTAGTTCTCCGATTCTGAAGTTGTTATACTCTGTACCGAAGGTACATAGAGTATATTAAGTTTGTGCAGAAGTGTGTAACAGGGAGAAGGAATCGTTTCCGACCCTATAAAGTATATATATTCTTGATCAGCATCAACAGCCGAGTCGATATAGCCATGTCCGTCTGTCTGTCTGTCCGTCCGTATGAACTAAGCGATCTCAGAGATGGTAAGAGATAGAGGTTTGACATGTATGGGACATATATTTCTTATACTTGCAGGCAGATGAAGTTTATTTTCAATTTTTGCCACGCCCCCTCCCGCCCCCGCAATTTGGAAAAAACTTCATATCTCCTACAGTTTTGGAGATAGATCGTTCGTTCCTTCTAGAGATACCTTGTAAACAAAATTATTTATCGATTTGCTGAAGGAATGGAATACTCAAGTTATGTGCAAAAAACGGCCAGTTAACACCACCAACCCCCGGTGCGTACGTACCACATTGACCATATCGGACCGATGGAGTTAACAAAGAAACAGTTCAATCACATACAACCATATCGGACCGATGGAGTTAACAAAGAAACAGTACAATCACATACTTGTAGCTGTAGACGCATTTTCTAAATTCGTTTGGCTTTATCCAACGAAGAGTACTGGTGCAGATGAGGTGATTGACCGATTACAGAAACAGACCGAAGTATTTGGGGATCCAAGGCGCGTGATATCGGATAGGACTACTGCATTCACTGCTAATCTATTGAAGAAGTACTGCAAGGAGCACGGGATCCAGCATTTGCTTATTGCGACAGGAGGGCTACGTGGAAACGGCCAGGTCGAGCGAATTAACAAAATTGTTATAACGTTGCTAACCAAGCTTTGTGCAGAAGACCCAAAAGCCTGGTATAAACATGTTGGAAGGGTTCAACAATTTATAAATTCCTCTCCTCCAAGAAGTACTAAAATATCTCCGTTCAAGATATTGACACGGATGAAAATGAGAACTAAATATGAAAGTGAATTGGAAGATCTTTTAGAACAAGAGTATCTAATTGAGCTGCAGGACGATAAACAGAATATACGTGAGACTGCCAAAGAAAACATTGCACAGCTACAAGAAGAGACCCGCAAGTCATTCAACAAGTCCAGAAAACCAGAAAAATATACGAAGTCAATGATATGGTTGCTATTAAGCGCACACAATTTGGGGCAGGAGTAAAGCTTAAAAGGAAGTACTTAGGACCGTATATTGTAAAGCGTAAACTTAGACATGGCAGATACATTGTTGAGAAACTGGGTGACGATGAGGGTCCTACCCAAACTAATACAGTATTCGGGTCGAATGAAGAATCAGGACGGCCAAATGTAGGATTGCCAACCCTTGCAGTGTAAGTAACTTAAGCATCCCTAGACTTATCATTATCGTAGGTGATCGACTAGAGCTCGATAGACAGCAAGCAGAGAGAGAGATTTTAGCTTTTGAAGAGAGCAGACATGTGCGAAAATCGTTGCGACGCATTAATATAAAGTTGTGAAATATGTTAAGTTAATACTGGAAAACTATTAAATAAACACTGAAATCATATTATTTTAACTCTACGACGAATGGTGTGTTTTTTAAGGCTTCGAAAGTTGGATCTCTACACAAATTATTTGTATTTGCAAATAGCTGGCGTATAAACGTAGTAATAGAAAGGTTACTTACTGTAGACACACGCTTATTCAAATATCTCGTAAACCTGACGTACTGGGGGAAAACGGACAATTGATTTGATTTAAGCGACCAAAAATACATATGGAAAGTTAGCTATCTTCTCTGTTGCAAAAGCTTGTAAACCTGTGTAATGATTGATGCCATTAAAATGTTTTAAAAATACAGAACTATTTGTATTGTTCTGTTTCTTTTCATACAAATACATTAATGAATTGACTTAACCTCCACTTTCAGCTAATGGATTTGTGTCAGAGCTCATTAAGTTTCACTTCGTGTTTCACAGGTACACAAAAAATTTAAAAAATCGGTTCCGGTTCTTGTTCTGAGTTTTTATTGGTTCTTTTCGGTGTGTGGTTCCGTTTCTGGTTCCGGTTTGATTCCCTGATATTAAGTACTCAACTTTTGTCACACATATATTTGGGGTCACCATTATTTTTATACACTCCTGGCATACGAGTTTGCAAAGCATAGAAATATTCATTTCCGAACCCAAAAACTATATATATTCTTGATCAGGGCGACGAGCGGAGTAGATTGATCTTTGTGCGTCCGTCCGTACGTCAGTATGGCTGTCGGTTTCCAAGCAAAATAGACTCTCAGATTTAAAGCTATCTACCTGATATTTTGCACATTGGACCAGATTGAAAATTTTCTGGTAAAATTTCGAAAAATATTGTTAAGTTGCTACTGAATTATGCTGATACTATTTTTAATGTAAAACATAAAGAATCTTGTTTTCTAGTCAAATTCTTTTGTGGTCTCACACATGTTCATTAAGATGCTCAAACTAACAGCTTGAAATACCCGGGGCACTTCGGTCGTTATTACTGAAACGAGTTGCATGGCTGAATTCAAACTTAACTGCACATAGCAGAAGAATTTGCGAAAAGCCCCAAAAACCCACAAAATTTATCGAGAACAAAAACGAAGCCTTTTCAGATTTTACATTCTACCTACCCTTGCCTCTAATCTCCATGATAAGCATTCGGACTTCAATCGCAGTAAATTGGCACGAGCTCAAAGTTGAGTGAAAAGACTTCCACATTTTTTATCAAAGCAAGCAGCTGACCGAACACTTGGCTTTGCAACCCTACTAAAACTTCACGGCTTCACTAATTTTGAGAACGCGTAATGGATTTATCATACCTAAGGTATTCTCTTTAAAGCTAAGTTCACACAGGCAAGTAATTTAACAAATCTTTAGGAAATGTTGATGAAAATTTGTTTAATAGCCCATTTCCACTGGAACCATTTCTTATCATTTTCATTTCTTAAAATTTTGTCGTTTCCATTGACAAATCGTCATATTTTTGACACGTAGATAAAAACAGCTGCTTTGTTTGTTTTACACAACAGGCGGTACTTCCAAACTCACGTGGACTTTTTCGAATATTTAGCAAAAATAAAAAATACATACCCGTCAGGAAAGCAATTTCTCGGGGCGAACGCATTGCATTCGCCCTGAACTATCAGCAGAAAGCTAAATACACAACTTAATTTGACTAATTTATATTTTAAGCAAAATTGCGCCTACTTTTTATCTTTTCTCTTCATCATTTTGTCATCGTTTTTAGAAAATGACAGAAATGAAAGGTAAAATGAAGTGCCAAGTCGTATGGAAGACATGATATCATTTTCTTCATTTCTTGTCATTTCAAGAAATGAAGTTTCATTTCTTTGGTGGAATAAGGTTATAAATCAGAGCTGCAAATGAATAAATCATTTCAGTTTGATTCAAGAATCAATCCCAGCCTGTTGGAAAAAATCAATGAATGCAATCTTTTGGCTTTATATCATAATGATTTAAATCTGAATGAATTCATTGATGATAGATTTGTGGTGATTTAAAATTCTTTTGGTGCAATCATATAGAATTAAATTTTGATTGCACTCATTTGATTTAAATCAAAAAAAAAATTAAATCATTTGATTTAAATCCAGCCATTGAATTCATTGTTGATTTAAATCTGATAATTGCAATCAATATTAAAATCATTTGAATAATTTGATTTAAATCTATCTATTGAAATCATTGTTGATTTACATTTGATAATTGCAATCGTTTTTTGATTTAAAGGTGATATTTACCATCATTTTTGATTTACATTTAATAATTGCAATCATTTTTAAAAAGACTTAACGCCAGGAAGAATCGCTTTTTTATCGCCAGGTAGAATCGCTTTCTTGTCGCCAGGAAGAATCGCTTTCTTGGCACATTTCGTCCCGAAGGGAGATAAGAATGCGATAACTATGCGATATCGCCAGAGTTAAGCGATACCTACTGGAAGAATCGCAGTCTTATCTTCCGCAATAATAAGTGTTTGCAGGGCTGTCTGCGGGCGTGTAAAAGTGTGCGACACACTTGCACAAAAAGCCTAGAGATGTTGCTGCTGTTGAGGATCTGGCCTGGTGAGTCCGTGATGAGTGATTGAGTTGGTGTCGAGTGAACAGCAGGTGTGGTCACTCACTATGTTCTCCAATAGATTACCAGTTTTGTCGCCACATTTGCGTGTGTGTGAGTGTTTGCTGGGAGTCATTTTTTTCGCATCAGAAATGTGGCAGAAGTTAACGTGTCCGTTGTTTTTCAATCGTCGGAGGTCACCACTTTAGCTACTTGAATTAATATGTGTAACTAACTTTATTGAATATAACTTAACTGTTAACAATTACAGTGATGTTATTGCAGGTACAGAGTATTTTACAGTCGTTCTTGCCCGACTCCTACTTGTTTTACCCTTGTAGAGGGTATATTCAAAGCAGGGTTACAAGCCCAAAAAATTTTTCGGAACTTCCGGTTTGCTGGTTCGAACCAAAATTTACCAAGTGAAGTGAAGTTTTTGTTTGTAGGGAAGAGGTGTAGGGGGCAGTCGAAGTAGGCAAAACTTCATCGCAATCTGGCAATGAAGTTTTTCGATATGTATGTATATGTATAAGATGAAAAATTTGTGCCAGTTTTCATATGATTTAGTGCCTGTTTTAGGTACAAAGAATATTTGTGCAATTGTATATAACCGCCAGAACAAAGCATCTCTGACATATATTCATATATTCACTTTCGCATGTGCAAAGTATATCATAGTCTGGCTTGACCGACTTTCCGTATTGTTATATGTCTTATTGTCGACTCTGCTGTTACGTACATAGAAGGGTACCCAAATAAATTTCAATATGTATAATCTTTTTATACCCTTGCAAAGGGTATTATAATTTTGCCCAGAAGTTTGCAACGCATAGAAATATTCATTACCGACCCCATAAACTATATATATTCTTGATCAGGGCGACGAGCTGAGTCGATTGAGCGTTTTCTGTCTGTCCGTCTGTCTGTCTGTCTGTCCGTCTGTCTGTCTGTCTGTCCGTCTGTCTGTCTGTCCGTCTGTTTCTACGCAAACTAGTCTCTCAGTTTTAAAGCAATCGAGCTGAAATTTTGCACAGAGTCTTCTTTTTACTGCACGCTGCTAATATGTCGGAACCGACCGGATCGGACGACTATATCTTATAGCTGCCATAGGAACCATCGGTCAAAAAATGGGTCTTAGTGAGAAAAACTTTTTTGTTTTCAATGCTAGCGTTCTTAAACTCGACCATTATTAATATTTTAGGCTTTTAAACAGATTTGCTAAGTTTTGGTCAAGATCGGATGACTATGTCTTATAGCTGCCATAGGAACCATCGGTCAAAAAATGGGTCTTAGTGAGAAAAACTTTTTTGTTTTCAATGTTAGCGTTCTTAAACTCGGCCGTTATTAATATTATAGGCTTTCAGACAGATTTGATTTTGGTCAAGATCGGATGACTATATCTTATAGCTGCCTTAGGACCGATCGGTCGGAAAATGGGTCTGAGGGAAAAAAACTTTTTTGTTTTCAATTCAAACTAATTTGAACGAGAGCGTAAGTTAAAGTCGGCTCTAACCGACTTCGAAATACCCGTTACTCATGGAAAGAAACGTTTAATAGCCTTCCTGTGTGTCTGAGGCAGGACAGCCGAAAAGTATGCAACATGTTTTTAACTCGGCTATTTATCATCCGATCTTGATAAAAATTGGAGGGCTTATATATGTTGCGAGTATTAATGTAAGTTTCAAATTTGAGATCGATATCTCAAAAATTGTGGGAGTTATTCAACATTTTTTATTGTGGGGGCGGGGGTGGGCGTGGCAAAAATTTAAAATAAACTTGATCTGCGTGCAGACAATAGGAGTCTACATTTCAAAATTGGTTGCTCTAGCTCTTCTAGTCTCTGAGATCTAGGTGTTCATACAGACAGACGGACAGACGGACATGGCCATATCGACTCGGCTGTTGATACTGATCAAGAATATATATACTTTATATGGTCGGAAATGATTCCTTCTGCCTGTTACATACATTTGCACGACTTTAGTATACCCTTTTACTCTACGAGTAACCGGTATAAAAAGTTGATCGACATCGGGTGACTATATCGTATGGTTGCCATAGGACCGATCGGTCAAAAATACATAGCTCTTAGTAAGAAATTTTTTTTTGTTTTTAATGTTAGCGTCTTTAATGTAACTGATTACTAATTCTGTATTTTTTCAAATATATTCGCAAAATTTGGTCGAAATCAGATGTTTATCTGTCGGAAAATGGGCTTTAGTTAGAAAATTTTTTGATTTTTATGTAAGCGTTCTTAAACTCTGACATTTCAAAAACAGCATTTGCAAGGGTATAAAAACTTCGGCACAGACGAAGTTAGCTTGGCCTTCTCGTTTTTTTTGAGCCGAGCCAAAAGCTTGGATTCGGAACGGGTTCGGGTTCATCTAACTTCGTCCTCATGGTTCGGTTCAGGGTTTGGTTCACAGTAACAAAAACCCCGAAGTTACGGGTTCGAACCGGTTCGGTTCAAAACCGGTTTGCAGCCCCGATTAAAAGTGTCCAGATGCTTGTAACGCATAGAAGGAAGCATCTCCGACCACATAAAGTATATATTCTTGATCAGCATGACGAGCTGATATGATATAGCCATGTCCGTCCGTCTGTTTCTATGCTATCTCCTCCATCAATTTTAAAGCTGTCTTAACCGAACTTTGCACTAAGACTTTTGGTACAAATATGCTGCACATTTGTCGGAACCGGCCAGATCGGATGACTATAGCATATAGCTACTATAGGAACGATCGGTCGAAAAACTAGTTTTAGTGAGAAAATCTTTTTTGGTTTCAATGCAAACGTCCCCAAACCTCGTATATATCAGTTTTTTATGCTTTTACACAATTCCATCAAGTATGATGAATATCGGACAATTATATTGTATAGCTGCCATATAAAAGATAGGTCTGAAAAAAACCTTAGTAGGAAAAACTTTTTGGTTGTCAATGCTATCGGTGCTAAACTTGTTACTATAGCAATATTATATGCTACCACACAATTCTGCCAAGTTTCATCCAAGCGTATAGCTGCCATAGGAACGATCGGTCGAAAAAGTAGTTCTAGTGAGAAAAACTTTTTTGTTTTCAATGGTAGCGTACTTTATACTTTCTAGTTATGAATTTTATCAGTTCCACATAATTTTGGCGAGTTTGGTCAAAATCAGATGAATATACCGTATAGCTGCCATTTAACAAACTGGCAAGCAAATGGTGTGGCAGCCCTGGCCACCTCTGGTCACACCATTTATCGAGCACCATCCCTGACGCGATAGCAGAACGACAACACGCGGCATTCCTGGCGCTCAGTTTCTGGCTTGGCTTCGACTCGCGCGGGTGTGACACCCGGGCGCCCCGTTTCGCTCCGTTTGACCCAACGATATTGTTAGCTTAAGTATTATTCAATAAAGTTAGTTACTTACACACACGATCAGCAGTCGCCTTGTTTTTTCCTCGAAAACAATTGTGTCGATTTTCGATTTGCGAATCAATTACCAGGATTCATGCCTCCACAACTGGATGCCTGACGACTCCGCTGGCGCCCCGAAGATGAAACGGATCGTCCACAGTGGGGAGAGCTCCTGGTTTGAAAACGCCGCCGGCAACGTATACACACATTCACACGTACACACACACAGACAGTATCTCCCAGCGAATACACACAAATACAAACAGCAATTTTTTTGTGCAAATGAAACCGACCGCTGTCCACGCATGTTGTCCACCGACCTCCTGTCTGTCGCCCAGGTCCTTACACGTCCAGCTGTCCACATCCTGCTGCAGCCAATGCATTCCACTTCAGGCTGTCCACCAACTGCTGACCACGAAATCGTCCATCTACCCAGCCTGCCCTACACCGCTGCTCATGCATGCTATTTGTGTGCGCCCAATCGACTCTTCAACTACAAGTAACCGATCCCACGTTGGTCAAGCATCCGACTAATTTATCAGATCTAACATTGTACGCAGCCTGCCAGACGATCGTTCATACTTATGGAAGTACGTCGCGCAGCTGAATTCGGATCTTCATCGCATCTGTCATCATCGCCGATGTTCATGCACAGCGATCCGCACACCCGACCGACCACTAGCAACATGCTACGACTCGAGACGCTCTTTGTTTGGCAATTGATGCCAGCCTGAGTCTACCTACAAGTTCTCGATCTCACCACGAAAGTCCTTAACGAGAGGCACCACGAAAGTCCACAACGTGTGGCAATCGAAAGTCTCTACTCGGGGTACAATACCCAGTACTATTGACTCTACAACTTCAACCCTGATCGACCGAACTTGCTTATCGATCCCCAATCGAAGCAACGACCTCAACGCGAGGCAACCTCAACCCTGCTTTTGCAAGCAAGCAACGGCCTCAACGCGAGGTTATCATCGACTCAACTACGACACAAACATCACAGCGAGAAATATACGCAAGCATTCCTCCACATTGGGACTCCTGTAGATGCTCACCCCGGACATACATTCATCCCAGCTATACCTAAATTTTGAAGATCATTTGTTCCCACATGGTCTCTGGAGGGGGAGTACTGTGGCAGCCCTGGCCACCTCTGGTCACACCATTTATCGAGCACCATCTCTGACGCGATAGCAGAACGACAACACGCGCCATCCCTGGCGCTCAGTTTCTGGCTTGGCTTCGACTCGCGCGGGTGTGCCACCCGGGCGCCCCGTTTCGCTCCGTTTGACTCAACGATATTGTTAGCTTAAGTATTATTCAATAAAGTTAGTTACTTGTCAAAACTAGTAGCTAAAATGGTCAAAGTAGTGGCGCCATCTATTGCTAAGGTTGGGAAACAACTAAGCTAAGAATGTTCGACGAAAATCACTTAATTCCTTAATATATATAAATTATACAAGCTGGTATATAAACTTCGGTCGAGCCGAATCTAGCTTAAATCTATTTTTTTTTATTGATTTAATAAAAAATTATCGACATTTTTGACTGCGTAAGCAAATTACTACCAAAAAATGTAATATTTTGAGTTTTGGTGAGAATTCTACATGCTTTAACGCCTATAACAAAATAAAGAATTAATCGAATGAAGTTGGTTTGTTCTTACGGTAGTTTATTTAAGTCTAAAGCTGTCTTTTTACTTGTTATATATTTTTTAAAGAGACTCTCCGACGATAGTGTAATAGCAAAGCAAATATCTCAAAGTATTTAGAAAATGTAAGCTTTAAGACAAGTGCAAAGCATTTATCTATAAATTTCATAAAACAATATGAACAACTTAGTTTCAGACATTACAGCGAAATTTAATCTAGTTTACGAAATATGGAGTTGTAAATCCCAATCAGAAGCTTGACCCTGAAAAAAGAGTTTTCCTTAAATTTTAGGAAAGTGGATTTTATTACCTAAAATTCAGGCAATAATTTCCTAAAATATAAGATGTTTTAGCTACAAAAAATCTTGTTTTAGGTAAAAAATTTTTGGAAATCCTTTGCCTTTAAATTATGCCATTTTCCTAAACTTAACATAATTATTTCAAATATAAAACAATTAAGGAAGTCGGTCAAGCCCGACTTGTAATACTTTGAACCTGCGAAATGGTACGCTTAGTAAGAACTTCTGCGTTCTAAGCAAATGTCTACCCGCTGGATCAAAGCGAGAACAAAATGTTCTGGAAACGAGCACATAATGTTTATAAGACAAGCCCAAACCGTTCATGTGTGAGAACAAAGTGTTCATAGCAAATTGTCAACGAATATTGATGAATATCGAAAAAGCGTCCTTAGTAGACTATCGTCAACCAAAGTTTACGATTTCGTTACAGTTCGAACTGATATTTTTCTCTGTATAATTAAAAGAAAACGGCAGCTCATCAGAGCAAACCCAAAAATGTTTTCATACCACCATCTTACTCTTTCATAATTTTTTGGTCTGGACACGATCAACTTTATAGTGCTGCACTGTGCTATCACAGAAGTAAAATACAAACTCAGAAATATGTTGATCATCTCTGCCAGGCTGTCACTTTGTTTGCCCAATGGACTGGCATATTTTAACTTACAGACGACGACATCACAGATAGGTAGACTATTTGATATTGCGTAATTTAATTGTTCGGACTTAAGAATCTGCTTGAGTAGCACATTAAGCAGATAATCAAAAGCGTAAGTTAACAAATCGAATTTTTCAGTGACTATTAAAGAATTGGCTCTAGGAATTGTGCACTAAGAAAAAACTAGAACGAATAATTTGAGTACGAACGCTCTTGAAAAAAAATTAGTCGTTCTTGAATCTTCAAGAATTTCGCTCTTGGAATCGAGATAAATTCGTTCTAAACGTTCTCAATTGGGTTTTTTATAGGCAAGGGGAGTGAGGGCAACTTAACTTTGAGAGAATAGCGTTGGACTCGCTCTCGCAGAGAGAGAGAGCGCATGCGCAGTTTGTCGTTGAGAGAATAGCGATGGACTCGCTCTCGCAGAGAGAGAGAAAGCGCACGCGCAGTTTGTTGTTGTGCGATACGTACGAACGGCAACTGCGTTTATTTATAAGTATGTTTTCATCCGCTCGTTTAGCTAATGGATGATAGTTGAGTGTGCTAAGCCGCCCGTCCCAGAAAAGTAAGTAAAAAAAAAAATATCTATGTGGCATTCTCAAAATCAATCACAGTTTAAAACAAAGTTTGGGTGGTAATTGGTTGGTTAATAATGGTGAGTGGGAGGGGGGAGGGAGACGGACCACGTCGGTCGGGTCGGGTCGGTCGTGTCTCACACCCCCACCCCAAATATTTTTTTTAAGTTTTTTATTTTGAAAATTATTCGTACTTGGATCAAGTACTGAAACTGTTGAATCAAGAATTATGCATACTTGGATCAAGAGCTGAAACTCTTGAATCAGGAATGTCGGGATCAAAAATTCACTCTTGAATCAAGAATTTCGCTCTTGGATCAAGAATTTTCAATCTTACCGTACTTTTGAGAACGAGCAACAACAAAACCAACTTGAAAAACAACAATGAAAACTTTAGCAACAATTGCAGCAACTACAAGAAATGGAGCAGAACAACAACAAAAATAATATTAATGAAATAACTACACCAAATGTTTAATCTAAGTTAATAGTAGTGTTAGTAATATAGTTTAGCATATGTATGTACATTTGTGTTCTCTAAAAAAATCGACAAAATTTGGTTTCATTTTGTTAGGCACATGCACACACACGCGGGCACAAAAAAACGGTAAACAATGTTCATGCGTTTGTGTGCAGAATGCATAGGTATGTCTGCGTGTTTTTTCCTCTCTCTCTCTCTCCCTCTCTCTTTGTAGTTTCTTCTGTTTGTTAAAAACAAAAACAAAACAAAAAAAAACGCATGCCAAATACAAAACCAGCCGTCTAATTTGCTTACAGTTGAGTAGGATGTGGGTGGAAAGTGGATAGGAACAGGGTGGGAAGTTGGGTGTTAATGGGTGGGAACTAGGTGGTAGATTGGTGGGTGGGATGTGGGTGTCAAGTGGGGGGAAGTGGGTGTGAAGTGGGTGGGAAGTGGATGGGAACTGGGTGGAAAGTGGATGGGAACAGGGTGGGCAGTTGGTGGGAAGTGGGTAGTAAGTGGATGGGAAGTGGATTGAAAGTGGGTGGGAAGTGGGTGGTATGTGGGTGGGAAGTGCATGGGAACTGGATGGTTAATGGGTGGTAAGTGGATGGGATCTGGTGGTTAGTGGGAGGGATGTGGGTGGGAAGTGGGTGGGTACTGGGTGGGTAGAGGGTAGTAAGTGGGTAGGATGTGGGTGGTAATTGGGTGTTAAGTGGATTGAAAGTGGGTGTGATGTGGGTTGGATGTGGGTGGGAAGTGGGTGGGAAGTGGGTGGGATGTGGGTTGGATGTGGGTGAGATGTGGGTGGGAAGAGGGTGGTATGTGTGGATGTGGGATATTGGTTCCACTCTGATAAAGGCTATACTGATGGCGGCGCAGCGAAGCGCGACTTGTTTTATGCTAGTATTATATATATATTATACAAGCTGCAAGGGTATATAAACTTCGACAATAAACTAACAAAATCATTTTTATATTTGATTTTTAAAATAAAAATCAGAATCTAATCTTTGAATTTAATTTTCAAAAAAATTTAAAGTTTGTAATTAATATAAAATTTAAATTACCCTTAAAAACACTATTTTTATTTTTAAATCATAAACTTAAAGTTATTTACAATTAAAGTATTTTACAGTCAGGCTTGACCGATTTTCTTACTTGTTTTATGTAAGCTTGTTGCTTATGATCTTGATCGCTCTTCAGATAATACTCTTTTTCGTCAGGAAGCTTTCGATTAGATTAGGTGTGTCTCTTAAGTTTAAACTAAGTATATGCAATCTGTGAACAATAGGAATACAAAAATATTTGTTATATGTACATTGCGTGCACAACTAATACTTCATAATTTTAAATCATGTACAACTTTATAAATAGTACCACAACCAACAGTAAAACCTTGATAAGAGTTCTAGCAAAATAAAGAGAAGGTATTAAAGTTTGTCATATAAATGCCCAAAGATTATTAAGGAAATTAGATGAATTTAAATATTTGATTGTAACGTCAAATGTGGATGTTGTTTGCGTGTCAGAAACTTGGTTTGTCCCCCAATTAAGTGATTTGTTGATTCTATGTGATGGGTTTGACGTATATCGATCGGATCGAGTAGGCCATGCAGGGGGTGTTGCAATATATGTAAACAAAAAGCTAAAATCAAATCAGTAATATGCAAACATCCCCCTAACAGTGCAATTGAATAACTCTTTATTCAGGTAAAGGGAATACAAAATGAATTGACAATGCTAATTGGCTGCCTATACCGACCAAATCGTAATACAGACTACTCCGATATGATTGATGTTATCTCTAATTTATCTTTAAATTTTACGGACGTTCTAATAACTGGTGACCTTAATTGTAATATGCTGACAGAAAGAAATCTAGCAGACGAAATGGCTGCATTAGGTTTAGATCTTGTGAACACAACAATACCTATACATTTTTCAAAAACTACTGACACATTACTGGACGTATTCTTTGTGAATGAAAAAGAAAAGATTATGTTGCATGATCAGATTTCAGTGCCAGTATTTTCAAAGCACGATCTAATTTTCCTGACATATGTCTTTAAGCCACATCAAAGTGAAGAAATTATTTGGTACAGGGACTTTAAGAATATTGACTATAGGCAGCTTAGTGATCAATTTATATCGTATGACTGGGACTCAATATATAGACTTGCCGATGCTAATTCACAAATAGAGCAACTTCATCTTTTTACTGGAAATCTATTTGAAAGCTGTGTACCCTTGCGTAGAAAACTGCTTAAGCCGATTCAAAAACCATGGTTTAATCAGAACATAGCCTGTCATATCTCACAACAGGATACAGCTTACAAAAAATGGAAGATATGCAAGACTGAAGAGCATCATCGAAGATTTAAATATTTAAGAAAAACTGTCAATAATCTTATAATGACAGCTAAGCAATCGTATTATTCGGCGAAATTTAATGATGCTATTTTGACTGGACAAACCTGGAGTGAGCTCAGTAAGTTTGGTATTGGCAAACAAACAAGTCGATGTAAAATAACTGCCAACGTTAATGATCTCAATTTTAATTTTGTGCAATCTGAAGTACCTGAAGCTACCTATAATACGTACCTTGAAAATATGCCGAATAGTAACTGTGATAGTAGTTTTAACTTTATGTGTGTGAGTCAGTGTGATGTCCTTGAATCTGTTCTTAAAATTAATAGCCTATTTCCACTGGCTTCATTTCTTATCATTTTCATTTCTAACAAGAAAGAAAGTCGGTCAAGCCCGACTATAACATACTCTGCACCCTTAATGTCGCAGCTCGCATTTGGTCACGAGTCAAACGGCCAGTTAACACACAACGCACAACGCAGTGCGCTCTCTAAGTCTCTCTCTCTCTCTCTCTCTCTCTCTCTCTCTCTCTCTCTCTTTCTCTCTCTCACTAAGATTGCTTCTGCTGAACGCAATGCTTAGGTTATGGGTGGGGTGGGTGGGGGTTGTTAACTGACCGTTTTTTGCTCATAACTTGAGTATCGTTCATCCGATCTTTATCATTCCATCAGCAAATCGATAAACAATTTTCAGTACTAGATATCTCTAGAAAGTACGAACCATCTATCATCAAAACTGTAGGAGATATGGCGTTTTTTCCAAATTGCGGGGGCTAGAGGGGATGTGGCAAAAATTGAAAATAAACTTCATCTGCCTGCAAGTATAAGAAATATATGCCCCATACATGTCAAACCTCTATCTCTTACCATCTCTGAGATCTCTTCGTTCATACGGACGGACAGACAGACAGACAGACAGACAGACAGACGGACAGACGGACATGGCTATATCGACTCGGCTGTTGATGCTGATCAAGAATATATATACTTTATAGGGTCGGAAATGATTCCTTCTCCCTGTTACATACTTTTGCACAAACTTAATATACTCTATGTACCTTCGGTACAGAGTATAAAAATGATGCTGTTTCCATTGACAAATTTTCATCATTTTGATATTCGCAATGCCACGTTGACAAAAACAGCTGAATGGTTTGATTTAAACAACAGGCGCCACTTTCAAACTTACGGGGAGTTTGTGCAATATTTACCCAAAAAAAGACATACCCGGCAGGAAAGCAATTACACTGGGCGAACGCATTGTTAACGCCCTGAATAATCAGCAGAAAGCTAAATACACAACTTATTTTGACTAAATTATATTATAAACAAAATTGCGCCTTATTTTTAAATTCAAATCAATAGTTTATTGGTGATGACACTTTCTATTTCCAGAGAGTAACGAGTACTTTTTAAAAAAATACCAAATTCCTTCGTGGGGAATGCCATCATTTTTAAGAAATGAAGGGCAAAATGCAACAACAATTTGTATGGAAGAAATTATATCATTTTCTTCATTTCTTGTCATTTCAAGATATGAAGCTTCATTTCTTTGGTGGAAATAGGCTATAAGTCATAGGCCATAGGATTGAACGACATGAATACAAAATTTTTTAAAATTATCCTCCCACAAATTCTACCCCACATTACCCATATCTGCAACACAGACCTTACGACATCAACTTTCCCAGAAATATGGAAACTCGCAAAAATAATTCCTATACCAAAAGGAAACAATCAATTTAGACCAATCTCAGTTTTACCATTTTTGTGAAAAGTAGTAGAACGGTTAATAGCAAATCAAATATGTAAATTTTTAACGGACAACTTAATGTTAACTAATAACAGAGAGGACTAAATAACCAGCGATGAATTCGCTCTCTTAAATTTAGTCCGAAAAAAACCATGAGGCTATCGAGGCTCTGGCAGATTTCGGACACGAACGCACAGAGCGTTGTCTTTGCCCATGCTTCTTTGTTTTTATTTTTTGCTTGTGTTTCTCTCCTCTCGCACATGTGCGTTGGTTTTTGTTTTTGTAATTTGCTTATGCTTATGAAGTCAGACCAACGTTGCGAAGTTGGCACACCGAGCTCGTCGCTGAACTTCGTTCAGTGCCCTTCAGTTCGCGTCGCCTATGAATCACCAATGATTCACCGATGAATTGGCCTAGGGCATCGATGAATCATCGGTGAGCTCCCATACAAAAAAGTGGTGAATTTAACATGGGCATGTCCTAGGCGGTCATGCATGACTGTTTATGGGTGAATCACTGATGAATCACGTATAGATTCATCGATGATTTCATCATGATTTCTTTGCAAAATTCATTAATGAATTCACCAATTAATTCACTTAAGGTTCACCCATGATTCCTGCATGACTTTTGCAAAGAAGTCAACACTGAATCATCGATGAATTTGTATCAGAATTCATCAATGATTTCACCTATAAATTCATATTAGATTTTCGATTAAATTGTTGCAAAAATCACCGATGAATTCACACTAGATTGATTATAATTCGAATCGAATAAATTTCATTAAATAATAAACCAAGGACTTTTCCCCCGATTCCCAAACACGCAACATTTTATATTTGTTTTATTCACTCATTTTATTTATTAATATATTGAATAATAAACATTATTAACAAATAACAAATAAATATAGAAAACTAATAATAGAATTGAATGAAAAAAACTACATAAGAGAAGCTATCCACATCACAGCAACTAGTCTGCAGACAATTAATGCGCATACGATCATTTCGGCCACAACAAAATTAAACAAATTGACAAGTTAAACGTCTCGCGCTGCCAGTAAAAACACAAATGCAACTTAGATTTTTCTACGCAAGTGACGACGGGCACGGAAACGCAAAAGACAAAAGCAACAATTGATGCGCCGTAAATTTTTTTTTTGACCCTCGGTTACTTTTACCTACTCAATGCAAAGGCATATCCGACTACATAAAGTATATGAATACATTTATTTATGATCCATAAATAATTGATTGCATTTGGGAAAATAATGAAAAAAGTCCATTATAAGGCTATACCAGAAACGACCTGTCCAAGCGTCTTATTTTAAAATTCTAAAATATATTCCTAAAATATAGTTTTAATGCTTGCACAAATTTAAAGGGTATGCAAACTTCTTCGTTTGGCGTTGGCAAAAATTTTGTCTTTGCCTGTGAGAGCAGCGCGAGGCGTGGCCTTTTTTTTGGGTTTTTTGTGGGTAAAGTTGCAACAACAAATATACACAGAATTGAGCTCTGCCGACGTCGACGTCAACGCTGATGCGTGAAAGACTAGTGAATTTTACGAGTAGTGAATTCTGGAACTGAAGGGTGGCTACGCACACATACATGCCAAGCCAAAATGTGATTTTGCTTTTTGTCGTCCACTGCTTCAGACCGAACACGTGAAAATCGTCAACACCGCAAATTTGCCATGCCATTTGGCTGGTGCGCGCATTGCGACCAGTTTGCGGCATTAGCGATTCAGCCGTCGACACAAAAAAGTCTTCTGTCCGAATCTGCTGCGATTTAAAATAATAAATTTTAAAAATGACAAATATGAAGTGCATGGCTCTAGGCTCAAGGTGCCAAAAGTTTTCGAATTCCTGAAAACAGGGTGGAAAATGGTGAGAAAATTTGCGAATTGACGTATATAGCGTCAATGCCCAATCGCGAATCTGTGGGCGCCATTTCACAGATGTATGTCACTCTGAAGGCGGGCGTTGCCTTCGTACGGGATCGATCCCGACTATTAGTTTGGGTCATGTTGGACAGCCTGTACACCAACCGTGGTTTGAATCATGGCAAAGAATGTGCTGTGTGGTTGGGTGTTCATGCACATCCCTTCCATCTATTTTACATGGCTTTCCCACTGATCCTCGGAAACGCGATCAGTGGAAGCTAAACTGCAATATCAAATCGTCCATGCAGAGCAAAGTGCATTTGTACATCTGCAATAAGCACTTCCACCCTCAGGATGTACTTAAGACGAAAAAAAATTCCTATCCTATTATGGGTATTGAGGGGATCCAGGGTGATCAGGAGGAGCTGCTATCTGGCGTGGTCCAGGGTGAAGAAGAGGCGGTACACTCAAAAAACAACTCACCCTAAAAAGTGCCATTTTCGCCCTAATTTTCAGAAAATCGTAGATATTTTGATGGATATCTCATTAGCAAGAAGAAGTTTAATTGCTCAGCTTGCGATGAGATTCTATCAAAAATCGACGTGGCGCAGAGGCAAGCGAGTGAGAGTCTTATTTTCGCAAAAAATTTTACGGAGTGGTTGGCCTTAAAGAACCCAACGGATTCGTTCTTCGGCGTGTGCAATGTGCACTACCAGGTATTCCGCAAGGAATTTGCTGAAAACCCTTATCGCGCCAACATCTGCACTTTTATTTTTGATAAGTGCATAAGGGAGACGCAGAAGACGCATCCGCTGTGGTTTGATAAAACCAACCCGTGCTTTGACCATCGCCAGAACTTGTTGAAAACAATGCTGGTCATTTTGTTGCGAAAATGGGCCAGGTGGCACCACGAAAACCTTATATCTGGCCGAAAGCAATCGAGACGTGCCGACAATCAACATCAGTAAGCAAAAAAAAATCAAAATCCTCTCAAACTCCTGAATTATAAATTTGCAAACGGATTTATAATTTTGCCCAAAAGTTTGCAACGCATTTCGGACCCCATAAACTATATATATTCTTGATCAGGGCGACGACCTGAGTCGATTGAGCTTTGTCCGTCTGTCTGTCGGTCCGTCTGTCTGTCCGTCTGTCTGTCGAACTAGTCCCTCAGTTTTGAAGATATCGAGCTGTAATTTTGCACAGAGTCTTCTTTTTACTGCACGCTACTAATATGTCGGAACGGACCGGATCGGATGACTATATCTTATAGCTGCCACAGGAACCATCAGTCGAAAAATGGGTCTTAGTGCGAAATACTTTTTTGTTTTCAATGAAAACGTCCTTAAACTCGGCCATTATTGATATTATATGCTATGCTAACAATTGGCCTTGAACTCTTCCCATAACTCCTTTTTCTCACCTCGAACTTCATACCCACCCCCGCAACCCGTTTCCCACCATTTGTCGTGAATTTTCCAATCACGGAAAATCACATTCAAATTATTTTGCCTACTGTCCTTACCGTGTATTAACTCATACGGATGAAAAATAGTGATTTCCATACAGTGTTTTTCACACCCTGGGGGCTGATTTTCCTGCGTCGGAAACTGAAATCACAAATTATTTGGCATTCTATCCTTACAAACCAAGTTTCAAGTCAATGGGATGAAAAATGGGATTTGCATGCAGAATTTTCCGGCCATTTTCCTCGTGGGCGGATTTTTCAAAATCGGGAAAACACGTGTCGTATTATTTCGCGTACTATGCTTACAAGCCGAGTTTTAAGTCAATCGGATGAAAAAAATTTTCCAATACAAACTTTTCCGACGATTCATTAATTAATTAATTTTTAAAAAATTTCAATAATTTTCCCTTATTTCAAATCTTATAAAATAATGTGTTTGTATTATTTATACTTTTATTTTTCACCCTCCACCTCATTTTCCTATCTTGGGGAATTAATTTCGAAAATGGGAATAAAACATATATTTCGCAAACTATGCTTTCGGATGATAAAAATAATTTCCATACAAAATTTTCAGTCAATTTCCTTTGTGTGTGAATTTACCAAAATCGGAAGCTTCCCAAATTTTATTTCAAAGTGCACGCCTAGATAAATTAAAATAAATGCGAACTCGATAACAGGTGCCATTCAACAGGCAACAGGTTGTCATTCGCTTAGGCAATAAAATGAGAAGTCACTTTGGTGAAGATTGGCAACAATGCCGACAATGAAAACAATACGAATTTCTAACAAACAGTCTTGGCCACATCACATAAAAATATACAAGAGATACACAAACAGAACGAAATGACAGAGAGCGATATACATGCCCTCCCTTTCGCTTGTGTCTTTTCTCTATCGCATTTGTAGCCTAAACAAAACAGCACGCAGCTGTTTGTCTTTGCTGACTCCGAAAACTGCAACGCCTCGATGGCTTCATGGTTTTTTTTTCTGTTAACTTAACAGTGAGAGCGATTTCATCTGTGGTTATTTAGTCCTCTCTGGTATGTGTATAATAAGAAAAGAACTGACCACATTACATGCTTTGCCAGACAGATATATGACCTTGATTTTAAGACTTGCACTGATTATAGATCTCTGCTACTATTACATAGATAATATACACTAGACAACCATCGTATTTATATGACAAAATAAATAAGTTTTGCCGTCTCAACGAGAACTTTGAATCTCATCGCAATTCGCCATACACTAGCCAGCTCTGAACGCCAATTTTTTGTAAACACTGTTCGGTTGTGGAACCAACTCCCACCAAACTTAAAGAGTATTAGTAGTGTCACGCAATTTAGGGTCAAATTACATTCCTATCTACAAAATTAAATTATATAACTAATTTTAATAATAATAATAAGTAATATTAAGTAATTGTTCGCTGATTCTTATGTTTTTGTGACTGGTGCAATAATCATTAAGTATACACTTGTAGCACCAGGAATTTCTGTCAAATAAATATAAATATGTTTGAAACAATAATGTTAAGTTTAGGCAAATGGAATCATTTTAAGGCAAAGGATACCCAAAGAAATTTTACCCAAAACAAGATTATTTAGAAAAAATTTCTTATATTTTAGGAAATTATTGCCTGAAAATCACATTTAGGTTAATAAAATCCATTTTTCTAAAATTTACGGAAATTTTATTTTCTGGGTGTAGTTTTAGTGAGAAAAACTTTTTTGTTTTCAACGCAAACGTTCCCAAGCCTCGTATTTGTAAGTTTTCTATGCTTTTTCATAATTTTACCAAGCTTGACGAAATTCGGACAGCTATATGGTATAACAGCCATAGAAACGATAGGTCCAAAAAAGTCTTAGTTCGAAAAATTTTTTGTTTTCAGGGGTATCGCTATCAAACTTAATATTAACTAATGATATATGCTTTTACATAATTCTGATAAGTTTGATCCAAATCGGATGACTATAGTATATAGCTGGCATAGGAACGATCGGTCGAAAAAGTAGTTCTAGCGATTAAAACGTATTTGTTTTCAATGGTAGGGTCTTTATGCTTTTCAGTTATTAATATTATCTGTTTCAACACAATTTTTGGGGAGTTTGATCCAAATCGGATGAATATAACGTTAGGCTTTGTTGAAAATTATCCGCTATTTAATTTCCACGTTCCTATTGTTGTGCATGAATACCACTAATATGGCAAAAGCATTTTATATATGTACATGGAGGCGTTAGACCATTTTGTAGTATGACCAAATATCGCTGTTTCCGTTTTACCGACTCCTTCTTTTCTTGTATTCTGTTGGTGTGACAAGAAGTTGTGCTCCGAAAAGAAAATTAAAAATAAACAAAATATAAATTTAAAGCAGAGATGGGCATGCACACATATCGTCACACTTTTCACACGCATACAAGCACAATTTTGTGCAGTCGGCCGCGGCAGAGGTCCTATGTACACGCTGCCTCGTGTGCATTGGAACGTCGCGACGCGCCCTTCTCTGATTTAAAGTGACTTTTTATTTGGATGCTGTTGTGAAATACATGAGTGGAAGTTGCTGCCTTGTGGTGTATATTGTTGCTGCTGAATAAAGACGATTGATTGTTGCTGCTGCTGATTCTGTTGTTGCCTGCCACCTGCTGAGACGAAGCTGTTTGAGACTCCTCTGGCTTCTAAGAATTTTTATAGGTTATTGGCCCAGGCCGTGCTTGACAAACTGCAGTTAAGTATCATTGTATATGTATATTGGATTTTACAACATAAAACGGATAAATCAAAGCGAAATATAATGATGGCGAGAAGTATTCCATATGGAAATTTCGCTTAAGAGCCCTGTTAAGTAAAAATGATACAATTAAAGTCATTGATTATTAGAGAAAATTGCGAAGAGTGTAATTGTTGAGTATTTGAGCGATTCTTTTCTTGGTTTTGCCACCAGTGAATGCAGTGCTCAAGAAATATTTAATAACTTAGACGCCAATTACGAGAGAAAAAGTCTGGCGTCGCAATTGTCTGTCCGCAAACAATTATTGTCTTTAAAATTGAAAGGGGACACATTGTTATTGAATCATTTCAATACTTTTGACGATTTAATTTCCGAATTGATAGCTGCTGGCGCTAAGTTGGAAGAACTTGACAAAGTCAGCCCTTTTACTTTTGTCTCTTTCATCTACTTATGATGGCGTCATTACCGCCATTGAGACTTTAGCACAAAATAATTTGACATTGGCTTTTGTTAAAAACAGACTGCTAGATCACGACATTAAAATAAAACAAGCAAGCAAAGATAACAGCTTAAAAGTATTACAGGCAGTAAATAAAGAAAACAAAGCGTGCAATTTCCCAAATAAAAATTAAAAATTCCAAAATAAAACAAAATTTAAACCAAAGAATAAATTCAACAAGTTTAAGCGTTTTCACTGTGGAAAGGCTGGCCATTTAAAGAAGGATTGTTTCATATACAAAAGAGAGAGTCAGAGAGAGAAAAATAATAATCACGAAAATCAAGTGCAATGGGCGACAGGCCAAACAAAAGAAGTTCGATAAAGTTTTGCGTTTATGTTGAAGCGTGCAACTGATAGAGATGATAAAATCTCTTTTCTCTTGGATTCTGGTGCATCCGATCATTTAATAAATAATGGAAATATGTTATCGAACGTCACTACATTGGAATCACCAATTAAAATTGCTGTCGCAAAATCTGATGAGTTTATTTTAGCAACAAAAGAGGCACGATAGACTTGTGATGTGATTCACAAGTCAATATTCGTTTACAAGTTATGCTTTTCTGTCCCGAAGTTTCGCAAAATCTAATATCTGTAAAGAAAATGCAGGATGCTGAATTTACTATTGTGTTTCATCCAGGAGGTGTTAATGTGAGTAAAAATAATATAAATAAAATGAATGGACAATATTTTGATAATGTTCCTTCTGTAAGATTCACAATACCTAAGAAGGCATATGCATCAAATACAAATAAATTAAATTATAATATATGGCATGAGAGGTTGGGGCACATAAGCAAAGGGAAATTCTTAGAAATAAAAATTTTAAATAATAGTGAACCAAGTGATGAGGTATGTGAAACCTGTATAAAGGGAAAACAGCTAGACTGCCTTTTGAAAAATTTAAAAATAAAAATCATTTCGATAGGCCATTGTTTGTTATACACTCCGATGTTTGTGGTCCGATATCACGAGCAACTATTGACGGAAAGAATTAGAAGAAGAATGTTGTTTTTATTGACCAGTATACACATTACTGTGTTATATATCTGTTGACTTATAAGTCTGAAGTTTTTGGTGTCTTCAAGGATTTTATTGCGAAAAGCGAAGCACACTTTAATTTGAAAGTTGTAAATCTTTAAATTGATAATGGCAGGGAATATTTATCGAATGAAATACGAGAGTTTTGTGTTGAAAAAGGCATCAGCTACCATTTGACAGTTCCACACACTCGTCAGTTAAATGGGGAATCCGAAAGGATGATAAGAACTATAACTGAAAAAGCTCGTGCTTTGGATATAGGGGCAAAGTTACAGAAATATTTCTGGGGTGAAGCTGTATTGACAGCCACATTTTTGATAAATAGAAGCCCAAGTAATGCATTGAAAGAATGCATGAAAACACCATATGAAATGTGGCACAATAAAACGCCAAGTTTAAAATACTTAAAGGTATTTGGTTCGACTGTATACGTTCATATTAAAATGAGAGAGAGAAAATTTGATGAAAAATCATGGAAAGGTATATTAGTCGGTTATGAACCAAATGGTTATAGAGTGTGGGATGTGGAAACTGAGAAACTTGCAGTTGCAAGGGATGTTGTTGTTGATGAAACAAACATGGTTGAAGAGAACATTGATTTTCAAAATGAAAATGATGAAAGTTTCCATACAGAGGAAAATGAAATGGAAAAGGAAAATGTTCTTGGAATTCATGCAAATGAATATGATAAAGAGAAATCTGATCTGTTGTCAGATGAACAGCCTAGTGGTGTGGTAGCAGAAGAAGAGAATGCCGATCCAGAAATGTCTGGTGAAATTATATCTATTGAGATAAAAGAACACTATGAAAAATCGAATTCGCAGATAAATATTAGAAAGAGTGAGAGGTTGAAGGAAAAACCGAAGTTATCCTATTTGGATTTGAAAAATAATTGTGTAATGAATGCTCATTCTTTAATAGATTCTATTCCGAAAACATTTGATGCAATCAAAGAGTGGAATGATAAAGAGTATTGGGAAAGAGCAATTAGAGAGGAACTTAATTCGCATTCATAAAATAAAACTTTGTTCCTTGTACAAATGCCTAAAGATAAGAATATTGTAGATTGTAAATGGGTATTTACAATTAAACAAAATGAATTTGGAAGGCCGATAAAATAAGAAGCAAGACGTGTTTTGCTCCAGTAGCCAGAATTTCAAGTTTCAGACTGATTATGTCACTTTCTAACCAGTACGACCTTGAAGTACACCATATGGATGAAAAAACAGCATTTCTAAATGGTATTTTAAAAGAAGAAATATATATGAAAATACCTGAAGGTCTGCTTAGTGAAAATAGTCAAGTATGTAAATTGCGTAAAGCAATTTATGGTTTAAAGCAAGCTGCTAGATGTTGGTTCGATATGTTCGAACAAGCGTTAAAAGAAATTGGCTTTATAAATTCACCTGTGGATCGTTGTATATACATTCTTGATAAAGGGGATAATTCTTTGAATATATATGTCTTATTGTATGGAGATGATTTAGTAATATGTACAAAAAGTATTCAAACAATGAATCATTTTAAATCTTATTTAATGAATAAGTTTAGAATGACTGATCTAAAAGAAATTAAATTTTTTCTTGGAATTAAGATTGATAGAACTGATGGTCAGGTACATTTAAGCCAAACTGCTTACAATAAAAACGATTTATTGAAATTCAAAATGGTAGAGTGCAATCCTGTTAAGTCTCCTCTTCCAAGTATTTTGAATCATATTGCCAGATGATAAATGTGACGCACCGTGCCGCAATCTAATAGGATGCTTAATGTACATTATGCTATGTACAAGACCAGATCTTAGCGCACCTATTAATTTATTAAGTCGATATTGCGAAAGAATAATAATGAGCTTTGGCAATGTTTAAAAAGAGTTTTGAGATACCTAAAGGGTTCTCTTGACCTGAAATTAACTTTTCAGAAAAATATTCAATATAATGAACTATTTATTGGATATGTAGATTCAGATTGGGGAGGATGTGAGAGTTACAGGAAAAGTAATACAGGATATCTATTCAAAATGTTTGAATCCAACTTAACTTGTTGGAATACAAGGAAGCAGAATTCTGTAGCTGCTTCTTCAACTGAGGCAGAGTATATGGCTTTATTTGAAGCAGTTCGGGAAGCTATCTGGTTAAAATCATTACTCAAAAGTTTAAAAATTGAAATAAAGCATCAAATTACAATTTATGAAGATAATCAGGGATGTGTTAGTATTGCCAATAACCCCTCATGTCATAAACGTTCAAAGCACATAGATATAAAATACCACTTTTCAATAGAGCAAGTTGAAAAGAAATTAATTAAACTTGAATATATTCCCACAGATAAACAAATTGCAGACATCCTCTTTCCAGCACCACGATTTATTTAGCTGCGAGACCAAATGGGCTTCAATGAATAATATATTTTTATAACCTACGACTTACTGAGCAAAGAAGCTACATGGATCTCTTCGAATTATATAGAGACTGCATTAATTTAACTTTTCTTTAAACCTTCTTACTTAAGATAATAATTAATGGATACATTTAAAAATTAATTCACCTTGATTACTTTAATATTGTTAAATTCTGAATTTACTAATTTTATTTTTACCTAGTCTGATTGGGTTTTAGTGGGTTTTCCCAATCCTTGCAACAAATGTTGGACTAGAATTGAAAGCTCCCATAGATAGCCCTTCTTGTCACAATGAAATAAAATTATAATAAGATGAGTCGAGATATATGTATAATGTAATAGATATATAATGCTTTTGAGGAGGTTTGCTGAAAATTATCACATATTTCATTTCCACATTACATTAGTGGAAGTTGCTGCTTTCGTATATTGTTGCTGCTGAATAAAGACGATTGATTGTTGCTGCTGCTGATTATATTGTTGCCTGCCACCTGCTGAGACGAAGCTGCTTGAGACTCCTCTGGCTTCTAAGAACATTTATACTTTATATTTAGAAATTCCATATTTAACGCTGAATCAATGGTGAAAACGTTAAAGTCAAAGAGTAAACAATAAAATTTCAGAGCGTTTTTCCCTCAGTGTAACGTTGTTGATGAAGTACATGGAAATTGTAAAAAAATCCAAAGCTGAACTAATCGTCATATTGGAAAAAGAAAATCTGGGCCTTGATCAAAACGCCTCGATGACGCCAGTCGGCGACGGTGCTGACGCGCATGATGTGTGTGAGTTAGAGAGAGATGACCACCGTGATTTGGCGACAAGCAATATGCCGCCAGACGAAGACATTACACAAAATGATGAAATTCAAGAGAATACAACGCAATCAGGCATACAGATGGCTCAAGCCATAAACGTGCGGCAACTAGACATCGTGACGAAATACCTGGAGCAATGGATATGGAGGAAGAAATGCGATACTCAGCACAACTATAAGAACTGAATGCAGTCCGTAAGCGTGTGTCTGACTTCCAAAACATAGTCGAAAAATTACAGGCAAACCGAGTGTGGCAACTGTAACGGAGACGATGGTATTGACATAAAATACCTGGATGTCCTGGTTCAGCATTTTTCTGATGATGAAAGCTACCTGTGTCCCGTTGGCTAGACGATTTCGAGGATGTGATGAATGTATATAACGTGCCTACCCCGAGACGATGGATTTTTGCCAAGCGATTTTTAACTGAATCGGCAAAAGTACATATGCAGCCATGTTCTCAATTCCACTTCTAAAAAAGTTTTGTGATGTAGAATCCAAATCTAGTACTAAAACCGGTCTTAAATCACAAAATTATTGTGGAAGTGGAATTGAGAACATGGCTGATGATCTACGTTGCGCCATTAACCTGGGAAGATCTGCGTGCGGAGTTGCATGACGTTTTTGAGCAAAAGGTGAGAACTTGGGATGCGGCTAAGCAATTAGAAGCCCGAAAAATTTATAAAAGAGAGACGCCACTACAACACTATATTGCTATGTTTGGCATTGCACGACAAGCAGAATTGGTGGCAAATGACGTTTTTTGATTCATCGTGGATGGTCTGCAAGGCAAACTACGTAAGAAGATCTTAGTATACGACAAGACGAGAGTGAGGCGTCTTCAAATGTCAAACCGTAAAGAAGAGATGAGCAAGCCTAAAAGTAGTGGAACGGTGAGTCAACAGCAAAACCCTGGTGCCCGCTGTTATAACTGCAAGCAAGTTGGGCATATGATTAAAGATTGCGGACGTCCTATGAGACCCTATGGTGCCTGCTTTAGTTGCTGGGCGACTGATCATATGTACCAACAGTGCCCAGTGCGCTATTAAAGAACATGAGTCGGCGAATGATAAAATTTTTGAAAATTTGCCTGTAATTCAAGTACTTAGTTAATATATGCGTTCCGTCTGGTGACGATAGATACACAAGTGTAATAAGTTTATTTGATACTGGACTACAGTAAGTTTCATTCATAAATAATTAATACCAAGCTACATTAAGTTAAGTTCAGATGACGAAACGAAAAAATGGAAAAAAAGGATTTTTTGAAAACTAGATTTCTCTGGTTTGGTTTATCGGACAGGTCTCGTGTTGATATTGCTGAAAACTATTTTACTGTATTTTCGTAAATCACAGTTTAATACATTTTTTAATTATTTAATAATCTTAAGTAATTGTTGCTAAATTTTATATTTAATTTTTTCTCAGCGCTAACCACCATGATATAGCTTCAAAGAAGATACATTTTATTGTCCTAAACAAACCTTAAATTACGGTGTTTTCAAAAATATGGAGACTTTTATAGTTTAAAAGATATTAATTTTTGAAGTTATAAGCAAATAAAAATATGCCCTTAAATAAAGTTTTGCCACGCAGTCAGTTTTAAAGCTAAGTGATTGAAACTTGGCCCGTGTGCTTTATATTTATCAATCTTTTAAAAAATGTCAACATCATGCGGATCGGACGTCTATATCATATAGCTACCATAGGAATGCTGCATTTGGTGCACTAAGAAAAAACTAGAACGAATAATTTGAGTACAAACGCTCTTGAAAAAAAAATTAGTCGCTCTTGAATTTTCAAGAATTTCGCTCTTGGAATCGAGATAAATTCGTTCTAAACGTGCTCAATTTGGTTTTTTATAGGCAAGGGGGGTGAGGGCAACTTAACTTTGAGAGAGTAGCGTTGGAGTCGCTCTCGCAGAGAGTGAGGGCGCATGCGCTGTTGGTCGTTGAGAGAATGAGAGCGCATGCGCAGTTTGTTGTTGTGCGATGCGTACGAAAGCGTTTATTTATAAGTGTGATTTCGTCGCGTCATCTGGCTTAAGGAAGTTAGCTGACCTCGTTAAGCTGCCCGTCGCCTGTGTGTGTTTCAGTCTTTCGAGGTACCGTGTTCAAGTCCCAGAAGAGTAAAAAAAAAAAAAAAATCTCAGTGGTTATCTCAAAATCAATCACTGTTTAAAACAAAGTTTGGTGGGTGGGTGGTGGTGTTGGGGTTGGTGTGGTTGATTTGATAATGGTGCGTGGGACCAGGGGAGGGGGACGAGACGCGGACCACCGGTCTCGGGTATATATCGGTCAGGTCGGGTCGGTCGTGTCTCTCCCAACCCCCACCCCAAATATTATTTTTAATTTTTTTATTTTGAGAATTATTCGTTCTTGGATCAAGTACTGAAACTCTTGAATCAATAATTATTCATACTTGGATCAAGAGCTGAAACTCTTGAATCAGGAATGTCGGGATCAAAAATTTACTCTTGAATCAAGAATTTTCACTCTCACCGTACTTTTGAGAACGAATGCTCTTGATTCAAGAGCGAAATGCTCTATTTTTTCTCTGAGTGTGGTGGTATAATTTAGTTTGAAAACTATGGTCACACTACACCACTACAAAATTCAATTAATCATAACATTCGTATGGCAGCTATGTGATATAGCCGTCCGATCTGCCTGAAGTTGACAGTTTTAAAAAGCTTGATAAATATAAAGCTTAATTCCATGCCAAGCTTCAGTCACATAGCTTTGAAACTAACATAATGGCAAAGCTTTATTTAAGGGCATTTTTTTATTTGTTTATAACTTCAAAAACTAATATCTTTCAAAATATAAAAGTCTCCATCTTTTTGAAAGCACCATAATTTAAGTTGTATTTAGGGCAATAAAATGTATGTTCTTAGAACCTATATCATGGTGGTTAACACTGAGAAAAAATTACATATAAACTTTAGCAACAATTACGTTATATTATTAAACAATTTAAAAAGTTATTAAATTTGTATTTTGATAGATACAGAAAAATACTATTCAGCAATATCAACACGAGACCTGTCCGACAAACCAAACCTAAGAAATCCACTTTTTGAAAAACCCTTTTTTCCATTTTTTCGTTTTTGACGATTTTTGAAACTGTTTATAAAATTAACAAAAATTTTATTTGCAAAACCGAACATCACGTTTTGGTGGGAGTGTCGAGATCTAATTTCGGATTTTTTTTATTTAAATCAAAAATGGTAAATTTTACAAACCGTTCGGTTTCAAAAAGAACCACCCATATATAGCATAATTTTCATGAAAATTTATCAAAATTATTTGCCTGTGTGAACATAGCTTTCGACCTACTGCTTAATCTCCCATCATAGTAACAAGTCCTTCCAAAGAAAAACCTTCTCCTCCTCTGTAAAATTCTTGCTTTAATTTTTAAAATTGGCGCGCAATAAATTAGACAATAATCAGCCAAATGCAGAGGTGCTGCCAACCTAGTATTATACCATTCCAGCCCTCCCGGTGAGACCGTGGCGCAAATGCCCGAATTTATAATCAACCTACATGAGACAACCAATTGCATAAAAAATATCTAGTTGCAAAATCTAGATGGATTTCGATTTAAGCAAAAACCTGAACATGAGAAAACGGCCCTAAGACTGATTTTCCCACCGATCGGTCCTATGGCAGCCTTAAGATATAGTCATCCGATTTCGACCAAGTTTTGCGAATCTATTTGAAAACATATCAGAAAATAGAGGAAAGCTAACTTCGGCTAGACCGAACAATCTATGTGTTTTTGTGGCAATCTACATCCTCATTGATTTGAAAACAATCTACATGTCAAACCATATTAAGTATTTTTATGCATGCGCGCATATGGTAACACTGAAAAATATTTGAAAAAAACATCTGTTTGTAAAAACAGAAAAGTCTGAATTGTTACTAAGTAACATTAAAAACGGGAAATATTGCATGCCTTTTATATACAAGAACACCTGCAGACATTGCTGAAAACACAGATGCACATTCTAATTCACCTAATTTACGCATTCAAATAAATTGGCTAAATTTTGATAAAAAATAGAGATTTTACAGGATTAAAAACTTAAACTATGGTTCCATACGCAAATAATTTGATCAAATATGGCCGGAAAGTTTCACAATTTAGCCTATATAGCCAAATTTTCATGAAAATTTGTCCAAATTATTTGCCTGTGTGAACTTAGCTTTCGACCTATTGCTTAATCTCCCATCATAGTAACAAGTCGTTCCAAAAGAAAAACCTTCTCCTCCTGTGTAAAATTTTTGCTTTAATTTTTTAAAATTGGCGCGCAATAAAGAAAACAATAATCAGCCGAGTGCAGAGGTGCTGCCAACCTAGTATTATACCTTTCCAGCCCTCCCGGTGTGACCGTGGCGCAAATGCCCGAATTTATAATCAACCTACATGAGACAACCAATTGCACAAAAACCTCCTAGTTGCGAAATCTAGATAGTTTTCGATTTGAGCAAAAACAGGAACATGAGAAAACGGCCCTTAGAAGCGTTAAAAAATTTTGGTCTTTAAGGTGCTAAAAGCCTGTAATTGCTCTACGTCAAGTGGAAATAGTCGGGCCTGCTTAATACCTTAAAGACCGTTTTAGTAAACCCACCAGTTTGGGCCATTTTCAACCCCGATAGAGAAACAGATACTGATGCTTGTTCGCATGGATTCGGAGCCAAATTATTAGAAAGACAGGATGATGGTAGGATGCACCCGGTTTCGTTTTACTCTGGAAAGACAATAGCAGCTGAATCTCGTTTCCACAGTTTTGAATTGGAAACCCTAGCGATTGTAAATGCGTCACGCCGTTTTCGAGTTTACTTAGAGCTTCAGAGTAGTAACCGATTGCAACTCATTGTTACAGACGCTTAGTAGAAAAGCAATTAATCTTCAAATAGCAAAATGGTCCTAGCAAACTAAGCAAATGCGTGATAAGGAATGTTGTGGAGATGTTGTGGCTTATAAAAATAGTAGAGACGAAACCGTATGTTTATGTACACCTGTTGGTATAGAAGAACAGTTGATTATGTTGTCCCATGAGAAACTAAGTTCCTTAGCGGCTGATAAATGTGTGGTCCTTACAAAGTTAATCGTGTGTTTGACAATGACAGATATGAAATGGCCGAAATTTATGATTACCAGCTGACACATAACGCCCGCGGGCTTTATGTCACTTTTGAAAGTGTCACGTTTTTCGGACGCTATAGCACTTTACACACGAAAAGAAAAGTAAAATTCTGAGTAAATATTGTATGCACATGTATTAACGAAAATCGTCACATTTTATTTATTGAAATATTTTAAGAAAAGTTGTTCTTATGTTTTGGGAGTGAACCGAAAAATTATGGGGTGTGATCTGAAAAAAATTTAAGAAATTGTTTGTAAAAGAAATTGTGCTACTTGTTTACTAGAGTTACCTAGAGTTAAAATCGCGCGATTTTTTTTTTAAATTATTGTCTTCAACTTCTTTTTTAAATTTTTTTTGCCTGCGGCGTATTCTAAATTGTTCACATACATATATATTTTTTCAGAATTTTTGGAGTACGGGTAACACCACAATTTTTAATGTAGCATACAAACCACGAACTATTTTGGGTCGAATCCTTAATATTAAACAATTATTACTATGTTGGAAGCAGTAACAGTTTCGAATTTTTTCGAAATCCAGCAACAAATCTATTCTCGTAAACTAAATCCATTTCGCGGCCACGCTGCTCAATGATACACTAATAAGAATATCATTATGCGTAAGATGCAGAAAAGATAAGACATAATGAACGGAACTTTCATTCAAGAGATAACATAATGAACGGTACTTTAAGTAATATTTCTAGCTGTAGTTTCTCGCTGTCTATGCAAAATACATGTTTTTGAAAATGTTTGCGTTATTTCACTGTTGAAAGTGACATAACGCCCGCGGCTGTTATGTCGCACTGAAAGCGGGCGTTATGACACTTTCAAAAGTGGCATAAAGCCCGTGGGCGTAATGTCACACTTAAGAGTGACATAACGCCCGCGGGCGTTATATCCGCGGGCGTTATTACATGCACCCCTTTTTTATGTTTAAAGTAGCTTTGTTTCTTCTTTATTGTAGTTCAATAACTCACAAAATTACATGCAAATGAAATAAGTAGTTTGATTTCAAATCTGCATATATGAAAAACAGAAGAGGCAGACATGTGTTGTTTTTTCGGAAATATATTAAATACCTATTACAAGACTAATACAGAGCATATTTTGAAATCGCTTAAGTCTAACAGAAATGTGATGAGGGGTGGAGTGGCGTGTTTTAAGTCTTGCTTCTTCCGGGTATTGATGAGTTACCGTTTATTTACCCGTCTCCATCTACTCGCCGTGAACTTCATGAAGTTCCTCAAGAAGTTTTTGTTTGTAGGGAAGAGGTGTTGGGGGGCAGTCGAAGCAGACAAAGCTTCATGGGAAGCTTGCAATGAAGTTTTTCGATATGTATATGTATGTGGTCGGGCGTGGCGCAAAAGTTGAATGTAGGGCTGCTGGTGCGGGAGGTTGTAGGTTCGATCCCGCCTTGGACCATCTAATAGAAAAAGTTTTTTCTTTCTTTAGAAAAAAGCTATTACACACCCGATCACCTTCACCAGCTACTGGCGCCAGCTGTGAAGTAACTAGCCATGAAAAAGCAAAAATTCTCTAACTATTGCCGTTCGGACTCGACGTTAAACTGTAGGTCCCTTTCTCTTGTGCGAAAAATTATAAGCACACACGCCAAGAGATTGAGAGAAGCTTGGCCCTGGCTCTCCTGGAGGTGCTGTTGCTTGGCCCTGGCTCTCCTGGAGGTGCTGTTTGAGCCAATTTTACTTTTTATATGTGTAAGATGAAGAATTTGTGCCAGTTTTTTCTGAAGTTTTCTTAGTGTCTGCTTATGTTCTGTACCAAAGGTACAAAGAATATTTGTGCAAATGCATATAACCGCCAGAACAAAGCATCGCTGACCCTATAAAGTGTATACATATGTTCACTTTCGCATGTGCAAAGAATATCATAGTCTGGCTTGACCGACTTCCCGTATTGTTATATTTCTAATTGTCGACTCCGCTGTTACGTACATAAAAGGGTACCCAAATAAATTTGAATGTGTATAATCTTTTTTTTTAACCGAACCAAAAGCTTGGGTTCGGGTTCATATATTTTCGTAATCGTGGTTCGGTTCAGGGTTTCACACAGTAAAAAAAACGCCGGAATTCCGGGTTCGAACCGGTTCGGTTCGGTTTGCAGCCCTGATAAGGTATATAGATAGTATAATCTAAATAATAAAGACTACTGATATAATTTTAAAAATATTATAATATATATTACAAATTTAAATAAATTCTCTCACAACTCCCTCGCTTCCTTTGCAGACGCTTTTAGATATGAAAGAAAAGTAAAAACATCGATGTTTTCAATCAAACACCGATACATCGCTAAAAACTAGGAACCGTAACGAATATAATTTTTTTTACAAAAATTAAGAAATACAAATTATTTGTTTAATTAAAAAAAAAAAAATTTTTTTTAAATTATTAAAATTAATTTAAATAATAAAAATCAAAAATAATTATTATATGTATTTCAATTTTTATATACAAATTAAACCATAAGTTTTATTTTCAATTTTTATTTGGTGGTAACACAACGGGCCTTCATTGGCCTAAGTGATGAAATGGGATTCTCACCCATTTCAACCATTGCAACCTAACCTTACCTACACTTGATTAGCTGGAAAAAAAATCTATTTTAAGAATTCGATTTATGCATTGGTTCTTGTAATTGATTGCGATGGGTCAGCAGGGTGATGCTATCGTTCGCGAATTATATGATTTTCAATCGGAGCAAGATGTGTCGGTGTGTAAAATCTGCAAGCGTTCCTTTATGGGCACGTACTTCACAAATTCAAAGAGACATCTCCAGGAGTGCCATGCCGATGTCTACTCTTTCAAGCTATACCAGGAGGAAACTGAGCCTTTTGAGAAGAAAAAAAAATACAATCACAATGTCATCAAGCGAGGTAAAAAAAGCCTGCGTGCAATTAGTGACAGAAGAAAAAGTGCCATTCCAGCTTTTTGATTCTCCTCCATTTAAAACACTGACAGCGCAAATTTTTAACGGTTTAAGGGCGGTGTCCATGGGTACGGAAAAAAACTGCTAAGGAATTTTTTCGTGTTGCCGTTTCATATTCGGTTCCTACCAATCGCGAAAAATGCTTACGTTTGCCACTACGTTGTGTTCAAAGTTAACATCGCCTTGAAGTGCTGTTAACGTCTCTTTTTTGCTGTGACGTGAACAAAATAGGTTTCGATTCTAATACAAACCAAATCCCCGCTCCCAGTTCAGTGGACAGCGAACTGCTGGCCTCCTATCAAGCGGTAGTATAGCGGATAGTGCAGCCTAAATTGACCCACTGAAGGTGACCGAGCAAAAGCGGATCCGGGCAACGAGAATGTGCCCTACATCAATGCCCATTATATCAAGGTAAGAAATGGGCGAACCAAACTTCAACTTTATAAATCACTTCCATTTCTTAACGTTTCCCTGACAGGGCCCCGACTACGTGGCCAAGTGCTATGTGACCACCCAGGGATCGCTGCCCATTACCATTTTCGAGCTCAGCGGAGCCACCAAGCCACACATGCTATAGCAGTACATCCAGAAGATCATCATGCTGACCTGATCAACTTTACGGAGGTAAATTGCCAGAAATACGCGAATTACTTTTCAATCGAGATGTACGAAATCTTTGCCGTGGCAGACAAGTGCGAGGTGTTCGTTAAGTGTCGCTGCTCGGGACTACATCGAACTGCATTTAATGCCATTGATTGTGCCAGACACAATTTTAAGGAAAATATCTGAAGAGGCAGCTACCAATATTCACTGCGCTAATAGAGCAGATTATCAAAAGTCATAATGATAACAATTAATTTATTATTAATTTCGTTTAAAAATATATATAGTAATAAAAATATATTAAAATAGCACATTAAATATGTTATATTCATAATCCTGCAAGGTGTTGCTGTTTATAAGTTCGCGGGCATATTTAACAGCGCCAGAGCAGCGCAAGGTTTCTTTGAAACGTTTATCGACACAGTAAATTGTGTTATCGGGTTATTAACCTAGGCTTAGCAGACTCTGTTAAGAATCTGCGGAATATCAACTTTTTCACAAGAAATTTTTTTGGCGATCCGTGGATACCGCCCTTTAGACGTGTGTCCGATAACATCGCGGAATGTAATGAAACACGTCACCGAAAAATATGAGCGCGAAAAGTCCGTCTTAAAAAATCGGCTAGAAAATAAGATGCTTTCGCTCAATATTGACATCGCTTCCCAATATTCCAGAGGTATACTGGGTGTAAGCGTTCAGTATTACCAAAATGAAGCTATTGAAGACTTTGGGTATAATTGAGCTGCATCGGAAACACACAGGACTCAATTTGAGCACGGAAATTTAAAACATTTTGGCAGAGTTTTCTATTTCAAATCAGCATTTTTAAAGAAAAATGTCAAAATTTGCGTTTGCTCATTAAGGTACCATATATTACATTACATTTTTTTTAAATTTCTATGAAAATCAAAAAAAATAGTAATGCAGCTTAAAAGATATTTGCCCTCACCATTCCAGAGTTATATATTTTTTGAAAGCTTTGCACCCATTGCATGAAACGAATAATACTATAAGCTGATTGCCAGTTTAGCATCGGATTGTCTTTAAACATTGAACTATGAGATATTTCGCGATTACTGTTTGTTTTTTCACTCAAGAAATCAAATATCAAAAATAGCGGAAAGCTAACTTCAGCTCGACCGAAGTCTATATACCCTTGTAGCTTGAAGGCGCCACTATGAGCATTTGCTTGCCAGTTTGTTATAAGGCAGCTATACGATATATTCATCCGATTTTGACCGATCTCCCCAAAATTGTGTGAAAACTGATATTTACAACTGGAAGGTATAAAGACGCTACAATTGAAAACAAAACAGTTTTTCTCACTAGAACTACTTTTTCGACCGATAGTTCCTATGGCAGCTATATGCTATAGTCATCCGATCCGGCCGGTTCCGACAAATGTGCAGAATATTTCTACCAAAAGACTTCGTGCAAAGTTTGGTTAAGATAGCAATAAAGATGAAATTGTAATTGATGCTGATATTACATTACATTATTACATTATTATTAGTTTCATGCAAGGGGTACAAAACTTTAAATGAGTATAACTCTGGAACTGTGAGGGCACCCATCTTTTAATCTACATCACTAGTTTTTTTGATGTTCATAGAAATTTTAAGATTTATAATGCGTTTTTTTACAAAATGTATGCAAAATATACGAAAAAATGTAATATATGGTACCTAAATGAGCAAAAGCATAGCCAAAACTTATAGTTTATGCTCATAATAGTAGAATTTTGACATTTTTCTTTAAAATTCCTGATATGAAAACTAAAAAAATCGTGGCTATTGACGAAGTTATAAGTAAAATTCAAAAGCAGTACGGAAAACCCGATTTTTTGGGAAAATTCGACTTGCGCGACCTCTAAACGTTTTCCGAAAAATCTGAAAAAAAACCTCAAAAATACTTACCCCTTTAAGCTTTCAGAAAATGCCTGAGCACCCGTGAAAATTAAAAAAATTTTTTGGGACACCCTAGTGGACAGGCCACTGCATTTACCACGCCACATTTTCGATTTTCTCGACTTAAAAATAAGCTGCTGTGAGTTCGAAACAGTCTACAATATAAAATGAAGACAATCATAAAAGTATCCCTTGGTGGTCAGAATTTGTACGGCTTTTAATTTTCCAATTGTTATTTTCTAAGTATTAGTAGCGCTTGCAGGTTGGTGTCGTTCGTCGGGGGATAATGGCCAACGCTGGTCCTCGATGGAATAAAGATTTAGCTGTTCCCCCTTTTTTAACTACTTTCCGTATACACACAAAAAAACGCGTTGGCAAATGCAACATTTTAAATTGGTAATTTCACCAATTTCATTCTTTGATTTTCGCCCATTAGTTTTTCCTTTTAAAATTAAAATGTTTGCACTTTTATTACTTTACTTTATAAAGAAAAAATTTAAATATTTGCGCGCTGCTAGTATTATTATTTATATTATACAGAAAAACAACGAATTAAACAAAGTTATATTTTTAATTAAGTGAAAAACTTTAACTTACCCTGCGAACTCAGGGCTCACGGCATTTCACACAATTGGAACGTCGCGTTAGACGACTGAGCCACGCCGCGCGTCTGAGACAACGAATTAAATTGCTTACTTGTATTGAATAAGATGTACTTGTATTGAAAACATTTACGAATATTTGCTTGCTTGTAATTCTCAAGAACGAATTCCATTATCTTCCAATATAAATAGCGCCATTGAAATTTGCAGAACAAAAATCAAAAATGTTGACAGTTTGAAATGAAAGGTACGCCCAGTTGATTTTAAAAGACTTTTATCTTGTTTATACATTGAAATTGGAAAAATCAACAAGAAAAGCTAATGAATCAAAAAATTTTAGCCAAAAACCAAAAATGTCATATTTACAATTTTTTTGTGTGTACAAACAGACAGCATTTGCAGCTATTGCGTATTCTATAACATGTATGTCCACGGGGCTAGTCAGACATTGGCACCTAGGGAGCGACGGCTTACATGTCCTGCATTTATATAAAATACCAAGTTCAATTCCAGCCTGTAGATAATGGAAAGTTGCTATAATATCTGTATGTCATATACATATATATATAATATGCTAAGCAGAGCCTTCATTTTTTGTACTAATTATTTACATCATAGTCTAAATAATTCAATTATAGTCTAGATTTGCATTTTAGGCTAACCATTTCCTAAAATTTAGGAAGAAAAACTTATTGAGTGTATGAATTTTGCTGCGGCAATACCAATCCTTCGACAGATCGATAGATAGTGCTGATTACTAAATATGTTTAAAATGTGCGAACCTATCTACCTGCAAAACTGTGGGAGATATGACCATTTTGTGTCCAAATTGCGAAATTGGGCGTGACTAAAATGGAAAAGGAATTTCATCTGCCTGCAATTATAAGGAGTCTATGTCTCATACATGTTGAACCTCTATCTCTTGCCTTCTCTGAGATCTGTTTTTTTATATGGACAGATGCAAAGTGGTCCAAATGGCTTATTCATATTCGGAAATATCTGCTCCAACAATTTTGGATTCTCCAACATGCCTTCCATCTCTCAGCAAGCCTACTAACCAAGGCTGCAAACCGGTTCAGAACCGAGCCTTGTGAACTGGACCATGAACCGAACCCCTAATGTTTTCGACTTCTTAAATCTGAACCCGAACCGTACCACTTTTTCGAAAAGTTAGGTCCCGTTTACAAAATGAAGTACTTTTTCCAACGACACATATAGGGCAATATAGAAAATTTCTTGTAATCTGACTGCTATCATTCAAGTTCTCCAATCCTACGTCATTTTTCCAGGTATATATATATAATACTATCCTGCTTCGAGCAGGAGAACTTTTAAATGACAGCTGCAGGGCAGCAACGAATGCGACTATTAAGAATGAAATGTAGATGATGGTTGCTCATGTGAGTCCAAAGCATTCTTGACTTGGACATCGCCAAGTTACCTCAATAGATTCCATGGAAGACTCTATAGTTAACGAGTTTTAAAGGAAGTTCAATTTGACATTGGTACACTGAAAAAAAAATCAATCTAAAATCTAGATTGAAAATCTATTTTTCAAGAATCTTGCAATCTTATGAAATCAAGATTGAAACACCTTGAAATGAGCTTAGACATCTCAAAAACAACATTTATCATCTCGCAACTAATCAACCCTCCTACAGTTTTGTGTAAAACTTGAGTTAAAAAATCTAGTATATAATAATTTATTTTGTACAAAAAAAAAAAAAATTTTGCAAAGCAAGCCGCCCCTATTTGGATTCGAAGCACGACCTCGTCAATCTAAGGCACAGATGAAGCATTTTCACCGTGGAGATTTCTCTCAGCTGTGATCTTATACTGAGACTGGTGGCGCCAAAAAGTGACGGCCGATGGCGCAGCGAGCTAAAATGTCATGCCGTGTGTTCGGTTTCCAGAGTTACTGAGTGCAAGTCCTAGTAGGGACGGCTTAAATATTATAATATTTATAAGTTTTTCAGAAAGAAAAAAATTGGTGTTGCTAACAAAATCAAAACCATCCAGCCCCACCCTCCCTCACCTAAAAACAAAAAATGCTGAATTTAATTTATTTTTATCTTTTCTTTTTCACATTGAAAATGAGATTGTTTCATCTTAAAGTCGAGTATAAACAATCTTAGTCCAAAATTGTTGGATTAAGATTTAAGTTAAGAATATAATCATGTTTTGAGATTAGCTCGTCTTTGTCAAATTCTGACACCATTTCTCTTGGTTTCGAGACTATAATGATTTTAGATTGATTTTTTTCTCAGTGTAGGGTTCGCACACTTTGTAAGAAACTCTGTACGCCCACTATATGAAATCTATTGAATTTAACGTTTACTAACTTTTATAGATTTTTGCATTCAGAGTTCTTTGAAAGAGCTCCACCTAAAAACATTTGAATGGAAAGTGTTGATCAATTGTTCTAAAACCTTCAGCATGACATATTTACTATCTAAGTGTCTCAATGAACGTACTTCTATTATGAGATCAGCACCAATATTTTCTGCAGTGTTCTTAAACCCGAGATTTCAAACTTTGTTGACATCTGACCAAAATCAAGATGCAAAGCAGCACATAACAGAAATGCTGCACTCCAAAAGAAATTCTTAATGAGAGTTTTAAAAACTCAACTTTAAATGACTCAACGTCTGATTGTGAAAAAAAGTTTATGGAAGTAATAGAAAGCAATAAACAAATGTCATATTAAAAAATTTGTAAATAATGAGCGCGTTCACCAGCATACATTAGATGATTGGCTAACATAAATCATCAATCAACAAAAAAGTGTTTGGCTGCTGGTGAACGTGTTTGATAGAATTTTAAGGCAACAGAGTCATCGATATATTTTTGTTGGCGGAAGTTTTGAGATTTTGGCAACTAATAGCTAAATAAAATTTAGAACAGACTGTTATATTTATATGAACGTCGTCAATAGCAGCCACTGTTCTTAGAATCCCCTTGAATTTTCCTCAAAACTTTGTTAGCCATTTAAAATTTGTTGTAATCCCGGCGAGAATGTACACAACAAACTCGAATATCTGATGGCCAGATCTTTTTCCTATTTAAAAACGGTAATTTAGTAATATGACGAACTCCTGTGTTTAGCCAGCAGCCAAATTATATAACGCTGGGGTTTATTAAGAGTTACTTTACTTAGTTCATCCAGGGCAAGGCAAAGAAGGGTCTGAAAATGTTAACGATGCACGGGACATCATGAAATAATCCTTGAATTTCTCCATTCTGTAATTTTGTACTGTCACTTCAAAGAACAACTGGGAGCGCACGCAAGGCTGCTTCGTTTTGAATAGGCGGCTTTTCAAGATTTCTTCCTCCTCCGCAGCAACCAGTAGAGCCTTCAGAGCCTTGCACGAATTTCCGTGAGCTACTTGCGAAACCAGAAGTTTCCACATTCATTTTGTTTTTGTCTTCATTAAATTTCTTGTTTGTTTACAGCTGACAGCTGTGTGCTATCGATAACAAATCACAATCAAGCAATTCTAACAAACTATTTCTTTGATGTATTCACATCTAACACAATCACGAAAATTAGCAATCATGTCTGCACATCATGCCTGTTCACCAGCACAATCTAACAAAAATAGTCGATTTTTTGTCATCGATTTATGCTGGTGAACGCGCTCAATGTTATAGAATCCTTCGAAAATTTTCCATGAGAACATACATCGACAAATGTCATCAAAATTTGGAAACGTTAAAAAAACGAGGAATTTAAAAATATCGCCATAACTATACTTGCTGTGCCAGCAACTCAGGAATCAGTTGAACGAGCCTTTTTAACACTAAAGTTTGTTCATTCTGATCTAAATCCTAGTATGGATGAATAGCTCCTAGAAGATATAATGCTTATTAACTTAAACTAAGCAGTTCTAAAAAGTTGTAAGTGTCAGCTAATGAATTTGATAATTAAAATTACATTATTGAAATAAAGAATATTGTATTAGAAAATAGGTATTAATCAGGGACCGCGAACCTCATGAGTTTTATGATATAAATTACAAATTAAGAATTATTTTTCAATTTATATTATTTACTTCATAAATAATTAACTTTTAATTTTTATTTAATTATTTATTATTCAAAAAATAATTATTTTTTTTAAATTTTTTTATCGAAAATTGAATAACTAACTTTTCTTAAATTCTTTGTTTTGGCATGCCTTTCATAAATAAAAAAGAAATATGCGTTTATGTTTTATGGGGACGGAGATATTTAAAATTTAGTTTTATTTTTTTTTTAATAATAAAACTCAAGCAATAAGTTTTATTTTTAGAGTAATAAATAAAACACAAAAAATAAGACTTATGTTTAGAGTAATAAATATAACTCAAAAAATAAGACATTTATCGAGGAGTAAATAAAAATCAAATTAATGCTCTCTTTTTGAATTTTATAAAACAATTTAAAAGTAAGGCTCACTTTTTGAATAATAAAAAAAAATTGAAAAATAGGCATAATTATTCAGGAGGAGTCTACATTTCAAATTTGGTTGCTCTAGCTCTTCTAGCATTCTAGTAACTACTCATGTTCACTAAACTAAACACGTGAACATGTTCTTTTATTGTTCATTTTTGTTCAGTTAGTCTTGTTCAGTGAGAATTGTTCAGCCATTCTTGCTCAGTTTCACTTGTTCACTGATTTGTCAGTGACAGTTTCTCAGTTCAGTTAATCTCTCTTCACTGACTGCTCAGCTGTTATTTGCTTCGCGTTTCTATTTATTTTCAGTGTATGGCAATGTATAGGTATGTGAATAGGTCACACACAAATTTCTTTATTTAATACATACCTTTTAAAAATAGAAGCAACAGGATTTCGGATGACTATATCTAATGGCTGTCATATCCGGTCGGAAAAACTCGCTGATTGTTAATTTTATATGCTTTCAAACAGATTCGCAAAATTTGGTCGAAATCGGATGACGATAAGTCAGAAACAAGAAAAACGAAAAGGACAAGCTAACTTCGTTAGTGCCGAATTTAGTATACCCTTGCAAATGTTGGTTTTGAACTATCAGATCAAATTTAAAAAATAAAGCGTTTCTCACTAATACCCATTTTTGGACCGATGCACAATTTTCGGTCCCATAGGCCAAAAATAAAAACAAACAAAACAAGTTTGAATTTTTACGCCAAATATGCCTCATCAATTTATAGATAGAACACAGTTGCAAAAGCAATAATTTGTTTTGTTTTGCTTCACACGTTCGATAAGAGAATTTCATGAAAAGAGAGAGCGCATATCAGGCGACCAACTCTCAGTGTGCGCGTCACTGTTATAGTGTGTTAAATTAACTAAAAACATAAAACTATTATTTAATAGCTTAAGTATCAAAGTTGAACGTATAGACATTGTGTTTTTATAACTTTTATTTAATTGGTATGCTATATGTGTTTACAATAATAAATGTTCTTCCATTGTAATTTTCCGTGTTCAACAGCATAAAACATTAATTTTCAGTGAAGGTAAAAGCTGTGCTACTTCCGGGCCCTCACAAAACATTAATCAATATTTAAAGAGTCTTAGCTGTCGAAATTAACAGCACGTTTTTGTGCAATTGTCCATAGAATATATCAGTCTCGTTCAGTTTCAAGCGATTTTATTATGTGCTCTCTTCGTGTTTGCTTTATTTCGTTGTGCTTGTCCCGTTGTCTTTCGTGTATTCGTAAGTAATGCAATGAGTTTGTTTTGCTTTTTCATGTTTTCTTTAATTTATCAATATTTTAAATTCATTCTTTAGTTCATAATCTTACTTTAGGAACATCGTATCAGTGTGAGCTCTCTCGGCAATAAATTTTTTATATTTGGTGCTCTGGCGAAAGCTCCAATGCTGAAAAATTTCTTAATACTTCCGATATAATTAAATCTCACATCGAAAGTCACGGCTACAGACTTAATCACCTTGAAGCAGAAAAGTTACCTAAATTTAATATTAAAAAAATTTCAGAATTTTTAAAAAAATGTTTTCGCATAAGAGAAAACGTTATTAAAAAATACTCATATTGTTTAGCCCAAAATGACTACATTTCCATAAGATTGCAAGCATTAGCATAAAATTAAAATAAATTTGATATATTTGTTTTATTCATTTTCATGATGTAGGCACGTAAAAGAGGGAAATATACGTCGTTAACGGTGCCTATTTTATAAATATACTGTAATTTCATTATTATATAGCTATATAAAAAATTTCAAGTCGAAAATCTCTACTGGAAGTATTTTTGGCCACCTTCTCCATACATGACCGACCACTGTGCGATGGTTCCTATGATAGCTGTAAAATTTAGTCATCCAAACCGGTCGGTACCGACATATTAGCAGCGTGCAGTTAAAAAAAGACTCTGTGTTTTAGCTCGGTAGCTTTAAAACTGAGAGACTTGTTCGCGTAGAAACAGACAGACGGACGGACAAAGCTAAATCGACTCAGCTCTTCGCGCTTAAGAATATATATAGTTTATGGGGTCGGAAATTAATATTTCTATGCGTTGCAAATTACTGGTCAATATTATAATACTCTTTGTTAGGGAGAATTGCGGCGAATTGATACATTTTGGACGCAAAAAAGAGTAATATTTCGAATATTTATATAAATTCCGACAAACCGCAAACATAAAATGTTGGGAATTAAGTTGTGGAGGAATTTCGGAAAAAGAGCGCTTATGGCGAAATTTTATTTGTGGAAAAGAGCTTAAAAGTATCTTTCTACAATCCGCTCAAACAATAAACATTGAACCTGGAAATGGTAATGCAGTTAAATTTTATGGGTGACATTGAAAAATTGGTATTTTAATTCAAGATAGTCGACAAGAAGCATATACATATTTTTTGTTTAAAACGTTCTTATTTTAAATTTTTTTAAAATAGATACCAAGACTCCTGCGATTTTTTCTCATGAACATTTTCCATAATTCACGATCTATCGAAAGCATTTTTTTTTCTATTATTTGCTGAGAGAATGCGAAATACTAGACAATTACCATGGTTTTAATATGTTGAAAGCAAAGGTGTGTGCATTTTTTGATCAAAGATGCGCACATTTGGTTTAAAATGTCTAACATTTTGTTTGTAAGTTAAAATTGGTCAAATGAATAAGAAAACTTTGGCAATTTCAACAAGGTTTAGCCAAAATGGAAGATGTGGTTTTTACAATTTTTTATTTGTGTGTACATGTATGTATGGATGTGTTCAGCACACACTACTCAGTGGGTTAAGGTGCCGGCTGGATGATGGGTACTTACAGTAATTTGTTGTTTTTTTTTTTGTTATCTCACTTTAGCAGTTGATTTGTATTTATGAGCTGCTAATTTTCGCACTTTTATTTACTATGCGACTTAATCACAGATAATAAATATACTACTTTACTAAGATTGCATCACAGTGCAAATCGAGCCGAACCGTTAGAATACCCAACAATAATAAAAAAAACATTAACACGAAAACTTCACTGCATATGACGTAGCCACTCAGCTGTTTAGAAATCTTCACTACCGCTTTGGTGTACTCTCGGTGTCGGTCGCGGTCTCGGATGAGTGTGTTGACTCTTACGCGCTCAGCAGTTGACTTGCTTGCCATCTGGCAGATACGGTCTGCTTTATAGCATTATTTTGTTATCTGCCGCCAAGTAAAAAAGAGAGTGAGAGTCGTAGTTTGTGTGAAAGGTAGAGAGCGAGCGCCAGCGCCTGTTGCTGCTGCCTGCCTGCTAACCGTTAACATTCACAGAGTGTGGGCAGACAGGACCATCGTGCACACTTGGGCCATTGAGTTGCAATCAGCAAGAGCAATTAACAAAGCAATGACCAAGCGGAAGCCGCTTTGCCACTCACACGTTCTCCCTCACAGTGGGAGTAGGGCTGATGGAATTTTTGTAAATGCAAACGCTATTATCAGGATCGTCCATTTGAATCTGTCGCTTGTCAGACGGACACTGAGTACATTTTGATAGCGACGCTAACCTTTTTAACCAACTGTTGCCAATGGTGGGCCACACAGCAAGATCAAAGGTGACCACAGGTAGACAGCAGCAACTAATTGGGCCGTAAAAAGGCAGGAATCGGATTTATTACTGCGCTCGTAACTGATATAAATAAAGATACTGTGAAACAATCCGGAACGGATACCCGACTTTTATACTCGTTATTCGTAGAGTAAAATACAAATATATGTTACAGGCTAAAGGTAGCATATTTAACCCTATAAAGCATATAATGGGTGATTTATTAAGCGTTTGTTTTTGAAAAATGAAAAACAGAAAATTTGCAATAGCAAATTAAATATTTATTTGGAGCGATACTTCAATGCTTGCCATTTACTCTTTATACTCTGTACGGAAGGTACATAGAGTATATTAAGTTTGTGCAAAAGTATGTAACAGCCAGAAGGAATCGTTTCCGACCCCATAAAGTATATATATTCTTGATCAGCATCAACAGCCGAGTCGAAATAGCCATGTCCGTCCGTCCGTCCGTCCGTATGAACGAAGAGATCTCAGAGATGGTAAAAGATAGAGGTTTGACAAGTATGCTTGCAGGCAGATAAAGTTTATTTTTGATTTTTGTCACGCCCCCTCCCGCCCCCGCAATTCGTTATATCTCCCACAGTTTTGAAGATAGATTGTTTGTACCTTCTAGAGATATCTAGTTGTCAAAATTATTTATCGATTTGCTGAAGGAATGATAAAGATCGGATGAACGATACACAAGTTATGAGCAAAAAAAAGCTAACCGGCACCCCCCCACCACCCTCGCCATTTACGCACGCCAAATACCGTATGTGTATGTGTATATATTTATGTATGTATAACAAACACCATTTTTGGGAGAGAGAGAGAGAGAAACTTAGAGTTGAGCGTATAATAAAAACATTGCACGATAACCGCGTGACTTCCTGGATGGGTTATAATAATATAGTCGGGAGCAAATGAACTGGTACAGAGTATATTATAGTCGGGCGTGACCGACTTTCTCATTTGTTTTAAGATTATTTTTTGTAAATGTTGCCCGCGCAAGGTGGTCTATTCAGGCAGTATCTCACAAATGTCAGATGTAACGTTGTCTTCCAGGGCAGCAATTGTGGCTGGCTTGGCCTTTTATATGAAAGACTTCACGTAGCCCCACGAAAAACAGACAAAAACAGAAAAAGCCATCGCTCGGTTCTTAACTCTATTGACTGTAACGTTGCGATTTTTATTATTTTTAAAAAAATACGGTCCTACTATGCCGCCGGAGCGCCGGTCCACAAACCGCACCAAACAGTGCATTTTTCAGGGTGCATTGACAGCTCTGGAACTGCCTCTGGCTGCTCTTCAGACCAAATTCGGCAATTCCGGTTGTTGACGTACCCATTGAGCCAAAAATGAGCTTCCTCGCTGAAAACAATTTTTCTATAAAAATACATTTCTCACAGAGCAATAGAATTAGAATAGAATAATAGAATTCAATGATTTGCAAGCGCTGTTCGTTTGTTACTCTATTCAAGGTGAAATGGAAAACCTTACTGAGCATTTTTGGCGTTGCGGCGTGTTACGAATCACGCGAGAGATGTCAAAAAATTTACACTGAAAACCCTAATAGCATAAAAATCACCCTTTATATTCTTGATCAGGATCAAAAAAAATGTCAAATTTGCAATTTATTATTGCCGATTTTATCAGCTGAACGTAGTGATTACAGGTTGCAATGGATAAACTTGACTATTATGATTGCTGAACGGAATCGAATTGAATACCGTTGGAATTCCAAACATCGATGTTTTTTTTCGACGTCGATGTTTTTACTTTTCTACCATGTCTAAAAGCGTTGGCAGAGGAACCGAGAAAATTGTAAGAGCATTTAAATAATTATTTTTCAATTAAATAGAAATCAATAGGAGAGCTTGTGGTGGTGTTGGACTTGCCCAGTCGCAGGATCGAAAATATGGACAAATATCTTAATAGTACGTTTTGGAGCACACAACACGCAAACATGCACATGATTTGCCCATGTGTATGTTATTTAGTGGGCTTCTGCTCTTTACCCGAGTTTCAAGTATCAGTGTTGCCAACTTTTGCCGAGAAAAAAAATCCGTTTTCGGCGGGACGGAGAGGAAAAAAAGCTGAGTTTTTTCGACAAAAAAGCTGGAAAAAAGCGCATGGCTTTTCTTATTATTTATGCAATGATATTTTTAAAACATCAGAGTGATGAAGTTCCTCGTCCTCATCCTTGTGGTAGGCCTCAGTTGTGCTTATTAGCTTTAAGTTACTAGGAAGGACCTTATAATCGACCCACCATTTCGCACATGTAATATTTTTAATGTAATATTCTTATTTCACTTTCATTTATATCTTCTCCTTTCTATCTTATACATAATATTGAGTTGAGAGTGCTCACCTCCATTAGATTTCTGAGTTTTGATTTTACCATATTAACCTGACTGAAGACACGCTCAACTTCAGCGTTGGACCATGTCAAGCACCACATCTGAATCGCAAGCATGGCTAACTCAAAAATTTTTTGCTTACTTTTAGAGCTTTGGAAGCGATTCTTTACTCAAAAACTTAAGTTTCATCGTTGTTAAATACTTCCAAAATGGTAACAATGCTTTGTTTTTTTGGTCATAAAATGTTGTCAACAGAAAATATGTCAATTTGTTGAAGAACGCTAAGATTGTCAGGTGCTCTCCTGTCAAAATTATTGTATGAGATTATCACATTACTTCTCGTTACTTCCCAACTGCGTATTGGGCGTAAACTGAAATCAATTAAATTCCTTAATACAATGAATTTTGTGAAAATCTAAAAAGTAGATCAGTATCTGAGCTTCAGCTGCTTTATAAGTATAACTTAGAAATTTGTGCAGCAGTGTCGAATAGATTTCTCCAATTCGCTGTCCAAATGAAGCATAAATCTTTGAAAACAAAGTATCTGATGATATAATCCATTTCATTTTAAGTTGAAGTTTAGTTAAATTTACATTGTCATATTGTGCATTTGCAATAACTGCAGTATCAGATTCATTCTTGCTGAGCCAAGCCTCCGGGTTCTGCAGCCAGACTTTACGACTTTTTTGTTTGAAAGCTTTTTGAATTTTTGTCAATCGAACTGTAAACTTGGCTTATCTCAAAGCGCTGAGATAACTGTTTCCTGAACGTTAGAAGTGGCAATGACTGACAGAGGTAACAAACTATCGATTTGCTTATAAGTTTTGCAATTGACTCGAAAATAAAAATAAAGCTGAAAAAAGCGGAAATCATTTTTAAAAAAGCCAGAAAACCCGTTTCCCGCTGTTTCTAAATTTTTCCCGCAATACGGTTTTAAAAAAAGCTAGAAATGACGGGAAAAAAACTGATTTGGCAACACTGTCAAGTATACTATACACTGCTCGCCACTTGAATAGGACACCTCTAAAGTCGATTTTCTATAGTTAATTGCTGCTAAACCAAGCCATCTTGGAAAATAATTTTTGTTTTCTTATAAAGTTTATTTAAATGTAGTAATTAGACGAAAATTACAAAATTATTCAAAAGTTGTAAGTATACAAAAAACATTGTTAACCAATAACTAACAAATTTTGGAGTCTTCATTTTGCACCACTTGAATAGGACACTTTATCTAAAAACCATTTAAGAATATTTCAATCCTTTTCAAATAACAATATTACTTAAATAAGAAATTACTAACATGTTCTTAAACCAAAAAATGTTTTTAATAGTGTGTTGAGCCTCCTTTTTTCTCCAAAACCTCACACATTCGGTCTGGAAGGGATGCATACAATTTTCCCAAATAATTCAACGATATCGAGCCCCATGCTAATTTGATAGCTGCAATTAGTTCGGGAACTCTCGAATATTGCTGACCTAATCCATATACTTCACGTGTTAGCCATCGCCACACATTCTCAATGATATTCAAGTCCGGTGAATAGGGTGGCCAGTTTAATAACTCCACGTTTTGGCTCGCTATATACGATTTAACAATCCGGGCCGTATGTATAGGGGCATTATCATGTTGATAAATCCATTTTAGATTTGCAAAAAGAGTTTGGAAGTGTGGAAAGGCCTCTTTCAATATACCATTATAACACAACGCATTCATGGTGGTTGGAATAAATTTAAGCTCACAGGTGCTATAATAGGAAATGGCCCCCATACCATAATACCTCCAGCACTGCTGTGCAACTTATCAAGATGGTGTGCTTCTTTTCGAAGATCATGAAAATAGTAGCTGCAGCCATCGGGGCCCTCCAAATTAAACTTTTTTTCGTCCGAAAAGACAACACGTTGCCACTCCGAAGTCCAGGTGACATGTGCGCGCGCGAAATCAAGGCGTTGTAACTTCCGAGCCGGGCTAAGAGGTGGCTTCTTGCTTTAACGTTGCATTTTTCGCTTATCTTGGCCAAAGAGTCGTGCAAATTGGAAGCTTCTCTTAATATAAGTCGCTTGTCCGCGATGGTAAGCACACTGTGGGTGCGGCCCTTCATTTTTTTTACCATAATTAGCCTCATTATTTAAAAAATTTGTTATGGTGTGACGGCTCCTGTCGACTTTTTTTGATATTTTAGCAATAGAAAGGCCAGAATCCTTGTAAGCTTGGATTTTTCCTTTCTCCGACTCAGATAGTGAAGTGCCACGCCCCATTTTAGCTTTTTTTAATTTTATATACACTTCAATTAGAGCAAAAAGTTTAAGTAAACCAAAATTTGTGTGCACTTGCATTGTGTGTGTGCATTTTTGCGAATGCTCGCATAAAGTGCAAACAACTTTATAACGGTTCTATTCCAAAACTTGGAATATACCAGAAAGAGCGAAGAATGCTTGCACAAAGATAATATGCAAAAATACCGTTATTCTACCATTTCGTTTTCGAGTTACGAGCAGTTTTAAAGAGAGCATACAGGGTGTCCTATTCAAGTGGCGAGCAGTGTATTTTGATGCAAACTTAGTGAGAGAGAGAAACTGTTAGAGCGCACAACGCGGTGCGCTCTCTAAGTTTCTTTCTCTCTCTCTCTCTCTCTCTTACTAAGATTGCCTCTGTTGAACGGTTATCGTATGTTGCTGTGGTGGGTGGTGGGGTGGTAGGTGTTAACTGGCCGTTTTTTGCTCATAACTTGAATATCGTTCATCCGATCTTTATCATTCCTTCAGCAAATCGATAAATAATTTTTTATTATTATGATTACTAGATATCTCTAGAAGGTACGAACCATCTATCATCAAAACTGTGGAAGATACACGTTTTTTCCAAATTGCGGGGGAAAATAAACTTGATCTGCCTGCAAGTATAAGAAATATATATCCCATACATGTCAAACCTCTATCTCTTACCATCTCTGAGATCTCTTCGTTCATACGGACGGAGGGACGGACAGACGGACAAACGGACATGGTCGGAAACGATTCCTCTCCCTGTTACATACTTTTGCACAAACTTAATATACTCTATGTACCTTCGGTACAGAGTATAAAAACAATCCGATCGTGCTTTATATCAAGCATTTTTGATGTCAAAAGTACGGTAAGATGGAATATTTTTGAATCCAAGCCGAAAATACTGAAATCAAGCATGAACTTATGAGATTGAAATTCTTGGTTTTACATTAAATCGGCTTCATATCATGCATATATCTTCTTGGTTGTAAGCATAAAAAGTCTAAATTTCAAGCATAGATCTTCTTAGTTGAAGCATGAAGAGTCTTGAATTCAAAAATAAATCTTCTTGAAAGTAAGCATTAATTGTCTCGATTTCAAGCATAGATTTTGAAAGTTAGTATAAAAAGTCTCGACTTCAAGAATAGATCTTCTTGGATATAAGTAAAATATCCTGCGCTCCTGTTCAATTTGCAGAGTCCAAAAGAGCTTTAAATAGCACTTGGAAAGCTCTCATGGGAAAGAAAAATGTAAGCGCTAGTATAAAGTTTAAAATGTTCCAATCAACTGGCAGATCTATGCTATGCAGCGGAAGTTTGGGGATGGGAGGCTCATGAAGAGGTGGATAAGCTGCTACGGTTTTTTACGCCAACTTATGCCATTCACTTGGAGACAGGACTACCGGAATTGTTTGAATACACGATGCAGATCCACTTTAACTATGTTATTAAAATAATCACGTTTCCGGATGGGAGGTACCCAAAAATATTAGCAACTGCATTGAAAGAGTCGACTTCGCAATTTTCGCAAAAATGGGCGGAACTTTCTGCAGAACACAGAGTGGACCTTGCCGTTTCCAATCCCTCCACATGGAAGGACGGTCAGTCGAATCTGCTGGCGGCTGTTCGCAACCAAAAACGGGAGGCGTATATTCTTGAATTTGAGCTAGGAGACGATACTTATTTCAAGGAACAATTCGATACCTTAACCATATCTAATATTTTCAGAGCTAGAGCTGAGATACTCTCCTTTAACTACATGCCATATGGTCCATATGGTAGAAGCGAGGGTAATTAGCTGTGCAGTCTCTGTAATATGAATGCGAGAGATGATGTTGCACACTTCAAAGCCATCTGCCCAATCCTGAAGGAGCTTAGAGTCTATCTGCTGGGAAAGGCAATGCTTACGATGGATGAGTCGAAGGCGGTGCTGAGTGGGCAATCCTGGAGTAGGTTGGGAAAATATTTGAAGGATGCTTTTAAGTACAGAGCAAAAATTTGGCGGAAGCTTTTTAGGATAATAATAATATAAAATCTAAGTTAAGTTAAATAACAGTTTGAGGAGCCTGGGACGGACAAAATCTGATATATTGTGACGAGCGTGGAGGTGGTGTAACTTCGAAGGGTGGGACTTCCTAAAGCTCAATAGGATTATTAATAATACACTGTACAGTTATCGGTTAAGGCTGACAGCAATAACGCCATGCCTAATTATGCAAATTGTTCTTATTTTAAATAAAGAACCACTACTACTACTATTCTCAAATGTTGCGCCAGATTCTAAGAAATAGAAAAAAAATAACACAAAGTTTTTGAAACGCATTGTGACACTGTGCCCATATTTTGTTGATTCCGTTTCTTTCTTTGGCCTGAGCAGCTCAATAGAATTTTTGTAAATGCATGCACACATATGCACATATGTGCAATATGTGCATTTGACTTCGCCAAATATGAGGTGGCTCGTTCTGAATTTGAACAGCATAATGAGGATTGTTATAGCAATTACCTACTCAGGTGTAAGCAGGACTTTCTTAATGACCCCAAAAAGTTCTATGATTTTGTCCGCTCTAAACGTAACTCCTCACAATACCCCCCTTCACTTCATTTCAATAATGCCAATGCTGAGAATGATTGTGACATAGCTAGCCTCTTTGCCTCTTTTTTACAGCTTTGCTATGCTCGTCCGGATACGAACTACGATGTTTCTCCAATTTACCCTCACCATATTAGTCGCTCTAACTGCATTCTCCCTCCTATAATGGATCATAGTTGAGGAATCTGTAAGCTTTCTGCAATTCCAAAACTATTCGAGCATATAATTACTTTCCAATTACAACATTTTTGCCAACAAATCCTGAGTACATCCCAGCACGGTTTTATACGTCGACGCTCGGTTTCCACTAACCTACTCGAATTTTCTTCCATAGTAAATCAGGGATTTCTTCATCGTAAACAAATTGATGTCGTCTACACGGATTTTAGCAAAGCCTTTGATTCAGTGAATCATAATTTACTTCTACATAAATTATGTTTAGTAGGTCTTCCATCCAACTTTCTCCGCTGGGTCAGATCATACCTTTCCAATCGGTTTCAACGTGTGCGTTTTAAGTCTGCTGTATCCGAAATCGTTCACGTCACTTCTGGAGTTCCACAGGGCAGTCATCTTGGTCCATTGTTATTCAACCTATTCATTAACGACATCCCGCAAGTTCTTTCCTATTCAACTGCCCTTATGTACGCTGATGATCTCAAGCTTTGCGCGTCATTTGACGATCCAGTTTCTCCACTTCTACTACAAAGTGACTTAAATGCTCTGAGTGCTTGGTGCCACCTGAATCGTCTTCCCCTTAATATTGCAAAGTGCAATATTATGACTTTTCACAGAACTTAGCCGTATCTCTATGAATACACCATTAATGGTGAACCACTAGTTCGCATATACAAGGTCAATGATTTGGGTATATTTATACCCGATACTCGTAGAGTAAAAGGGTATACTAAAGTCGTGCGAATGTACATATGTAACAGGCAGAAGGAATCATTTCCGACCATATAAAGTATATATATTCTTGATCAGCATCAACAGCCGAGTCGATATAGCCATGTCCGTCTGTCCGTCCGTCCGTCTGTCTGTATGAACACCTAGATCTCAGAGACTAGAAGAGCTAGAGCAACCAATTTTAAAATGTAGACTCCTATTGTCTGCACGCAGATCAAGTTTATTTCAAATTTTTGACACGCCCACCCCCGCCCCCACAATAAAAAATTTTGAATTTTTTGAATTGTTGAATTTTAAAACTTAAGTTTATATTCGCTACATCTATAAGCCCTCCAATTTTCATCAAGATCGGATGATAAATAGCCGAGTTAAAAAAATGTTGCATTCTTTTCGGCTGTCTCACCTCAGGCACACAGGATGGCTATTAAACATTTCTATGCATGAGTAACGGGTATATTGAAGTCGGTTAGAGCCGACTTTAACTTACGCTCTCGTTTTCGAACCCAATCTGAGTTTTAACAGTCACATTTCCGTGATTTGAAACAAGGCAAAAAGCGTCCTTGGATTTATCAAGAGATGGTCAAAAGAATTTAATGATCCCTACACCACCAAACTCCTTCACTCATCACTGGTCCGACCAAATCTGGAATATTGTTCATGCCTCTGGTCACCGCATTACCTGACTTACCAGGATCAAATCGAATCAGTTCAGAAACAGTTTCTGATTTTTGCCCTTCGTGGCCCAAACTGGGACACTACCATCCATCTACCCCTATGAACAGAGATTGCGCCTAATTGACCTCCCGTCACTTAAATTCCGGAAGAATCTGTCATTCTGTTATTTTCATCCACAAGCTTTTGGCTGGCGAGATTGACTCCATCGCTCTTTTATCTCTTATTAATTTATCAGTGCCACTTAGAGCATCTCGACACTACACACCAATCTACCTTCCGCCCCGCCTGACGAACTATGCTCATCGAGACCCCTTCTGTTGCCTGTGCCTTGCTTACAACGACTACAATCACCGATTTTCTATAGACGTTAAGAACTCCCTAATGTCATTCCTCAACTAAAATATTCATTCCACGGCTAGTGCGCACTCTGACCACTTATGCTGTGAGTTGGACCATAGCTGGCATTGGCCAATAAATTAGTCCCACCGGTCAGAGTTTGCTATTAGCTGGATTTTAATTGGATTAATTTTTAATTACTAAACTAAACTAAACATTGTTAAACTTACCTCTGAATAAATAAATAAATAAATATGTAAGTGCGTGTGAAAAAAACACGCAACCACGCGGTTGCTTGCAATTTTATTGTCATTTTTGCACACGCACTTACATATTCACATTTGACTGTCCGCAAATAAGTGCATGCACATTCACAAATTTCTCTGGCCAACAAAGAAGAACATACACTTACACAAATTAAAGACGCGATACGTACATACAATGCATAGCGACACAGCGTGGCCACTTTTCTATGCATCTTTGTTTGGATGTATATTTAAATTTCAGCACTTTTACCCACCATTTATATATTTTAATGCTTATTCTAAGTCGAACTCTTTTAGAAGCTGTATTAGGCTCATCACTTTTACGTATCCGCTTTCTTTGGCTTCTCCTTTTTTAGTTGATTACCACCGCGGCGCCATAAGCAGAGCTGCGATTTTCAAAGCAGTCGTCGCTCTTGCGGCTTCGATGCTGAGAGCGAGAATCGTTCTCAATTTTTGTCCGCGCTCTCCACTTATGGCTCCCCGCACTTCCCTCGCCCACAAGATCAATTGACTTCTCGTATTCGAGCAGTTTTCGTTTTATAAAATCTAGAAGAAAAAATCTAAATTGAAGCCGATTTTAGTCTCGCCAATTCGTGCTAGATTTCTCTGGGCGTATTACTATCAGAAACATCGATGTTTTACATTGTTGTTTGTTTCAAAACATCGAAGACATCGGTGTTTGTCAAGCATCGGAAACATCGATGTTTTCCCTGCTCTCGTTAGTCTACCCTTCTTGCAAACATATTAAAGTTTTCATTGTAACACACTATTTATAATAGTGGTATTCCTGAAAGTGAATTACTTTCAATTTTCATTTCGTGATTTTGAACATCTTTGACTAAGTCAAGCACAAGCTCCAAAAGTTCAAGCTCTTTTGACTCCGACCGCTTTATACCGCTGGTCTACCTTTTTAAAGGCACTCGTATTCATTCTAAAATGCAATAAACAGTCATTCAATAAATGAATATTTAGCTTTACGCAGCCCAAGGGGCCACAAAAGCCGAGCTTCTCTCAATCTCTAGGCACGTGCGCTTTTAATTTTCGCAGCAGAGAAAGGGACCTACAGTTTCTTCGAAGAGAATGGTTGTTTTTTTTTTTACTGGGATATCAGTTAAAGTTACCATTTAATTAGAACATTTACAGCACACAATTCATTTGCCCCTTTTATATACATCATGCAAGGAATTCTAGCTTAAGAATTACAAGTGGTCAAACTTATGCGATGTGAAATATCTTAGACGTGTTACACGTGCTGCTGCGCTGGCGCTGGTTGAGAAGGCTTTCCAATCGTGCTCAGTGCAAGGGCCCCGAGTTCGAATCCCTCCAGAGGTAAGTAAAAATTTTTGAAGACATAAAATTATTCGTTGTTTTACAGAAGAAAACTGCGGCACTTCTACCACAATATTGTCAATTTACTACTAATTCTATAGAATTAATTCTGCTACTTGATATCTGTGTACACTAGATCGGACCTCAAAACGGCAAAATGGAAAAACGTAGGTCTCGTCATTCCCAAAGCTAAAATTTGTTGTATAATTAATAATTGTAAAAATCAACAAATAGTATTTTAATTTTAAATGGGTGCGACAGGGCAGGTGCGACACGTTCACCAGATACAAATTTTTACAACGAAGTTATTAGTTTATTTCAACTGCTGTCATCTTTTGAAATTCAATGAGAGCGTAAGTTAAAGTCGGCTCTAACCGACTTCGATGTACCCGTTCCTCATGGAAAGAAATGTTTAATAGCCTTCCTGTGTGCCAGAGGTGGGACAGCCGAAAAGTATGCAACATTGTTTAACTCGGCTATTTATCATCCGATCTTGATGAAAATTTCAGGGCTTATAGATGTTGCGAATATAAATGTAAGTTTTAAATTTGAGATCGATATCTGGAAAATTGTGGGAGTTATTCAACATTTTTTATTGTGGGGGCGGGGGTGGGCGTGGCAAAACTTTGAAATAAACTTGATCTGCGTGCAGACAATAGGAGTCTACATTTCAAATTTGGTTGCTCTAGCTCTTCTAGTCTCTGAGATCTAGGTGTTCATACAGACAGACGGACAGACGGACAGACGGACAGACGGACGGACGGACAGACGGACGGACGGACAGACGGACATGGCTTTATCGACTCGGCTGTTGATGCTGATCAAGAATATATATACTTTATATGGTCGGAAATGATTCCTTCTGGCTGTTACATACACGACTTTAGTATACACTTTTACTCTACGAGTAACGGGTATAAAAAGGCAACTACATTTGTGGAAATATGGCAATATCTTGTTTCATGATGCGGAGGGAATGCACAAAAATGGTTGGCTGTTGCTATTTATACCCGTTACTCGTAGAGTAAAAGGGTATACTAAAGTCGTGCGAATGTATGTAACAGGCAGAAGGAATCACTTCCGACCATATAAAGTATATATATTCTTGATCAGCATCAACAGCCGAGTCGATATAGCCATGTCCGTCTGTCCGTCCGTCCGTCTGTCTGTATGAACACCTAGATCTCAGAGACTAGAAGAGCTAGAGCAACCAATTTTGAATTGTAGACTCCTATTGTCTGCACGCAGATCAAGTTTATTTCAAATTTTTGACACGCCCACCCCCGCCCCCACAATAAAAAATGTTGAATATCTCCCACAATTTTTCAGATATCGATCTCAAATTTAAAACTTAGATTTATATTCGCAACATCTATAAGCCCTGAAATTTTCATCAAGATCGGATGATAAATAGCCGAGTTAAAAAAAAATTGCACACTTTTCGGCTGACCCACCTCAGGCACACAGGAAGGCTATTAAACATTTGTTTTCATGAGTAACGGGTATATAGAAGTCGGTTAGAGCCGATTTTAACTTACGCTCTCGTTTTAGAATGCTGGAGAGCCCTCATTACTAAGAGAGAGAGTTCATAAATGAGCAATATAGCGAAAAATAGGAAAAATTGTAAAAACAAAAATTAGCCAAGCCAAGGCTACAGGCCAGCTCTGGTCACATTCTTAAATAATATTAGGGCAAGCAATTTTTGAAAAACGATGCCAATCCAACAATGGAACTGAATGAGTTCGATGATTTTGCCGCAAATAACACCGCAGATTTTGAAGAACCTCAAAATATTTATGAAGAACATGTTGAATAAAACTGTACAAATTGCTTAAAAATGTTAAGAACTCAAAAATATTAAAGCTGGCTTTACAATTGTCATATATCTCTAAAGAGACTTTCTGACATTAGTGTAATAGCAAAACAAATATCTCTAAATATTTAGAAAATTAACCCTTTTTTGATGAAAAAGAACAAGTTCTATTTGATGAGTTTTTCTTTAGAGAAAATTTTGACAACCGACTATTAACAGATATAAATAGTATGATAAGTGGACATGGAGCTTAAACGGTGCGAAGATAGAGAGGGTAACATCTTACAAGAATCTTGGGGTTACTATGACCTCAAATGGAAAATTTACAACTCACCATCGTCTAAAACAAAAGCCCCTGCCATCATGGGAGAAGTTGCTGCGTTTTTTCCACTAAACCACTCCAAACTATGCAATTCACATTGGGACTAGCTATACAGCTACACCTTGGGCACGCATTTTCATGATGCAGGTGATGGAAAAACCAGCAACAAGATTGGTGAGTAAAACGGCTGCTATTATCAAAGGAAGCTCAATGCTTTAGTAAATGGCAACTTCTAGCTACTTCCACTAGACCTCCAAAACGATCGATCATGGACGGCAAAACACAAAAATATACTGCAGCGCGTAGCTGAAGGCAATCGAGAATAAATGTTTTGAACAGGCCCAGAGAAACATAAGCAGGGGGTGGGACAAACAACTTAATTTCTCTCTGCGAAAGAAACTATTTTAATGACCGCTATAAACTAAAAGTAATCTCGCAAATATTCGGTGATCGATGTGATCTGATGGCACTGAACTTTAAGCCATATAGAGATTACCATCTTGGTATCCTAAATGAATGCTAGCTTTGCAATATGCACGAAAAAGAGGACACCTTCCATTTCTTGGCCAAATGTCCAATCATGGCAGAAATTCGATTTATATATTGGCAACATACTTCGCTTAACACAGCAGTAGTTTATTTCTGAGAGAAAATATTAAAAAAGTGACAAATATGTAAGCGGTGAACGACTAAATTGTACCTTTTGAAGGAATTCAAAGATTGTCTCCAAAATAAACATCTTAAAGTTTTGGGAGAACTATAAATGTAAAGAACTTTAAAATGTCGCATTTGTTGCAAAAGCTGTTCGTGCAACACACACTTTTTTCGATTCTTAAAATTGCTTTATTTAGCCAAAGATCCAGTTTTGATGAAACTACTGGAAGACATTCTAATGATTGGCATAGCGACATAATTCCGACGAAATAATTTCGCCCAGTACATTTGGAATCGAAATTATGTCGTTGAAACGACACTATTCCGACAAAACCAAACGACATTATTTCGCTCGAAATTATTACGATTTAAAACGACATTTTTCCGTCAAAAAAAAACGATACAATTTTGATCGAAATTATGTCCTTTTTTAACGACATTGTTCCGACAAAACAAAACGACATTATTTCGCTCGAAATTATGTCGTTTCAAAACGACGTTATTCCGACAGACAAAATCGACAAAATTTCAAACGAAGTAATGTCGTTTTAAAACGATAAAAAATATATGAATTTTTAAGGTAGGTACACTTATATTTAAAGCCAAATATCGATTAAGAAAAGTAAGATCTAAAACAAGGAAAGAGTCGAAAGATTTTTAAATTCCCAATAATAACGTAGAACATTATTTTCAAATAGTTAGTAGTTTGAAATTAATGAGCAATATGCTCAAAAAAGCCAGATTTTTTTTTAAATAATAAAATATCTTTGGAAACATTAATAGATAGTCTGTCTCCTCTAACTTACCACATCTTCAGTTTTTCGATATCATCCCGCTTTTAAAAGTTATAGCCCAAAAACTATAAAATATTATAATGAAATAACCATAATGAAATTTTCCATATTAAAATTTAACAAAATTGTATCGTATGAACCAAATCCAAACTTCGTGTTTGGTTTTTTTGTAAGGTCATTCAATGCAGCTTACATTAAAACATATTTGGTTGGAAAAGGTTAAATAACGTGGTCACAGGACCTATAAATGGAAACTACACACGATTATGCAAATTTCTCGTAAACCTGACGTGCAGGGCAAAAACGGACAATTGATTTGAATTCAGCGACCACAAATACATATGGAAAAATTGCTATCTTCTCTATTGCAAAAGCTGGCCTTTTTTGTAAGCCTGTGTTATCATTAGAGTTTAAAAAGTTTCTAACATGTTAAGAAACTACATACTGGATTTATGTTCCATTATATTCACACAAAAATAAACTTCAATTACGAAATTTAATTGGCAATACGTAGCGTCGAAATTATTATTATATTAGGGACACAGTTTCGATCGAAACTAAGTCGTTTCAAAACGACATTGTTCCGACAGAAAAAAATGACATTATTATTCAATTACATAATTTCGAGCGACAAAACCGACAAAAAAAAACGACATTATATCGCTCGAAATTACGTCGTTTTAAAACGACATTGTTCCGACAGAAAAAACGACACTATTTCGATCGAAATTATATGGGGTGTTTACTGGCCGTTTTTTGCTCATAACTTGAGTATCGTTCATCCGATCTTTATTATTCGTTCAGCAAATCGATAAATAATTTTGTTTACAAGGTAACAAAGGAAGGAACGAACGATCTATCTCCAAAACTGTAGGAGATATGATGTCTTTTCCAAATTACGGGGGCGGGAGGGGGCGTGGCGAAAATTGAAAATAAACTTGATCTGCCTGCAAGTATAAGAAATATATGCCTACATGTCAAACCTCTATCTCTTACCATCTCTGAGATCTCCTCGTTCATACGGACGGACGGACAGACAGACAGACAGACAGACAGACAGACAGACGGACAGACGGACATGGCTATATCGACTCGGCTGTTGATGCTGATCAAGAATATATAGACTTTATATGGTCGGAAACGATTCCTTCTCCCTGTTACATACTTTTGCACAAACTTAATATACTCTATGTACCTTCGGTACAGAGTATAACAAGTGAAAGCGCTGCAGCCGAGATCCGCGACAACTTAAAAAATACTCTTTACTCTTGAGCTTGTGAGGTCTTCTTAACGAGACCGCACCACTCCCACTGCCGTTCCTTTTGTTAAAAAGAGTACATAGAAGCAAAAAAACCTGTTCAGAAAATAATGTGCTCAACTCTAAATAAGAATTTTCTCAAAAATTTTGTTCACCAATGTTCTAAAAGTGCTTGAGTTGCGCACAATTTAACTCAGCTCAACCACCACACAGAAAAGTATAAGTGGCAGTTTATACGTGTTGATACGAAAGAAGATAATGACGGAATGTTCTAGCACGTCATTTCATACGTTGTTTGTTTAGTGCAGAAGTCCAGGGTTCGATTCCCTGTCAAGCCCAAAATAATTATTCTTTGTTTTTCTGAAAGAAGTTTCTGCGCTCTCATAAAATTGTTCTTCAAGTGGAAACATTGTCACGGGTGATCCATTAAGAATTTGTATACCCTTGCAAAGGGTATTATAATTTTGCCCAGAAGTTTGCAACGCATCGAAATATTCATTTCCGACCCCATAAACTATATATATTCTTGATCAAGGCGACGAGCTGAGTTCATTGAGCTTTGTCCGTCCGTCTGTCTGTCCGTCTGTCTGTCTGGCCGTCTGTTTTTGAGTGGGTCTTAGTGAGAAAAATTTTTTTGTTTTCAATGTTATCGTCCCTAAACTCGGCTATTATTAATATTATATGTATTCAAACAGATTTGCAAATTTTGGTCAAAATCGGATGATAGCTGCCATAGGACCGATCGGTCGGAAAATGGGTCTTAGTGAAAAAAAACTTTTTTATTTTCAAGTAAATCGTTCTTAAATCGCTTTTAAACTAATTTGAAAAAGTTGACCGACATCGGGTGACTATATCTTATGGTTGCCATAGGACCGATCGGTCGGAAAATGAGTCTTAGTGAGAAAAACTTTTCTGTTTTAAATTTTTATACCCGTTACTCGTAGAGTAAAAGGGTATACTAAAGTCGTGCAAATGTATGTAACAGGCGGAAGGAATCATTTCCGACCATATAAAGTATATATATTCTTGATCAGAATCAACAGCCGAGTCGATAAAGCCATGTCCGTCTGTCCGTCTGACCGTCTGTCCGTCTGTCTGTATGAACACCTAGATGTCAGAGACTAGAAGAGCTAGAGCAACCAATTTTGAAATATAGACTCCTATTGTCTGCACGCAGATCAAGTTTATTTCAAATTTTTGACACGCCCACCCCCGCCCCCACAATAAAAAATGTTGAATAACTCCCACAATTTTTGAGACATCGATCTCAAATTTAAAACTTACATTACATTCGCAACATCCATAAGCCCTCCAATTTTCATCAAGATCGGATGATAAATAGCCGAGTTGAAAAAATGTTGCATACTTTTCGGCTGTCCTGCCTCAGACACACAGGAAGGCTATTCAACGTTTCTTTCCGTGAGTAACGGGTATTTCGAAGTCGGTTAGAGCCGACTTTAACTTACGCTCTCGTTTCTTTCTTAAACTCGGCGATTGTTAATTTGATATGTTTTCAAAAAGATTCGCGAAATTTGGTCGAAATCAGATGTTTATCTGTCGGAAAATGGGTTTTAGTTAATATTTTTTTTGATTTTTATATAAGAGTTCTTAAAGTCTGACATTTCAAAAACAGCATTTGCAAAGGTATAAAAACTTCGGCACAGACGAAGTTAGCTTGGCCTTCTCGTTTTTTAATTACGAATAAAACACAAAAATGAAATTGGATTTTGGAATCTTTATTATGGGCTGAAAGAACTATCTCTGACATTTACTTTTTCATTTCATTCAAATGTTGACCTATGGCAGCTGTTCATATGGCAGCTATAAGATATTGTCATCCGATCCGGGCAAATCCGACATTTTAGTAGCGTGCATAAAAACAGACGTACAGACAGACGGACCTAATCGAGTCGGCCCAGTTCGATATCGATATACTTGTTACTCAGGGAAAGAAGAATAAAAAAGCATTTACTTACATGACATAGAAAAAATTTTGTCGGTAAATTTCACCAATTCCGCGGTTAAAATGCTCCAACCCGTAATTGTGGGTTGAACTTACCGCCAGGCAGTGATTGGAAACGTACCCAATTTTCTTACCTAGGTAAGTTACAAGGTAAATGTCAAACGAGAGCGTAAGTTTAAGTCGGCTCTAACCGACTTCGAAATACCCGTTACTCATGGAAAGAAACGTTCAATAGCCTTCCTGTGTGTCTGAGGCGGGACAGCCGAAAAGTATGCAACATTTTTTAACTCTGCTATTTATCATCCGATCTTAATGACAATTTCAGGGCTTATAGATGTTGCGAATATAAATGTAAGTTTTAAATTTGAGATCGATATCTCAAAAATTGTGGGAGTTATTCAACATTTTTTTATTGTGGGGGCGGGGGTGGGCGTGGCAAAAATTTGAAATAAACTTAATCTGCGTGCAGACAATAGGAGTCTACATTTCAAATTTGGTTGCTCTAGCTCTTCTAGTCTCTGAGATCTAGGTGTTCGTACAGACAGTCGGACTGACGGACGGACGGACAGACGGACATGGTTATATCGACACGGCTGTTGATGCTGATCAAGAATATATATACTTTATATGGTCGGAAATGATTCCTTCTGCCTGTTACATACATGCACGACTTTAGTATACCCTTTTACTCTACGAGTAACGGGTATAAAAATACACCTAGGTAAAGCCGGGTATCCAGCACCGCGGAAACTAAAAATTCCTGGCAAACTTCATATAAAAACAAGAGAGAAAGTCGGTCAAGCCCGACTATAACATACTCTGTACCCTTAACGTCGCAGCTCGCAGTTGCTCACGAGTTATACGCGCTCATCTCTAAGTTTCACTCTCTCTCTCTCTCTCTCTCTCTCTCTCTCTCTCACTAAGATTGCCGTTCAATAGAATGCTGTGGTGATGGGTGGGTGGGTGGTGGGTGTTTACTGGCCGTTTTTTGCTCATAACTTGAGTATCGTTCATCCGATCTTTATCATTCCTTCAGCAAATCGATACATAATTTAATTTATACGTAGAGTATATTAAGTTTGTGCAAAAGTATGTAACAGGGAGAAGGAATCGTTTCCGACCCTATAAAATATATATATTCCTGATCAGCATCAACAGCCGAGTCGATATAGCCATGTCCGTCTGTCCGTCTGTCTGTCTGTCCGTCCGTATGAACGAAGAGATCTCAGAGATGGTAAGAGATAGAGGTTTGACATGTATGGGGCATATATTTCTTATACTTGCAGGCAGATCAAGTTTATTTTCAATTTTTGCCACGCCCCCTCCCGCCCCCGCAATTTGGAAAAAACGTCATATCTCCTACAGTTTTGAAGATAGATCGTTCGTACCTTGTAAACAAAATTATTTATCGATTTGCTGAAGGAATGATAAAGATCGGATGAACGATACTCAAGTTATGAGCAAAAAACGGCCAGTAAACACCCCCCACCCCCCATCACCACAGCATTCTATTGAACGGCAATCTTAGTGAGAGAGAGATGAGCGCGTATAACTCGTGAGCAAATGCGAGCTGCGACGTTAAGGGTACAGAGTATGCTATAATCAGGCTTGACCGAGTTTCTTTCTTGTTTTTTTTTAACCCAGCCAAAAGCTTGGGTTCAGAACGGGCTCGGGTTCATCTCTTTTCGTCCTCGTGGTTCGGTTCTGGGTTTGGTTCACAGTAAAAAAAAGCCGGAATTCCGCGGTCGAGCTGGTTCGGTTCAAAACCAGTTTGCAGCCCTAATAAAAATAATGATTTTCGAAATATTTTCAAAGAATGCGAATTTTTCTATAAAATTATGAAAAAATATTGATTTTGTTTTGGAGCTATATCGAAATGATGTCTGATTGTCTCCAAACTTGGTAGAAATTTGGAAACAACTAAAAAAATCAGTTTGATAAACATTTGGCACCCTACACTAATTTTTGTAGATGTCAGGTGCAATAAAGGTAACACCAGGTGTGCAAATTTTTAATAATATAAAAAATGTACCTAAGCCTTTACCGATTAAATTGTAGTTTTGAAAAACAGCTGAGCATTACATTATATAGATTCTGACCAATAATCAGCAACCTTGCTTTATTAATATGGCTTACAGGTGCTTGAAAGGAAACATATGTTACGAAATTTTGACTTTGGCGCTCTATTGCTCGGGAACTACTGAATCAATTTAAATAAACTTTTAACTATAACACCATGAAAAATTTTTAATAAAAACAAGAAACCAGTTAACACACAACGCCGTGCGCTCTCTAAGTCTCTCTCTCTCTCTCTCTCACTAAGATTGCTTCTGTTGAACGGAATGCTGTGGTTATGGGTGGGTGGGTAGGGTGTGTTAACTGGTAGTTTTTTGCTCATAACTTGAGTATCGTTCATCCGATCTTTATCATTCCTTCAGCAAATCGATAAATAATTTAGATAACTAGATATCTCTAGAAGGTACGAACGATCTATCTTCAAAACTGTAGGAGATATGACGTTTTTCCAAATTGCGGGGTCGGGGGGGTGCGTATCAAAAATTGAAACAAAAAAATAAACTTGATCTGCCTGCAAGTATAAGAAATATATGCCCCATACATGTCAAACCTCTATCTCTTACCATCTCTGAGATCTCTTCGTTCATACGGACGGACAGACAGACAGACGGACAGACAGACAGACGGACAGACGGACATGGCTATATCGACTCGGCTGTTGATGCTGATCAAGAATATATATACTTTATAGGGTCGGAAACAATTCCTTCTCCCTGTTACATACTTTTGCACAAACTTAATATACTCTATGTACCTTCGGTACAGAGTATAAAAATTAATTTAAAATTTTGAGCGGTTCAAAAGTTACAGAATTTTGTCGCAGTTGGCAACGCATCTAAAGTCTTACTTGTATTGAATCTGCTTTAGAATGCACCAATGCACATCGCATAAATGAGACCACTTGTAATTCTCAAGAACGAATTCCCCCATAATTAATATAAACACTGTAATTTTTCCAAAAATACTGCAAACCAAAACAACATACATATAACAATATTTCGCATTAAAATTTACTATAAGAATGGGTAGATTCAACCAACGAAAATTTTTTCTGTGTAATTAACATTAGCATATCAGACTGCTCATGATGACCCCAAATACATCTATGACGAAATGTGATACTTTATTAAAACAGCTTTTTACTATCTCATCCGAATTATTTATAATTTCATTAAAAGTTTTCTTACTCTGGGGTGACTTGGACTCGTGGCCCATGGACTGAAGAACACGATTTGCACGCCATCTCGACAGGCTCGGCTGCCGCGCGAGCAATTGGCAACGCTTCTAAAATGTTTCTTGTATTGAATCTGCCCATAAGTAAACACTCATAATTTCTTGGACGTCGCATAAATGATACCACCAGTAATTCTCAAGTTCGAATTCACTGATAAATAATATAAATACTGCAACTAAATTCAGCGCATCAAGAGTACTATTTTAATAGTAGCTTTTATTGACGGCCCAGTAAACCAGAAAATAAGAACAAAATATATCGACTACTGTCAGTGATTGGAAAGGTACCAAATTTTCTTACCTAGGTAAGGTACAAGAATATACCTAGATAAGGTAAAAGGTATCCCGAATTTTTAGTACCTAGGTAAAGGTAAAGGAACAAAAAAAGGTACTTTTAAATTAAAAAGCATGCTTCATCAATTTATATTAGTAATAAATATTACCTCTACGGGCTTAAATCCAAATATAAGGTTAAAAATCCAGGTTTATTTGGAATCCACTTCAATTTAAAGCAAAGGTCTTTGCCACGCTTGAAGTTAAAACTCCTTTTATAAGAGCATCTTTAAGTTGATCACAATATTTCAAATTTTTCAAGCATTGATGTCAGGAAAAATCCTAAATTACAATGGTGCGATAAAAATAAGTATCATCTTGTAGCACTGGGCTAGAGCCGAATAAACAAACTAAATTGAACATCATAGCCTTAGCGAAAATGCCAGTAACATTATTCAATTCAAGCAAAACATAAAAAATTCTTGGAAAAATCATTTCAACATCAGCTGAACTATGCCGCTCTATTAACTTTAAATCAGACTCTTCTAAAAACTCAGACTTCACGAGTTTCCTTTAAAACTGTAAAAGAATTTATTTCAGAAGTTGGATACATTTTCTATAACTGTTTAACATTTGGATATCTCTAAGTCGATATTTGCTATGAACTTCAGCTTATATTATATAATAGCCATTCGCAAAACTTACCTACTGCGCTCTACGACCTGTTTGTGTAGCATGCGGAGAGCTGCACAACACTGCCACATGTCCTGCGAGCAAGGAGGACCCTTCTGTTAAAAAATGCAGTAACTGTGGAGGCAACCACACTGCAAATTATAGAGGTTGCCCAGTCTACAAAGATCTGAAGAGCAGGATTAATACGCGCACTGAATTTGCACGTTCCAATGGAAACCTTAATCAGTTTACACCCTCGCAATCGACTCCTGGAGTTTTCTTTACCAAAGCTGCTAGATCGTCGTTTGTCCCATCGAGTACTACACAAGGCGTTTCTTTTGCAAGTGCATTGAAACTAGGAATGAATAGACCCACATCGCCAGCCACAATCTCACACGATACACGAACTGATCCGGCTCTGCCAACAATTAATAAAAAAGCTGAACAACCATCAAACTATAGTAGCTTAGAAAGCATGTTTTTATCGTTGCAGCAAACACTGAAGGAATTCATTGGATTTATGCAAAACGCAATGCAAGAACAAATGAGGAATCAAGGCATTCTCATTCAAATGCTCGCCTCGCAACAAACCAAATAATGGCTCTCCTAAGAGTTTCACTCTGGAATGCAAATGGCATTCCTCGCCACAAAGTGGAGTTATCAAAATTTCTCCAAGACAATGAAATCGACATAATGCTTCTTGCGGAAACTCATCTGACGGACAGATATAACTTCCAATTACCGGGGTATGCATTTTATGGCACAAATCACCCAGATGGTAAAGCCCATGGCGGAACTGGCATTCTAGTCAGAAACCGCATTAAGCATTACCCACTATCGGGATTTTCGGAAAACTACCTACAAGCCACATCAATATGTGTAGAATCTAAAAGAGGCAATATCACCTTGTCGGCGGTTTATTGTCCGCCACGCTTCGCAATATCAGAAAATCAATTTCTAGATTTCTTTAATACATTAGGTCAGCGCTTTTTAGCCGCGGGTGACTATAACTCGAAACATCCGCACTGGGGCTCTAGACTGACTAATCCAAAAGGAAAGCAACTGTATAGCGTACTTATGCGCGCATCAAACAAACTCGACTATGTATCTCCGGGTAGGCCTACATATTGGCCAGCAGATCCCAAGAAAATACCCGACCTTATAGACTTTGCCATAACAAGAAAAGTTCCACAAAATTTGGTAACTGCAGAAGCACTCGCAGATTTGTCGTCAGACCATTCTCCGATTATTTTTACCCTTCTGGAGTGTCCTCAGATCAGAGAGTATCCTCGGAGACTGACATCACATAAGACAAACTGGCTCAAATACAAAAAATATATAAGCAGTCACATTGAACTGAGCCCAACCATAAACAGCGAAGAAGACATTGAAAATTCAGTCCAAGCCCTGAGCTCAATCATTACTGCTGCAGCTCATCACTCGAGCCCACTAACAGCATCAACAACAACAACACCTAAGCAAGATCGTAGATTAACGAACAGCTTTATAGACCGGCTGGTCACTGAAAAGCGGCGTGCAAGAAGGGAATGGCAGAGCAATCGGTCGCCTGCTGCAAGGACTCGCCTGAGACATGCAGAACGCGTACTTCACAAAGTACTCGAAGCTGAGGAGCAGCTAGCCCATAGCCGTTACATCGAAAAACTATCGCCTACAAGCACCAAATTCCCCCTATGGAGAGCACACGCAAGCATAAAGCCACCTGCAAAGGTAGATACGCCTTTGAGGGATCAGAGAGGAAAATGGGCCCGCAGCGACGAAGAAAAGGCAAATGTCTTTGCACTTCACTTAAGAAATGTTTTCCAGCCGAATCCACCAACCAATGCATATGCACTGCCACTGATTCCCACTGCCGCACAGACTTACCCAATCAAAGTTCATTCGCTTGAAATAAAAAAAGTTATAACAGAACTCAATCCCAAAAAAGCACCAGGACATGATCTTATTACGCCTAAAATGATTATGGAACTTCCAAGTCCTGCCATTACATACATCTCGAGAATCTTCAATGCCGTACTGCGATGTGGATACTTTCCAATTCAGTGGAAGAAATCGACAATCATAATGATTCAGAAACCAGGAAAGGATAAAACACAAGCGTCATCATATAGACCCATTAGCCTGCTGCCTTGCTTATCAAAAGTATTTGAGAAGATTTTACTTCGCAAAATTGATACCCATGCACAAAATATAATTCCTTCACATCAATTTGGGTTCCGAGCAAAACACGGGACCATTGAGCAAGTCAACCGTTTAACTTTAGATATTCGGACTGCGTATGAGCACCACGAATACTGCTCTGCCATTTTCCTAGATGTTGTCCAAGCGTTTGACCGCGTTTGGTTGGACGGGCTTATATACAAAATTAGGACACTGCTTCCTCCAAATACACACAAACTCTTAGAATGTTATGTCAGCAACAGAGTTTTTTCTGTTCGTCAAAATGAGTACACAACGGAAGAGTTCATCATTGGAGCCGGAGTGCCACAGGGTAGCGTTCTCGGTCCTTTTCTGTATGTATTGTACACTGCCGACATCCCAACAGACCCCCGACTAACAATGTCCACTTTTGCTGATGATACAGCAATTCTAAGCAGATCACGATGTCCAATTATCGCATCCAGACTCTTGGCAAGCCACCTATCTCACGTGGAGGAGTGGCTGGCCAACTGGCGCATAAAAATTAACGAGCAAAAGTGTAAACACGTGACGTTCACACTCAACAGAAGCACCTGTCCCCAGATATCCCTAAACGCGACTATGATACCACAATCAAACGATGTTGTTTACCTTGGTGTCCACCTCGACAGAAGGCTCACTTGGCGCAAACACATAGAGTCGAAAAAACTTCAAATAAGGCTAAAGGCCAACAGCCTTCACTGGCTAATTAACTCCCGTTCCCCTCTAAAACTGGAATATAAAGTCTTACTGTACAAAAGCATCATAAAGCCTGTCTGGACTTATGGCTCACAGCTATGGGGAAATGCCTGTGCGAGTAGTGTGGACATCCTTCAAAGATCACAATCAAGAGTTCTTAGAACACTCACTGGAGCGCCATGGTACATTCGCAACGAGTGTATCCACAACGACCTGAGGATCCCATTGGTCGAAACTGAAATACAGCAACTAAAGCGCAAATATTCTGAAAAACTTCTAGCCCACCCTAATGAACTAGCACAATCTCTCACCCTGCAAGCAACGCATTCTCGCCTCCGAAGAAAAGATCTACCAACCCAGCGACTGAATTAAAGGGCCGCAGAACATAAACCAGCTCCAATAGGAGATGGTTGTACAATAGTTTCTAGATTAAGATTTGAAAAATTATTGTTAGTCTCATTAAGAGAAGATTCAATAAATACTAAAAAAAGCTAAAAAAAAAAAAAAAAAATTCGCAAAACTTTGCGAAAGTGAAAATGGGAGCACGGCTGATAGTCCGGCTTCCTCTTTTCTAGCATGAATCGTATAGTTTTTGAACACAGAATATTTACCGGACGTCGAGTTAAAGCCACAAACAGGTCCCGGATACTTTTCTTTTCAATATAGCAGAGCGCGGCAGCATCTCGGCTATAATGTAATCGAAGCGAAAAAAATTATGTATTAAAAGTACCTAGTACCTTACCTATTGATGAGGTAAATGAAAATTAAAACTTAGGTGAGGTAAAAGGTACTCGAATTTGAAAATAACGAGGTAAGGTAAAAGGTACACAAATTATGTATCTGGGTCTGGATCTAGGTATTTGTACCCAGGTGCTTCCAAACACCGACTACTGTTACGTGCGAGGTACTATTTCAATGGTACAATTTTACTACTGCAAGTCGCAGTTTCAAAAACAACAACAAATCAAAACACAGAAACTAGGTTAACTATTTGTTTGGGTAATTTATACGAAAAATACAGCAAACAAAACAAGAACAAATTGCATGTAACAATATTTCACAGTAAAATTTACTGTAAGAATTGGTAGATTGGTAGAATTGGTAGAGTCAGAAACTCGGTCAAGCCCGACTGTAATACACACTGTACCCTGCAGTAGCAATGCATCTGCTCCTTTGCAGCAACGAACTTTCTTTTGGTCATAGCTTGACCATAGATGGCGCTACTACTGTTACCATTATAAAACTGACCTTTGATTGGAACAGACTTTTAATCATAACATGAGTATCGTTCATCGTATCTTTATCATTCCTTCGGCAAATCGATAAAAAAATATTGATTACTAAATACCTGAAAGGTTCAAACCATACATGTCAAACCTCTATATCTTACCATCTTTGAAATCTGTGCGTTTATACAGTGGGACAGGCAGACAGACGGACATGCCTATATCGATTCGGCTGTTGATGCTGATCAAGAATATATTTACTTTATAAGGTCGAACATTATTCCGTCTCCTTGTTTCATAGTTTTGCACAAACTTAATATACTCTGTGTACCGGTGGTACATCGCGCGATTTTTTTATAAAGATTTTCGCCTGCGGCGCTAAGATTGAAATAATTTTTAAAATTAAACAAGAAAGAAAGTCAGTCAAGCCCGACTATAACATACTCTGCACCCTTAATGTCGCAGCTCGCATTTGGTCACGAGTCAAACGGCCAGTTAACACACAACGCACAACGCAGAGCGCTCTCTAAGTCTCTCTCTCTCTCTCTCTCTCTCTCTCACTAAGATTGCTTCTGCTGAAAGCAATGCTAAGGTTATGGGTGGAGTGGGTGGGGGGTGTTAACTGACCGTTTTTTGCTCATAACTTGAGTATCGTTCATCCGCTCTTTATCATTCCTTCGGCAAATCGATAAATAATTTTGAGTACTAGATATCTCTAGAAAGTACGAACCACCTATCATTAAAACTGTAGGAGATATGACGTTTTTTCCAAATTGCGGGGGCGCGAGGGGGCGTGGCAAAAATTGAAAATAAACTTGATCTGCCTGCAAGTATAAGAAATATATGTCCCATACATGTCAAACCTCTATCTCTTACCATCTCTGAGATCTCTTCGTTCATACGGACGGACGGACAGACGGACAGACAGACAGACAGACAGACGGACAGACGGACATGGCTATATCGACTCGGCTGTTTATGCTGATCAAGAATATATATACTTTATAGGGTCGGAAATGATTCCTTCTCCCTGTTACATACTTTTGCACAAACTTAATATACTCTATGTACCTTCGGTACAGAGTATAATAATGAAAATTTGTATAATATTAATAATAATTTTTTTCTTTTATACAAATTTTCATTATTTCTTCATGTTATGGATAGTGTATTTTACTAAAAATCCAAATTTAAAAATATTTACAAATTCGTTTTTAGTTACTTCCGATATTTTTTATTTTAATGAATATAAAAACGACAAATGTTACCAGCAAATGTTGCAATATATTTAAGAAAATGTATTTAATAGCCTATTTCCACCAAAGAAATGAAGCTTCATTTCTTGAAATGACAAGAAATGAAGAAAATGATATCATTTCTTCCATACAAATTGTTGTTGCATTTTGCCCTTCATTTCTTTCATTTCTCAAAAATGATGGCATTCCCCACGAAGGAATTTGGTATTTTTTTTTAAAAGTACTCGCTACTCTCTGTCACTACTCGTTACTCTCTGGAAATAGAAAGTGTCATCACCAATAAACTGTTGGTTTATGAATTTAAAAAGTAGGCGCAATTTTGTTTAAAATATAAAATAGTCAAATAAAGTTGTCTATTTAGCTTTCTGCTGATAATTCAGGGCGTTAACAATGCGTTCGCCCAGGGTAATTGCTTTCCTGCCGGGTATGTCTTTGTTTGGGTAAATATTGCAAAAACTCCCCGTGAGTTTGAAAGTGGCGCCTGTTGTTTAAATCAAACCATTCAGCTGTTTTTGTCAACGTGGCATTGCGAATATCAAAATGATGAAGATTTGTTAATGGAAACAGCATCATTTTCAAAAATGAAAATGATAAGAAATGAAGCCAGTGGAAATAGGCTATAATACTACAAGCAGATGTAATTGCAAGTAACTGCGAGCATTACAACTGCCCTTGTTACAGAAAACGTGTTCAAAGTTCCATGCAAGTCTTTGTTTAATTAAAAATACATATATACATACATAACAAGAAAGAAAGTCGGTCAAGCCCGATTATAACATACTCTGCTCCCTTAATGTCGCAGCTCGCATTTGGTCACGAGTCAAACGGCCAGTTAACACACAACGCATAACGCGGTGCGCTCTCTAAGTTTCTCTCCCTCTCTCACTAAGATTGCTTCTGCAGAACGGAATGCTGTGGTTATGGGTGGGGTGGGTAGGGGGTGTTAACTGGTAGTTTTTTGCTCATAACTTGAGTATCGTTCATCCGATCTTTATCATTCCTTCAGCAAATCGATAAATAATTTTGATAACTAGATATCTCTAGAAGAAACGAACTATCTCTCATCAAAACTGTGGAAGATACACGTTTTTTCCGAATTGCGGGGTCGGGAGGGTGCGTATCAAAAATTGAAAATAAACTTGATCTGCCTGCAAGTATAAGAAATATATGTCCCATACATGTCAAACCTCTATCTCTTACCATCTCTGAGATCTCTTCGTTCACACGGACGGACGGACAGATTGACAGACGGACGGACAGACGGACATGGCTATATCGATTCGGCTGTTGATGCTGATCAAGAATATATTTACTTTATAAGGTCGAACATTATTCCTTCTCCCTGTTTCATAGTTTTGCACAAACTTAATATACTCTGTGTACCGGTGGCACATCGCGCGATTTTTTTATAAAGATTTTTGCCTGCGGCGCTAAGATTGAAACAATTTTTAAAATTAAACAAGAAAGAAAGTCAGTCAAGCCCGACTATAACATACTCTGCTCCCTTAATGTCGCAGCTCGCATTTGGTCACGAGTCAAACGGCCAGTTAACACACAACGCAAAACGCGGTGCGCTCTCTAAGTTTCTCTCCCTCTCTCACTAAGATTGCTTCTGTAGAACGGAATGCTGTGGTTATGGGTGGGGTGGGTAGGGGGTGTTAACTGGTAGTTTTTTGCTCATAACTTGAGTATCGTTCATCCGATCTTTATCATTCCTTCAGCAAATCGATAAATAATTTTGATAACTAGATATCTCTAGAAGAAACGAACTATGTCTCATCAAAACTGTGGAAGATACACGTTTTTTCCGAATTGCGGGGTCGGGAGGGTGCGTATCAAAAATTGAAAATAAACTTGATCTGCCTGCAAGTATAAGAAATATATGTCCCATACATGTCAAACCTCTATCTCTTACCATCTCTGAGATCTCTTCGTTCACACGTACGGACGGACAGATTGACAGACGGACGGACAGACGGACATGGCTATATCGACTCGGCTGTTGATGCTGATCAAGAATATATATACTTTATAGGGTCGGAAACGATTCTTTCTCCCTGTTACATACTTTTGCACAAACTTAATATACTCTATGTACCTTCGGTACAGAGTATAAAAATACATCAAGATTGAAAATTTATTTCTAAGAAGACAATTTATTGAAAACGGGAAGGCCAAGCTAACTTCGTCTGTGCCGAAGTTTTTATACCCTTGCAAATGCTGTTTTTGAAATGTCAGAGTTTAAGAACGCTTACATAAAAATCAAAAATGTTTCTAACTAAAATCCATTTTCCGACAGATAAACATCTGATTTCAAACATATCAAATTAACAATGGCCGAGCTTAAGAACGATAAAATTGGAAAAAAAAGGTTTCTCACTAAGACTGATTTTCCGACCGATTTTTTTGTCACTAAGACCCATTTTCCGACCAATCGGTTCTATGGCAGCTATATGATATAGTCATCCGATTTTGACCAAAATTTGTAAATCTGTTTGAAAGCATTTAATATTAATAATGGCCGAATTTATGGACGATAACATTGAAAACAAAAATTGGTTCTCACTAAGACCCATTTTCCGACCGATGGTTCCTATGGCAGCCATAAGATATAGTCATCCGATGTTGACCAAAATTTGCAAATCTGATTGAAAGCATGTTATATAAATAATGACCGAATTTAAGTACGATAACATTGAAAACAAAAAAGTTTTTCTCACTAAGACATATTTTTCGACCGATAGTTCCTATGGCAGCTAGAAGATATAGTCATCCGATCCAGTCCGACATAATAGCAGCGTGCAGTAAAAAGAAGACTGGCAAAATTTCAGCTCGATGGCTTTAAAACTGACAGACTAGTTTGCGTAGACAGACAGACGGACAGATGGACGGACGGACAGACGGACGAACAAACCTCAATCGACTCAGCTCGTCGCCCTGATCAAGAATGTATATAGTTTATTGGGTCGGAAATGATTATTTCTATGCGTTGCAAACTTCTGGGATAAATTATAATACCCTTTGCAAGGGTATAAAAAGCAATGAAATGTAAAAAAAAATCAAGTAAGAGCGCTGTAGTCGAGTTTCCCGACTACAAAATACCCTGTTCAATTGAGACACACATACAAACACACTCACATACACAAACGCATACACACATACGAGCGCACACCAACACCCACACGTGCGCTCACAAGCGGCCTGCGCAGGCAGCGGTGCCTGCATGAAGTGGTTGCCTCCCCCCCGCTTCCATAAGCTAAATTGTTTAATAACTTTTGTGTTTTTGCTCGTATCTTATTTTGCTTTTGAGAGTAGTTAGATATAAGGCCTCGGATAGTATATATTATGCCACCAGGTTCTAACTTTAAAATTGTGGCAGTGACAGTTTTTTGTGGTTTATGGGGGGAGGGGGGATATTTTCGAAATCTGAAACAAACTAGATCTGGGTACGGTATACACCTATGTGCATGCCAAAATTTGTGTCTCTATCTCTTATAGTCTCTGGGATCAACGCGTTCATACAGACAGACAGACAGACGGACAGACGGACATGGCTATATAGACTCGACTGTTGATGCTGATCAAGAATATATATACTTTATAGGGTCGGAGAAGCTTCCTTGTGGCTGTTACATACATTTGCACAACTTCATGATCCCCTTTTCCCATTTTTAATGGGAACAGGGTATAAAAACAACAAGAAAATTGGGGTGTCATATCGTTTTTGAAATTGGGGTATTATTTCATTATGAAATAACACCCCAAATTTGGGGCCTTATTTCATTTTATCAGTTGGGGCATTATTTCATTGGTGACTTATTGCCTGCTGCCCCATTTCCCACTGTTCGGCGTGAATTTTCCAATATTGGGAAATCACATTACACATTTTTTCGCATACTATCATTGCAACGGAGTTCCAACTCCTTCGGATGAAAAATAGTGATTTCCATGCAGAGTTTTCCGGGTATTCAGGCAGCAGGCCGCGAGTGTGCGTGTGTGTGTGTGTGTGTGTGTTTGCGCGCGTGTGTGTGTGCGTTTGTGTATGTGAGTGTGTTTGTATGTGTGTATCAATTGAACGTGGTATTTTGTAATCGGAAAACCCGACTACAGCGCTCTTACTGGTTTAAATAAAAAAGAGAGCGTAAGTTAAAGTCGGCTCTAACCGACTTCGATATACCCGTTACTCATGGAAGCAAATGTTTAATAGCCTTCCTGTAAGCCTGAGGTGGGTCAGCCGAAAAGTATGCAACATTTTTTTAACTCGGCTATTTCTTATCCGATCTTGATGAAAATTTCAGGGCTTATAGATGTGGCGAATATAAATCTACGTTTTTAATTTGAGATCGATATCTGAAAAATTGTGGGAGTTATTCAACATTTTCTATTGTGGGGACGTGGGTGGGCGTGGCAAAAATTTTAAATAAACATGATCTGCGTGCAGACAATAGGAGTCTACATTTCAAAATTGGTTGCTCTAGCTCTTCTAGTCTCTGAGATCTAGGTGTTCATACAGACGGACGGACGGACAGACGGACATGGCTATATCGACTCGGCTGTTGATGCTGATCAAGAATATATATACTTTATATGGTCGGAAATGATTCCTTTTGCCTGTTACATACATTTGCACGACTTTAGTATACCCTTTTACTCTACGAGTAACGGGTATAAAAATTAAAATTTCATAGTTCCATAATTTTACGTTTACTTCGCTAAATGTTAATCACTAAACTGATCAACATGCTCAAAAGCTCATCACTGATACCGTTTCTTTCTTTGGCCTGAGCAGCTCAATAGAATTTTTGTAAATGCATGTACACATTTGCACATATGTAAGTGCGTGTGAAAAAAACACGCAACCACGTGTTTGCTTGCAATTTTATTGTCATTTTTGCACACGCACTTACATATTCACATTTGAATGTCCGCAAATAAGTGCATGCACATTCACAAATTTCTCTGGCCAACAAAGAAGAACATACACTTACACAAATGAAAGACGCGATACATACATACAATGCATAGCGACACAGCGTGGCCACTTCTTTTCTATGCATCTTTGTTTGTATGTATATTTAAATTTCAGCACTTCTACTCACCATTTATATATTTTTATGCTTTTTCTAAGTCGAACTCTTTTAGAAGCTGTATTAGGCTCATCACTTTTACGTATCCGCTTTCTTTTGCTTCTCCTTTGTGCTGGTTAACCTTTTTTTGCTCGTAAGAAAGACACAATTTCTTTCAGCAAATCGATAAATAATTTTGAAAACTAGATATCTCGAGAAGAAACGAACAATCCATCATCAATTTTTTCCAAATTGCGGAGGCGGGAGGGGCCGTGGCAAAAATTGAAAATAAACTTGATCTGCCTGCAAGCATAAGAAATATATGTCCCGTACATGTCAAACCTCTATCTCTTACCATCTCTGGGATCTGTGCGTTCATACAGACGGACAGACAGACGCACAGACAGACAGACAGACGGACATGGCTATGTCGACTCGGCTGTTGATGCTGATCAAGAATATATGTATATACTTTATAGGGTCGAAAACGGTTCCTTCTCCCTGTTATATACTTTTGCACAAACTTAAAATACTCTTTGTACCTTCGGTACAGAGTATAAAACTCTAGAAGAAAAAAATCTAAATTGAAGCCGATTTTAGTCCCTCCAATTCGTGCTAGATTTCTCTAGGTGCAGCTTTACTGATAATGTCAATATTGTTTGAGGCTATACTGATGGCGGCGCAGCGAAGCGCGACGGGATTTCTGCTAGTTTTAAATATATTAGTCTTATTTTTGGCATATTTAAAAAAAATATAGAATACAAAAAGTTTCTCGTTAAAAACGGGAAGCTCGATTTTGATTTAAGACCCATGGTTTCTTGGGTCACCTTCTTAGAATTCGTCGTAGATTACGATTTTGACAACCACTTAGTGCATTATTTTTTAATCCATACAAATTGACCCACTCTAATGTTTATATATCTATCAGTCGATGAGCCAATTTGAAAACTACAAATACAATAAAGGAGGCGTAATTGAAATGCATTGGTAAACAAGTGCTTTTTTTACTGAAATTCTAACAGGGTTGCCCCACTGTACGAACAACTCTCTGCGCGAGCGATGGAAACTGGTTTTGCTCTTGCCCTCGCTCTTCTCTATCAATGTCAACAAAGCATACGCTTTATGACGTCGTGGAAGCTCTCTCTCTCTCCCCATTACTCTCCTTCCGTCTCTTTGCTTACCCCTGCTGGCAAATTCAATTAACGTTTTCACAGCAAATAAAAACAAAGCTCAAACAAAATGATAATAATTCTGTGTAATTATAGTAAAACCAATACACAATGTATACATACATACATATACTATTGTATCTACTAGTGTATCTAAGTATGCATGTACGTTTGTATGTATGTGATTCGCAAATACAAATACTTACAATATCTAATCAAAAATTTTAAATTTCACCATGAAACACAATAATAGAGCAGAAATGATTGTTAAGCCCCGAAGTGACTTGGCATTTTAATTGAGTTGCTAGCTTTATATGTTTGTAAGCCAACGAGTATAGACAGATAGAATAAAATTTTGGGTTGAATGTACATATGTACATACATCAGCATGACGAGCTGAGTCGATTGAGCTTTGTCCGACCGTCTGTCTGTTTGTTTCTACGCGAACTAGTCCCTCAGTTTCAAAGCTATCGATCTGAAATTTTGCACAGAGTCTGCTTTTGGCTGCACGCTGCTAATATGTCAGAACCACCCGGATCGGATGACTACTTCTTGTAGCTGCCATAGAAACGATCGTTCGAAAATTGGGTTTTTGTGAGAAAAACTTTTAAGTTTTCAGTGTTAGCGTTCTTAAACTCGGTCATTATTAAAATTAAATGTTTTCAAACAGATCTGCGAAATTTGGTCGAAATCGCTAACCTTTGGAGCGAGCTTTTTCAAGTGTATTAAAACTTCGGCAGAGACGAAGTTAGCTTTCCTTTCTCGTTTTGTTTTTTGTTTTAATTTTGACTTTGATGATTTGGAAATATATTCGAGTCGAAAAGTCGAGCCTATCGAATTGGAAAACTTGGCAAATGAAACAACAATCGGGTGTTAAATAATACTCATGTATTTATACAGAACTTATATCTACTCTATCAGCGGTATCACAGAAAGCTCTTCCAACCAAATTCCAACCCAAAACCAATTTTCGGTGTCACAGTAATCTCTTTCGGTTGGTTTCAAATCTCTCGTGTTTTGTCAGGAGATTTCGCAAAATTCACCACCCAAACAATTTTGACAAGTAAAATTAGTTTTGAAAATGTAAACAACATTATTTTTCTGGATATGTTGCATCAAATGAATAAATTATTTGATTAGTTTAAAAATTGCAATTTGCGTTTTAATAATTATTCGCAAATCCAACCAAAGTCTTTCGTATTTGTCAAAAGCAGCCACCTCAAGTGGCGCCATCTACAGCTTGGTCGCCATCTATGTAAAAACCAGCTGACCAAGGGCTGGCAAGTTACACTTCATGAGTGGCGCGAACACATTTTTAAATTTCGTATTTTATTTTTAGAGAATATGAGATGAATATAAAACATATAACACAATCAATAAATATCACTTGAACATCAAATTACATGCAGCCCTGTTTTTAGAGATGATAGTTCAATTGGAATAGCTTCTGTTCTAACTAGATTTTCAAATAAGAAAATGAAATCTTTTGAAGTTCTGTGGCACCGACGAATTTTTCAAGCGATTTGCAAACCAACCGAAGATGAAATCTCTAGAGATTTCTGTGAAACCGCTGTATATATGGGAATTTCCGCCAAATGGTCCAGCAAGACCTAAAAATTAAAAGTGCTGAAAAACACTCGGTTTTATAACATTTTCAAGGGGAAACAATAAAATTAATCTAATGTAAGCCAATCTTGCATTTATTCATAACCCATTTCGAAATTTTCGGTTTCACGGCCGCGCTAGCTCAATTTTTTTTATTTGGACATTAATATTGCACAATTTTTTTGATAAAAGTGCCTATAGATTGGACTTACTTTTGCTGTCTAAAATCTTTCGGAGCGTATAAATGGTTATAAAAGAATTCATAAGAATCCATGAGAAACTATGTGATTGCAATTAACAGTAAGTTTTGCTTCGCATTATAACTGAAGACACATAAATAAAATGATGGAAAAATGTCTCACTTTCGCAATGTCACGTATCGAATCCTATTTTGTTTTGAAATAAAAAATATGATACAAATTTTTTGATCAATTAAATTCTAATATACAAAAAAATTATTCAACAACATTTTAAAACAAGTCGCAGTAAATGATTTTGGCAGATTTCGCTGAGTTTTCCTTTTATATTGATGGCCAAACCAACGACTTCCATTTTTTTGTCGCGTGCGAATCCCTTTTTGATTGGCTATAACTTGGAACCAGCACTAGGTGTGCTCCCTCTACTTTACCACTAATTAAAGAGCTTCGAAAGGGCTATAAGTTAAAGTAACAGAAGAAAATATAAATATTTTAGTTTGACTTAACGGTAACGGTAACGGTAACGGTAACGGTAACGGTAACGGTAACGGTAACGGTAACGGTAACGGTAACGGTAACGGTAACGGTAACGGTAACGGTAACGGTAACGGTAACGGTAACGGTAACGGTAACGGTAACGGTAACGGTAACGGTAACGGTAACGGTAACGGTAACGGTAACGGTAACGGTAACGGTAACGGTAACGGTAACGGTAACGGTAACGGTAACGGTAACGGTAACGGTAACGGTAACGGTAACGGTAACGGTAACGGTAACGGTAACGGTAACGGTAACGGTAACGGTAACGGTAACGGTAACGGTAACGGTAACGGTAACGGTAACGGTAACGGTAACGGTAACGGTAACGGTAACGGTAACGGTAACGGTAACGGTAACGGTAACGGTAACGGTAACGGTAACGGTAACGGTAACGGTAACGGTAACGGTAACGGTAACGGTAACGGTAACGGTAACGGTAACGGTAACGGTAACGGTAACGGTAACGGTAACGGTAACGGTAACGGTAACGGTAACGGTAACGGTAACGGTAACGGTAACGGTAACGGTAACGGTAACGGTAACGGTAACGGTAACGGTAACGGTAACGGTAACGGTAACGGTAACGGTAACGGTAACGGTAACGGTAACGGTAACGGTAACGGTAACGGTAACGGTAACGGTAACGGTAACGGTAACGGTAACGGTAACGGTAACGGTAACGGTAACGGTAACGGTAACGGTAACGGTAACGGTAACGGTAACGGTAACGGTAACGGTAACGGTAACGGTAACGGTAACGGTAACGGTAACGGTAACGGTAACGGTAACTACTTTGGGAGCGATAGCATTGAAAACAAAAACTTTTTCCTACTGACTTATTTTTTATATATAATATTATATATTTTTTTTGGCAGCTATACTAAATAGTTGTCCGATTTTCATCAAACTTGGTGGACTTATGTGAAAGTATAGACGACTTAAATAAGAGGCTTGCTGACTTTTGCGTTGAAGACAAAAAAGTTTTTCTCACTACATCTACTTTTTCGACCGATCATACCTATGGCAGCTATATGCTATAATCATCCCATCCGGCCGGTTCCGAAATATGTGCAGCATAATTGTACCAAAAAACTTCGTGCAAAGTTTGGTTGATAGTTTTGAAACTGACGGAGGAGATAGCATAGAAACAGACGGACATGGCTATATCAACTCAGCTGGTTATGCTGATCAAGAATATATATACTTTATGGAAAAGAAGGGAGAGGACGTGTGTGGTGGCGGACGTGTTGGCAGTGTGCTCCTGTGAGTAATTTGAAAACAAGTGATTCTGCGGAGAAGACCAGTTAGCGGTGTGTGCAAGCCAAGCATAAACAACTTACGCTGAAGTGACTACAGTCATATGTTGGATTAATTGTGCACATCGTCGAATAAAACACTAAATAACTTTACATTAATACAAGTGCACAGAGAGAGAGGAAAGCGGAGAAATTGCGCCAAACGTGAAAAAAGCTCGTATTTTTACAATTTCTCTTAAACTCACACCCACGCTTATTGCCAAACAGCTAACTCTATCAGCTTGTTGCATTTTGGCCATTAGTTTTTTATGTAGTTTAGATTATCGATAGGTGGGTTATCGCGAGGTTGGCCTAGTGATGCTACTCTAGCCGTTCTAGCCATTCTAGCCGTTTTAGATAGAAGTATCCATGGAGGCGCCCTCTGTCGCTTAGGAAAGGCAGGCTTAGATTGAAGGGGCAAATAGGAAAGCTTTATCCATGAGTGTAGGATGGTGTGGGTGTACGAAGGCTAGATAGAAGGGGATCGAGGAAGAAGTGAGAGCGAGAGGCCGGCCGTATGTGCATCCGGCTCCCACAAATAGAGCCGAGGACAGATTGGCCTTGAAAATGGTCAGTCACCCCGCAGAGAAGCGCCGTTTGTAGGTCGGGTCCAATTTGGAAATAGAACTAGGCATTATAGGGGGCTCGTTGCTGTTGCCAAGGGCATAGTCGAGCGGATGAGCTGGACCGAATAAGTTAAAAACGAGAAGGCTAAGCTAACTTCGTCCGTGCCGAAGTTTTTATACCCTTGCAAGTTCTTGTCTTCATCACGCTCCCGCTCTACTTGACAAGATGCTAGATTTTCTTCGCGAATAGCGGCCACTCGACTATCATTTCGAAATTTTTGCCACGCCCACCCACGCCCCCACAATAGAAAATGTTGAATAACTCCCACAATTTTTGAGATTTCGTTCAATTCAAAACTTAGATTTATATTCGCAACATCTATAAGCCCTTAAATTTTCATCAAGATCGGATAATAAATAGCCGAGTTAAAAAAATGTTGCATACTTTTCGGCTGACCCACCTCAGGCATACAGGAAGGCTATTAACCATTTGTTTCCATGAGTAACGGGTATATCGAAGTCGGTTAGAGCCGACTTTAACTTACGCTCTCGTTTATGCAGCAATCGGAATACCACACGAACGTGTAGGTTTTCTACACGCGGGGTGTGGATAATTAAATCCTACATGAGCGTGTGTAAATTCTAATCGAAAAATGTAGCTCCAAATCAGTACTGAATTCTCACATTTTTCGTTTAGAAAACTGATCTCCACACGCGACGTGTAGGTTTTCTGAACGCCACGTGTACCTTCCTCATTTAACACGTGGCGTGTATCTTTTCTGCACAAACGTTTAGAATTACGAATGCTGAATGCTACATGTTGGAAATCTTCACGAAACTTGTGCACATTTCATTCCCCTATATAAATGATGAGACCACTGAATTTGAACTTAAGAATTACAAGCAAGCAAAAATTGGTGTATGTGTTCAATACAAGTACACCCAGCGCCACAAAAAAAGCCGCAGTCTAAATATTCACATATTTGTATGTTTCTTGCTTGGGGTTTCTATAAATGTTTTCCGAATTGCCCAATTATTTTTTTTACTAATTAATGGAATATTTTTAAATAAAAGTGCATAGCAATTTTTATTTTATGAATGTTAGTTTTTTAGAAAAAGGTTTTTTTCCAGACCCATATTCATTTTGGTGACTTTTCATAATTATGACAACTTAAGGAAAAAAATTATAATAATTAGAATAGTGCATATACTCAACAAATAATGATTTTTTTCCAAAAGTATACTTAATTTGCTATAATCTAATATATATTTTGTATCAAATTAATGTTAATTTTTTTTTTTAAATTTAAATTAGTACTTTGTAGTACCCCCTTTCGCTTTAATTACACATTTTACCCTATTAGGCATCGAATTGTACAAAGCGCTTAAATATTCCTCAGTGATATCCTCGAACCATACTTTTTTTTATCACATCCTTCAATTCTACCATGGTTTTAGGTTTCCTTTTTTTTATTTTCGCAGCCATAAGGGCCCAGACATTCTCTATTGGGTTGAGGTCAGGGCTGTTTCTGGGCCAATTTAGGGACTTAATGCCCAATTCTTTCTTCAAAATTGTTATCTTCGTTAAGAAGAAGGTCAAAATTAATTGATTAAGTTGCTTTAATAACAAAAGCTCACTGAATTTCTTACAGATCGAGCCCGATGGCAAGGTGCAGAATCATCTTGAAAAATAGGATCTTCTTCTTTCTCACTTATTGCCTCAATGCTAGGCACAACTCCACTTAAAATTATATCTTTATATTTTTCCGCGTTCACCATACCCTGAATCATTAAAATTGATTCAGTTTTATATTTAGATATGCATCCCCATATCATAATGTATGGTGAATGCTCAACGGTTCCCACACAGCAATTTTCCAAATATCGTTCGCCCTTTCTACGGCGCACCTTGCAAGAGCCATCGGGTCCAATGAGATTGAATTTGGACTCATCCGAAAATCGGACTCGTGACCATTCGGAATCGCTCCAATTTTTTTTTCCTTGGCCCTAATTGTCCCTAAATTGGCCCGGAAACAGCCCTGACCTCAACCCAATAGAGAATGTCTGGGCCCTTATGGCTGCGAAAATAAAAAAAAGGAAGCCTAAAACCATGGTAGAATTGAAGGATGTGATAAAAAAAAAAGTATGGTTCGAGGATATCACTGAGGAATATTTAAGCGCTTTGTACAATTCGATGCCCAATAGGGTAAAATGTGTAATTAAAGCAAAAGGGGGTACTACAAAGTACTAATTTAAATTAAAACAAGAAAGAAAGTCGGTCAAGCCCGACTATAACATACTCTGTACCCTTAACGTCTCAGCTCGCATTTGCTCACGAGTTATACGCGCTCATCTCTAAGTTTCACTCTCTCCCTCTCTCTCTCTCTCTCTCTCACTAAGATTGACGTTCAATAGAATGCTGCGGTGGTGGGTGGGGTGGTGCTGGGTATTTACTGGCCGTTTTTTGCTCATAACTTGAGTATCGTTCATCCGATCTTTATCATTCCTTCAGCAAATCGATAAATAATCTTATTTACAAGGTATCTCTAGAAGGTACGAACGATCTATCTTCAAAACTGTAGGAGATATGACGTTTTTTCCAAATTGCTGGGGCGGGAGGGGGCGTGGCAAAAATTGAAAATAAACTTGATCTGCCTGCAAGTATAAGAAATATATGCCCCATACATGTCAAACCTCTATCTCTTACCATCTCTGAGATCTCTTCGTTCATACGGACGGACAGACGGACAGACGGACGGACGGACGGACGGACGGACGGACAGACGGACATGGCTATGTCGACTCGGCTGTTGATGCTGATCAAGAATATATATACTTTATAGGGTCGGAAATGATTGCTTCTCCCTGTTACATACTTTTGCACAAACTTAATATACTCTATGTACCTTCGGTACAGAGTATAAAAAAAAAAATTAACATTAATTTGATACAAAATATATATTAGATTATAGCAAATTAAGTATACTTTTGGAAAAAAATCATTATTTGTTGAGTATATGCACTATTCTAATTATTATAATTTTTTTCCTTAAGTTGTCATAATTATGAAAAGTCACCAAAATGAATATGGGTCTGGAAAAAAACCTTTTTCTAAAAAACTAACATTCATAAAATAAAAATTGCTATGCACTTTTATTTAAAAATATTCCATTAATCAGTAAAAAAAATAATTGGGCAATTCGGAAAACATTTATAGAAACCCCAAGCAAGAAACATACAAATATGTGAATATTTAGACTGCGGCTTTTTTTGTGGCGCTGGGTGTACATCTTACTCAATACAAGTAACACATTAGATGCCTTGCCTCAGAGGCGCTGCGTAGCTTAGCCGTCCAAGGCGTCGTTCCAATCGTGTTTTTCAGTCCAAGGGCCCCGAGTTCAAATCACCCCAGAGTAAGTAAAAAAAAAAAAAAAATTAGTTTAATGTGATATTTTTCAGATATATAAAGTATACTAGTAATATTTGTATCTAATACTATAATATTAAAATACTTTCTTACAACATCGCTGGGCTTAAAAACAAAGTGCTACACAAAATATTTTATAGTTTTGTAACGTCATATGATCTGTTCTTTCTATTTGAAACGCTTATCGAAAAAGACATGGAGCACTATGAAACATACTTCCCCAACCACACTTTACACTGGGTCCCAGCAAGCAGGTCCACAGAGCAACGTGTCAGGGTGTAACCCACTCGTTGACAATCAACCCAAAAACTTTTAAGATAGAAATACGCACAAGCAAAAAGACTCTGGCTATATTACCGATATATATAAACTGCAACGAATGCAGAAATGAGTTTGGAGCATTTCATGACTTTCTATCACGGAGGAGTCTAATTAATTTGTGCGAATCTCACAACCTCACAGTTCTTAATGGTAGATCAAAATGCGACGCTGATGGAAGTTTCACATATGTACGTGGGCAAGCGTGTTCGACAATCGATTATTGTCTTATACAAGGAAAATGGCATGATGCAATTGTTGACCTAGAAGAAAAGGCTGAAATATTTCTGACCATTTACCAATCAAAGTTACAGCCTGTTTGAACAATGATTCCCAGTCAATAATGCCGTAACTGATTCCCAAGCTTCGCTGGATAAATAAACAAAAGGAAAGATACGCCGGAAACCTGGATCAGCAACTGACATTTCCTTGCGAAGACAATTGTCAGAACGAAATAGCTTATCGTACTGAAACCATTACAAAAGCAGCTAGTTTTATGCAGAGGCCAAGTAACAAACAATTTATACAACCGTGGTTTGATATGGAGTGCGAAGCGGAAAAGAAAAAAGTAGACTTTTATTATCAAATTTGGGGCACAATGACTCATGGGAAAACAAGGACAATTACCAGAAGCAGCGAACATATTACTTAATGACAGCGAATCATTTTGGGCAACAGTGAGACAGCTAAACGGGCTTACCAGCAGAAAACGGATTCAGGTAACAACAACCGCTCTTGCCGCGCACTTTATGGAGTTGCTGTTTAAAGAGCAACCAAGTATGCTGAACTATGCCCTCCCATCAACATATGTAGACGGAGAGATTACGTTGGAGGAACTGCAAGGAGGATTAAGGCGTAGTAAAGTCGGAAAAGCACAAGGAGAAGATCGTGTACCAGCAGAACATATCATCAATGCCACTCATGCTTTTACAGTTAAGAGATGCGCTTAACAACATATTCAACGAAACATTGGTGCCCACAAGCTTTAGAAAAAATGTCATCTTTCCGTTGCTGAAAAAAAGAGATCCAACTGATGTATGCAATTACAGAGGAATATCCTTTTTAAATGCCATTACAAAATTTACAAGCATCCTCTTAAATCGGCTATCTGACTTTGTAGAAAAAAACAATATAATGAGCGAGAATCAGTCTGGACTTCGGAAGGGCTATTCAACAGTTGATAGCATTTTTGTGCTAACATCTATTGCTAAAGATTACTTAAGGCAGAAAATGGGATGGAAATGGCAGATGGGTTGGGATGGAAAAACATTGTCATTGAATGGTTTGAGACAAAACTTGGAGTAAAGCAAGGATGCTTACTTAGCCCGTTGCTCTTTTCTTTATATAGATGACGTTACAACTGTAATGCCTGGAGGCGCGGAGTTTGGAAATAAGGAATACAAGGTATTAATGTACGCTAATGACATGGTCATTCTTGCCACGTCACCTAAAATGCTGCAAGACATAATAAATGCGAATAAACAGACATAATAAAATAAGAATAAATACGAGCAAATCAAAAGTAATGTGCATTCGGGAAGGCAGGGGCCGACTTGCTGGGTGTGAACAGTTGACACAAAACGGAGTACAACTAGAAACGGTCAGGGAGTACAAATACTTGAGAGTAACTTTAACACCAAACTTGTCCTTTAGCAAGCATATTGAGCTGAAACTGCGTGAGTCGAAGATCGCTCTTAACAGTACGTGGAACGCCCTGTTAAGCCGACAAATTGTGAGCCCCAGTATTAAGGACAAAATGTTCCAAGCAACGGCTAGAGCCATAATGTGCTATGCATCGCCTGTCTGGGGTTACATGGTATAGGAAGAGGTGGAAAAACTACTTCGTTACTTTGTAAAAAATATTTTCCGACTACCGATAAATACCCCAAACTACGCAATTTATTTGGAAACTGGGCTGGGATCTATGTTTGAGTACACGCTGCAGTCTCATTTTAACTATATGGGCAGATGTCTCAATCTAGCTGAAGACAGGGCGCCTTATGCCGTGGCAGCGTCGTTACTGGCATCACGAAAGCAATGTTTCGAACACTGGCTGCATATAGCTCATAGATACGAAGTTGTGCTGAATTTTAACAACAGGGACTCATGGTTGACCTCACAGGACATTTTATTGCGGACAATAAATGAAAATAAGAGAGAGACCTACATGCAGCAAGCACAGCAAAGCAATACGCGGAAAACCTACAAGGCACTGCAATAAAACCTCTGTGAAAATAACTATTTCAACGATTGTTTTAGCATATTTACATTAGCAAACATTTTTAAGGCCAGAACTGAGACGCTAAAACTTGGGTACCAGCCACAATTTACAAACGAGAACTGTACGCTATGCAACTTAAGGGTGCGAGAAGATATTTTTCATTTCTGTGGAATATGTCCAAGTTTAAGCAAAATCCGAGTGAACGCCTGGGGAAAAACTGTGCTGACAAAAGCGGTTGTATAGCATTCTAAATGGGTCGAGCTGGAATCCACTGGGGCGCTTTCTGTCACAAGCAACAAGATATAGGGAGCAGATAATAACATGTCATTTCTAAAAAATAGTAAATATGTTTAATCACAATCGGAGGGTGGAAGATCCACTATTCCGTGACAAGCGGGGAAGTTGGGTAGAGTTACCTGAAGAAAGTCAAGCATCTTGCTATGCTGTTGTTAAATAGAGTGATGGATATTTTGTAAACAGTTCAGATGTTAAGTGTAAATGTTTTGAAGTTCCTGAGCCAATTTCGTTGTATTAATTTAAAACTAGAATATAAGTCCTTTTTGTAAAAGTCCTAAAATTTTAGGCTGACTGCTAAGCGAAGCCAAGCCATTAAATAAATATACTACTACTACTACTACTACTCTATACTTTATGTGGTCGGAGATGCTTCCTTCTATGCGTTAAAAACATCTGAACAATTTTAGTATACCCTCTACAAGGGTATAAAACAAATAAGTTAATGTAAATCAAAAAAGCGGATAGTATCAAGAAAGAAAGTCGGTCAAGCCCGACTATAACATACTCTGTACCCTTAACGTCGCAGCTCGCATTCGCTCACGAGTTATACGCGCTCATCTCTAAGTTTCACTCTCTCTCTCTCTCTCTCTCTCTCTCACTAAGATTGCCGTTCAATAGAATGCTGCGGTGATGGGTGGGGTGGTGTGGGGTGTTTACTGGCCGTTTTTTGCTCATAACTTGAGTATCGTTCATCCGATCTTTATCATTCCTTCAGCAAATCGATAAATAATTTTGTTTACAAGGTATCTCTGGAAGGTACGAACGATCTATCTTCAAAACTGTAGGAGATATGACGTTTTTTCCAAATTGCGGAGGCGGGAGGGAGCGTGGCAAAAATGGAAAATAAACTTGATCTGCCTGGAAGTATAAGAAATATATGCCCCATACACGTCAAACCTCTATCTCTTACCATCTCTGAGATCTCTTCGTTCATACGGACGGACAGACAGACAGACAGACGGACATGGCTATATCGAATCGGCTGATGCTGATCAAGAATATATATACTTTATAGGGTCGGAAACGATTCCTTCTCCCTGTTACATACTTTTGCACAAACTTAATATACTCTATGTACCTTCGGTACAGAGTATAAAAAGTTATTTTATACAAGGCTGCAAACCTGTAAAATTTTTGTGAATGTTCAGTCCGGAGTTTCGAACCCGTGGTAAAGTGTAGGGTTCGGTTCGCGGACCGGTTCCTGTACTAGTCGAACCCAAGGTTTTGGTTCGAGTCTGGGTTCATAGATTGTTAAATAGTTGACCGATTTTTGCCTGAACATTCGGTAAAGATTTAGACATATATTTTATCAGGAGAACGCGTCCAGATTATCAAGCTATGTATACGAGTCGTCAAGTCGACTGGACCACATTCCTTATTGTTATCATTCATAGGTGACTGGTCTTTGAATTTTGGAAGCCCTTTTGAGTCCTCTGTCTGATTAATAAGTCATAAACGATACTTTTGTCGGGAGAATATGGTGCCCAAGTCGAGAATCTTCTTAAAGAGTCGTTTATACCCCGTTTTTCTCATCAGTTATAACTCAATTTCGAGTCATATTTCCAATCATTTGCGAGTCTTTTTCTAGTCATATTTTAATAAATCACGTTTTGAGCATATCCATGTCATTTGAGTCATGAGACTTTCAATAGGACATGAATTTAATCTCTTAAATCTTCAAAAGAGCTTAAAAAGGACCCATCAGAGCGATTCTTGTTAAAATGATCTTTCAAATGTATTTGCTTTCCCCTTTGCTAACTATACTTATGTTTTTCTTTCTTCTCGAAATCGCAATATGGATTTTATTTCTAAAAAGAATTTTTATTTATCAACTCATGCGATTCTGTACTATACTATATAATAGTTTTTTTCGGTCATTATATTGAGAAAAGTAGAAAAGATCTTAAGAAATTGACTTAAATGATTGTTTGAACCGAACCTTTTTTTGTTTACAGGGGGTTCGGTTCGGGTTCAGGTTCGGGGGCTCAAATGTTTGAAGGGTTCGGTTCATGGTCCGGTTCTAGGAACCCGGAAAACCCGAATCGAACCGGTTCTTTGGGGTTCGGTTCAGGACCGGTTTGCAGCCTTGATTTTAAATTGATTTTTCTTAGTTTCTAGAAATTCTGGAGGTTACAATGGTGGGACTGGGGCTTTAATTGTATATCCAATCAAACAATAACAGTCTCTGAATATATATGTTTATTGATAGATAAAAGAGTAAGATTAATGATGAGTTTAATTGTAATCTGATCTTCGCGTCGTCACGTCTTTTCTTTTATTTGCTTTGAGCGTCGTCATTAAGCTCTATTTACACGACCGTCATCAGCTGAGTTTTCGTCAGACCTAAACTCATCTGATCAACTCAGTTTCGCTTTTACACATGCCTGAGATGCTCAGATGAGTAAATTACAGAACCATTGGTTCATCGGAATCATTTGGATCATATGAACATCAGGTGTGCTCAAAGCCAATTTGGCCGTCTCTAACAGCTCGGTCCGCTTGTCGCTTGCGAAATGTTCGTCATTGTTGGCCCGTTTTTAATCTGGCTGCTCCAAAAACGAATCCTCTGAAAAAAATCTCCCTGTCACGTTCAATGGACACCTGCAATTAAGTCAATTAACTTCAGATTGCAAGAACACGGCTGTTCAACATACTGAATGGGACTAATATGCTCTAGGATTTATATGCTCTATTAATGATATAATTAAGATTAATAAAGCGAAGACGTCCAAACGCGAAGACGGTGGAACCTATATGGGCTCTTCCGCTCATCCGTACCCATTCTGCTTTTGTTGTTAGCTTTCTTCAACTTGGCCAATTCATTTTTTGATCAATTGTGATTAATTGCAATTTGGTTTTGATGTCCACCCGTAATTTGCCCTAAAATTGTGCAGCAAATTTCTCCATTGTGGTAATCCTGTAGGATCTGCTCTTCTAGGTGGGATTGGGGGAGTCGTACAGAGCAGGCTCAGCCTCGTACATGTCAATCAGCCGCGTAACCTCATCCTTGGTCTACTCGGCAGATGTCTACAAAAGTAGTGTAATTTCTATCCTAAAAGCAATAGTTATACAAATTATACACACTAACTATCTTATTTGGTTGGGTCATGGCGGTCTTCAATTTATTTGTTTAATTTTACTTAAACTTAACCGATAGCCAAAAATCGATAACAAATGTATATCGTCAGCCAGAAAGTGGCAACGCCAGCACACTACAATTAGGCAACCCTTTAACGTAACATGGCACACAGATGAGCACTCAGGCTAAAAAGAACCGGTTCTATTTCGTCTGATCGCTCAGCTAAGTAGCCTCAGACGCCTTTTTACACGGTCAGACAGCAACTCAGACGAAAACTCAGCTGAGTGATCAGGTCTTGTAAATGAGGCTTCAGCTACGTTTGGGGGGCTTGGCCATTCACCGTTGCCAGACCATTTGTTTAAAAACTTGAAAAATAAGTCGTAAATTTTTACAATTTTTTGTACATAACTTTTAAAAGCGCGAAGATATCGAAAAACTGAATATGTTGTAAATTAGAAGAGACCAAGGACTATCACAATTGTTCTCAAATTTTTCATTTATAATTGAATAGACTACTGCAAAACAAACTGACTTGGTCCAATTTTGGGTTTCATTTATGCAATGTCCTTGAGATATCCTAGAAAATCGTTTTTTGATAAGAATTTTTTTGTAACTTGCAATATCATAGGCACCAAAGTAACTAGAGACATGAAATAGGACAGTGACAGAAAATTGAACAAAGTTTTCGAAAATGTAAAAAATTAGTGACTTACACTGAAAAAAATTTTCGGTATAATTTGAAGAAAAATATAATGAGATATTTTCGGCAGTTCGTAGCAGCTGTAGCGCCTCCTTTAAACTTTTCCTGAATTTCCTCCAACTTTTTATACTGCTTTAAAATTACCTTAATGTTCGGAAAAAAATCGACGATTCATTACGCTTCATAAAGAAAAATTTAAAAATATATACTCCGAAAAAAATAATATTTGTTGATGATCAATTTTATGATTTTGGTATCCATTTGGACTGGATAGTTTTAATATCGTAAAAATGATATCAATAATTTCCATTTAATGTTAAATTGATCTTAGATTTACATCCATTTTAGCTTTAAATGGTCCAAGGCATATGAAAAATGGATATTATAATGTCAAATAAAATATATGATAAATCCATCCATTCCAAAAGGATGTTAATGGACTTCTTTTCTGCGTTTCCTTATATTGTTTACTCATGATTTTCGATTATAACACTAATTTACATCCAAAAGTATCCATTTCTACAAGATCTATTTTAGTGTAATTTTGAATGCTGAACTCGAAAATCGAATTTGGGAACTAACATTTTAAGCCACATCTCCATTGAGAAACGTGAGATCTAACCAGGCAAGGTATGAACCGAAAGGTTTTTAATTTCCAATATTCACAAAAAAAAGTTGTTTTTAAATTGCTCAAAACCGCAGAATAATTTTGTTTTCAACGTTTAAGAAAAATATTTAAAAATTCCAACAAAATATTTTAATTTTTTCTTCTTAAGAAGGTTTATTCGTGACATATAAACTGCAAATAGTGCCTATGTCGATTTTATTCCCAACTATAATTGAATAGATGTCATAAAACGCTATTGCTGTATGTTCAGAGTGTTGTGGATAACCAAGTCCTTTATTAACCGGAGGAAAATATACACGACCTCTCGTCGTGGCGGTCACAGGAAAGAAGGGCGGCAAAACAGTAATAGACGCCCGATACACGATACAAAACGATCGATGATTATGCTAACTTAACACTAGATGAGTATGTTAACTTAACACTACAGACAGACGGCGTTGCCAGATAAACAATATTTCTAACACTGTAGTTGTCGTAACGGAAAAAGAACTGTTGGCTTTCGCTCACATGCTGCTCATTTATTACTTAGCTAATGCAAAATACTTATCAGCAATTATACTGTGACACATTTTTGAACACAAAAAAATTGATCGCGTCGAGACCAAAAAATTGTGAAAGGGTGTGATGGTAGTATAAAACCCTGTCTGGGTTCGATTACATTAACTGCCGTTTTTACGGTAAATTTTCGGTAAAAATAGTTAAAGAATTTAATTTTTTTAATAATAGTTTTTAGTTATGTTTTCTTACTATTTTATTGATTTAATACAAAATAATCGATATTTTTGACTGTGTCAGCCAATTGCTACTAAAAATTGCTGTTTTTCGAGTTTTGGTTAGAATTCCAAATGCTCAAGGGCCCGTAACTATATGAAGGACCAATCGAATGAAGTTGGTATGTTCCAATCGTTTGTTTATTTATGTCTAAGCTAAGTTTTTTTTCTGTATTGCTTACTCGAATTCTTAACAGTTTTCAAGACAAAGTTGAAAAACCGTACAAAATGTGGGAACACATGGTGATTTTCCGAAATTTTCGCAGTTTTGAGTATAAAGATGGGACTTTTTTGACTTGCTACTTAAAAATGTTTTGTAAGCCAAGCCAAAAGCAACAACTTCCCTCAGACGTCAAAGCGGATTTACAGATACTACGAGATGTAAATGTAAAATTGGCTCAAACAGCACCTCCAAAGGAAGGCCAGGGCCAAGCTTCTCTCAATCCCTTGGCGTGTGTGCTTATAGTTTTTCGCACAAGAGAAAGGGACCTACAACTTAACGCCGAATCCGAACGGCAATAGTTAGAGAATTTTTACTTTTTCATGGCTAGTTATTTCGCAGCTGGCGCCAGTAGCTGGTGAAGGTGACCGGGTGTGTAGAAGCTTTTTTCTAAAGAAAGAAAAAAATTTTTCTATTAGATGGTCCGATGCGGGATCGACCTCCCGCACCAGCAGCCACATATACTACTGTGAGTTGCAAGTCCCAATCAGAAGCTGAAAACTTCAAAGTGCAATAAAAATAAAACAGCAGTTAACCAGACAAAACCCAGTGAAGATTTTTGTACTACCGTTATACCCTTTCAGAATTTTTATACCCGTTACTCGTAGAGTAAAAGGGGATACTAAAGTCGTGCAAATGAATGTAACAGGCAGAAGGAATCATTTCCGACCATATAAAGTATATATATTCTTGCCCAGCATCAACAGCTGAGTCGATATAGCCATGTCCGTCTGTCCGTCCGTCTGTCTGCACCAGAGATGGTAAGAGATAGAGGTTTGACATGTATGGGACATATATTTCTTATACTTGCAGGCAGATCAAGTTTATTTTTAATTTTTGCCACGCCCCCTCCCGCCCCCGCAATTTGGAAAAAAGTCATATTTCAAACAGTTTTAATACAACATTGTTCGTTCCTTTTGGAGATATCTAGTAATCAAAATTATTTATCAATTTGCCAAGGAATGATAAAGATCGGATTAACGATACACAGGTTATGAACAAAAAAAGATATACGATCCATCCACCCCCAGCCAACCACCGCTGTATTCAAACAAACACACTCTTTGGGAGAGAGAGAGAGAGAACCATAGAGATGAGCGTATAAAAAAAATATTGCACGATAAACGAATGGCTCTTGGATGTATAATAATATTATAGTCGGGGGCAAATGAACTGGTACAGAGTATGTTATAGTCGGGCTTGAGCGACTTTCTCACTTGTTTTCAATAGAACTTTTTATACCCTTGTAGAGGGTATATTAAAATTGTCCAGATGTTTGTAACGCATAAAAGGAAGCATCTCCGACCACACAAAGTATACATATTTTTGATCAGCATGACGAGCTGAGTTGATATAGCCATGTCCATCTGTCCGTCCGTCTGTCCGTCTGTTATGCTATCTCCTCCGTCAGTTTTAAAGCTATCTTAACCAAATTTTGCACGAAGTCTTTTGGTACAAATACGCAGCACATTGGTCGGAGCCGGCCAGATCTGATGACTATAGCATATAGCTGCCATAGGAACCATCGGTCGAAAATGTTGTTATAGTGAGAAAAACTTTTTTGTCTTCAACGCAAACGTCCCCGAACCTTGTAGTTACAAGTTTTCTATGCTGTCACATAATTCCACCAAGTTTGATGGGACAACTATATAGTACAGCAGCCATAGAAATTAGGTGTAGAATATGTATATAGGAGGCATTGTCAAAAATGTGTACATTTGGCCGAATGTACATATTTGTGTCAGTGGAATCGGGCTACTAATTTATAAAAATTATACAAGCAACAAGGGTATATAAACTTCGGTCGAGCCGAAGTAAGGTTTCCTCTTTTTTTATACCCTGTTCCCATTAAAAAGGGGAAAAGGGGATCATGAAGTTGTGCAAATGTATGTAACAGGCAGAAGGAAGCTTCTCCGACTCTATAAAGTATATATATTCTTGATCAGCATCAACAGCCGAGTCGATATAGCCATGGCCGTCTGTCTGTTTGAACGCGTCGATCTCAGAGACTATAAGAGATAGAGACACAAATTTTGGCATGCGCATAGGTGTATACCGTACCCAGATCAAGTTTGTTTCAGATTTTGAAAATATCACCTCGTCCCCCCTCAAACCGCAAAAAACTGTCACAGCCACAATTTCAGAGATAGAACCTGGTGGCTTAATATATACTGTCCTAGGCCTTACATCTAACTACTCTCAAAAGGAAAATAAGATACGAGCAAAAACACAAAAGTTATTAAACAATTGTCTCAATTGAACAGGGTATTTTGTAGTCGGAAAACTCGAGTACAGCGCTCTTACTTGTTTAAATATGAATTTTTAAAAAATTTTCGGATGGAATACTTTTACTTTAACCCATATCTAAATTCAGAAACGATAGATGGATTCGAGCAAGGTACGAATCGTAGAAACCCAAGAGACTTCAGCAAGAAATCTTATATTAAGAACCGTTTATTATGTTATCTCTTGACTGTAATGAACGGTACCATTATGTTTTCTCTTTTCTGCATCTTAGGCATGATGATATTCTCAATGGCGTTCGCAGGGTGGTGCAGGGTTGTGCGAGCGCTACCAATGTCAAACTGAACTTTCTTAAAAAAAAAAAGTTTACTACTTAATTTAGAGTGTATGCAGCACAACGAACTGTAATTATAGAGTCCTTCAGTGAATGTATTGGGGGAACTTTGTCATCGTCCAAATCAAGAAATGGCTTTGATTCACATTAAATTACATTCGTCATATGTATTTGCATTCCTTTTCTGCGAAAAATGAATGAAGACAGTTGTCATTTAAAAGTTCTCCTGTTCGAACCATATTTGCTCCATTATCGACGGTAGGAGCAGTCAGATTACAAGGAATTTCTATATTTCCCTGCATCTGTCATTGGAAAAACTTCTTCATTTTGTGAACCTAATTTTTCGAAAAAGTGGTCCTGTTCGGGTTCAGGGTAGAGGAGTCAAAAATATAAGGTGTTCGAAAAACCCCAACCGAACTGGTTCTATGGGGTTCCGTTCCGGAGTGGTTTGAAAAATATGTTGGATTGTTATTTTGAGTACTTAATATATCTTAATTAAATATTTATCTATTAGTTTTGTTTGTCTAGAGTTTAGACGGCTCTCTGACGATGTGTTTTGAGGTCTTTACTACATGTGTGTGCGCCACTGATAGTTTTAAGGTTGTGTGGTAATTGGTTCCAAAGGCGATCAGCGTTTACGAAAAAGTGTTTGTCGGAACATGCCGGTCTGTTTCTCACGCAGAAAAGATTGCTGGTTCTTCTGGATTCCAAGGTTCTCAGCCTTATTAACGTACAGTATAGATGCTCCATCTATTTCTAATTTTGCAAAGTTTTCAGTACTTAAGATCTTTTTGTGTATGACAAGGCACTTCGATTTGATGGGGTTGATGCTAAGCAAGGCTGCAAACCTTTCAAATTCTGCAGAAGGTTCGGTCCGGGTGTTCGAACCCGCCGTAAAGTCCAAGGTTCGGTTCGCGGACCGTTTCCTGGACAGCCTGAACCCAAGCTTTTGGTTCGAACCTTGGTTCGCTTGAACAAAACAGAATAGTTTGACTTTCGATTTATTAATTCTACGTTGATAATGAAATTAATATACCTCTCTATTCATATACTTAATCATAATATTCAATACTTAAGTTATTGTAATTATCAAGTCCATTAGCTAAAATTAACAATTCTTAGAAACTGCTTAGTTTAAGCATTATATCTTCCAAGAGCTGTTCATCTATACTAGTTCTTTAATCAGAAAGAACAAACTTAAGTGTTGAAAATGCTCGTTTAACTGTTACCTGATTTGCTATAGTAAACGCAATATATTTAAAGTCTTCGTTTTTATGACCCTTCCAAAATTTTAAGGCATTCGTCGATCTATGTAAAGTATGTGCTCTTTGACAATTTCCAAAGAAATCTTTAACATCATTCACAGCTTTCATATTTGATATTTGTTTATTTCTTTCAAAAGCTTCTCTTCTTCGTTGGGTCAGCAAAACAGTTGCTTTGCAACTGTTTTTTGTCAGCAAAATATGAAATCTCGGGTCTGAGAATACTCCAGCCAATTCTCGTACTGAACTTATAGTAGAAGAATGTTTGTCGGGGCACTTAGATAGTAATAAACAACGATTTGCTGGAAATTTAAGAACAATTGCTCGGCGTGAAAACCAAGCGTAATATAAATCACTTGGTAGTGATTGGGATCTATACCGTCCGTTCAAAACCAAGTTGATTCATTATATGGTCAAACTGTTTCTTTCCGTATAATCCATCATCATTATTATACCTTATTTTGTCACTACATCAAAAACCATTCACGCTTACATTTAGATTTAGATTTATTTTATTTTCTTCTTCCTAGTGCTACTAGGAGTTCCTTAAGTTAATGTCAGTAATGCCTTAAGTCAGAACAGTAAATTTCACTAAAATAATTTCACAAATGGACAATTTCTTTACAGAATAATAAAAAACTGACTTAAAATTAATTTACATTAAACATATATATCCCTAATTTTAACATAAATAATTTTTGTTTGTTTTTTGTTTTGTTTTTAAATTGAAAAGTCTAATTATATATTACTGTTATTTTTAAAATGTTCCATTGAACTATTAGTAAATTTGTGTGTGCTTGTAATTGTTTTTAGAGAATGAGGTAGGTTGTTCCAGAGCTGAATAGCATTATAATAAAATTGTTCTTTACAGCTCTCCAGGTTGCAACTTAAGGATACCAAGTTGTTTGTTCGTCTTGACGACACTAAGGGCCGTTTTCTCATGTTGGTGTTTTTGCAAATCTAGGTGGATTTGCTGCATTTGCTTTGCTCATGTTCAATCCTAACCATCTAGATGAATTTCGTAGCAATCTACTTCAACCTCATTGATTTCAAATCCATGTACATGTTTATGCAAATTAAGTATTTTTATGTATCCGCGCATATGGTCACACTGAAAAATATTTGAAAACAAAAAAAGAACTGCTGCTAGAAACAGTAAAGTCTGAATTGTTATTAAGTCAACCATAAATGGAAAATATTGAATGTACCCTTAATATACAAGAACACCTGCAGACATTGCTGAAATTACAGATGCACATTCTGATTCCCCTAGTTCATTGCTTAAGCTAAGTTTACACATCCAAATAATTTGGCTAAATTTTGATAAAAATAGCCATGATTAAAGATTTTACAGGATTAAAATCTTAAACTATGGTTCCAAGCAATAAATACGCAAATAATTTGATCAAATATGGCCGGAAAGTTCCACAATTTGGCCTATAAAGCCCAATTTTCATGAAAATTTGTCCAAATTATTTACCTGTGTGAACATAGGATTCGACCTCCTGCTTAATCTCCCATCTTAGTAACAAGTCGTTCCAAAAGAAAACCCTTCTCCTTCTCTGTAAAATTCTTGCTTTAATTTTTAAAATTGGTGCGCAATAAAAATAAACAATACTCTGCAGAGTACAAAGGTGCTGCCAACCTAGCATTATACCATTCCAGCCCTCCCGGTGTGACCGTGGCGCAAATGCCCGAATTTATAATCAACCTACATGAGACAACCAATTGCGCAAAAACCATCTAGTTGCAAAATCTAGATGGATTTCGCTTAGACCAAAAACATGAACATGAGAAAACGGCCCTAAGTTTAGAAAATTAAATAAATATGCAGGTTCCTTAGTAAATATAATTTTGTGCAGTAGTTTCAATACTTTGCCGTGTCCGAGATTATAAACATACCTAGAAATGTTATTAAATGCTACTTTTATTCTGTTCTAACTAGTCATATCACTGCTGGCAAATATTTCTATTCCATATGTCAGTGCTGGAACTAGGAAAGCTTTAGCGATTAGAGCTTAGCTTAGTTAGAAATGCAATCGTTTATCGTAAAATCTCCAGAGATTTCCAATATTTCGCTGAAGGTAAAAAGTAAAATTGGCTCAAACAGCACCTCCAGGAGGGCCAGGGCCAAGCTTCTCTCAATCTCTTGGCGTGTGTGCTTATAATTTTTCGCACAAGAGAAAGGGACCTACAGTTTAACGCCGAATCCGAACGGCAATAGTTAGAGAATTTTTGCTTTTTCATGGCTAGTTACTTCACAGCTGGCGCCAGTAGCTGGTGAAGGTGACCGGGTGTGTAGAAGCTTCTTTCTAAAGAAAGAAAAAACTTTTTCTATTAGGTGGTCCGAGGCGGGATCGAACCTACAACCTCGCGCACCAGCAGCCACAAATACAACTGGTACGCCACGCCCGTATTTTTGTATTTCTTGGAAATATGCCTGAAATTGGTGTGACCGAAAATCATCAAAATCCCAAAAGTGTGGAGATGATACAATATAATAATTGATATAGATATTTGGGTGCGAAGAAAAGTCACGCACGAAAGTACCTTGTACCTTACCTATTGATAAGGTAAGTAAAAATTAAGACCTAGGTAAGGTAGAAGGTACTCGAATTTGAAAATATCGAGGTAAGGTAATAGATACACAAAATTTGTATCTAGGTATATACCTAGGTATTTGTACCTAGGTACTTCCAAACACTGAATATAGAGAACTAAGACGTGTAAATAAAGATTTCAGCTCTTCGTCAGCACACATTTGAATTAACCCACAAATCAAGCCTTTGTGTTGGGCAGCGGACTGTGGGGGAGCTCGAAGTCGGTGCTACTTTTCTGGTTTAAAGCCTCTAGCACGCATCGCGAACCAACATCCTGAAATATTTATTTCCAACCAGAAAAATATATTTTTCTGGCTGCGGGACCTGTAATACGTTTTGAACTAATAAATCAGAGTGGAGTGCAAGAGCAGCAGTACGTGAACAACGAACCGGCTTGCAGGGAACAAAAAAGAGATCGTGTGCAAATATTTCATCAGCCAAAAGACTTTTTGGTGCTTAATGAGGACTTCTTCCCCAGTGAAAACTGGCCAGTAGCACGTGGACAACGAGCTGGCTAACCAAGTGAGAAGCGAGAGCGAGAGGAAGAAAAAGCGCGGTAGCACGTGAACAACGAACCGGCTGTCTGAACTAGTGTGTGGGGTTGAACATAACCTCAAACGTTACGTAATCTGAGTGAGGTCATCTGGCTGTAAAGAGAACCTAACCTCAATTGTTGCGTAACTCTGTCGCGAGTTTGGGACAAGATGTCGAGCCCAGACAAGGATGTGACTGATTTGGAGTTCAGCATAGGACAATCAGTGAGATCAATGGTATCACAATTGGATTCAAGGCAACCAAATGGGCAAATCAGCTCGACGCCTGAGGCCCAGAATGACAAGGCCGCAGGTGACAGTGGAGCTACAAATCAAAAGCTGTTTGATGGAACATTTTTAAATCGCACAGGAATTGATAGTGTGATTGTGAAATTGTCAGTGCCTGACACTGAGTGCCATGGGGCACTCAACAGACAGCTTTAGTGACATCGGAAAGAGTAAGCCCGTCATTTCTAGCAAATACGGCTGTATTTAACCGCATGACACCGGCATATGGCAGTGTATAGCACAAATGCAGCGCTGCCAGGGACAAAGTACTGGGGCACAGCATTTGAACAAGGAGCAAAGGAATGTCGCATTATCTTCAGCTCATATAGCAGCGCGCCATGTGCTGAGCAGAGATCTACCTATTTTCTCTGGAAAGCCTGAAGAGTGGCTGCTCTTTATCAGTAACTATGGGCAGTCAACTGAACGATGCGGATTCAGCAACGAGGAGAACCTCATCCGGCTTCAGAGGTGTCTCAAAGGACCAGCGATGGACGCTGTGCGAGGCAAGCTGAGGTTCCGAAAATGTATATTCCAGCCTGCAGCGGAAGCTAAGAGAAGAGCCATCCATACGCCCAAATGATTTGGATTCGGTTATTCGCTTTGCTCTGGCCGTGCAAAACTACTGCGCAACGATGGCTGCGATTGGGCTCAACGAGTACTTGCATGATCCTACGCTATTAAGTGATCTTGTAGAGAAGATGCCGAGTGACCTAAAATTGGGGAAGATATCGGCTGACTCCAGGCGGAGGCGCATGTTTGATAATTGGCAGTTTGGCGTCGCAAAGCCATGGATCACAGAAGTTAAAGAAAACTTCGTGCCCAAAGTGTAAAGGAAACCACCAGCTGGCAGCCTGCCGCGACTTTCTGAAGATGAGCAGTGGCCAGAGGTGGGATTTGGTGAGAAACAAGGGACTTTGCTTCTACTGTTTTGGGCAACACATAGTTCGAAATTGTAAAGCAAAGAAGAACTGTGGCGTCGATGATTGCAAAGTGGTGCACCACGTTTTGCTGCACGGTGCTGCTTCAAATGGCAAAGGACAGCCGAGTCAGCGCGCAGTAGTGGAAAAATCTAACCTTGTGCAGCCCTTAGTTTTGGTTCATGGTAAAGAAGCAACTGAGGCATTGTTTCGATACGTTCCAGATAAGCTCTTCGGGAGGAGGTGCATCAGAAATACGTATGCGCTAATAGATGAAGGCGCAGCGTGCACCCTAACAGAACGAGCGTTAGCTGACGAGTTGGAACTGGATGGCCCCATCCAGGAACTTTGTTTGAGATGGACTGCCGATGTTACTCAGACAGAACGGGCCTCCAAGTCGGTGAGTGTTGAAATATCGGCGAGAAGCCCAGATGCAGCACGGTACGAGCCTTAAGGCGAGCGCACTGTTGAACACTGTGAATTGCCCCATTCAATCCTTTAGCAAAAACTTGCTGTGCTCACGCAGTCTCCTTCAGTCCATACCAATTTTGCCTTACGAAAGTGCTAAGGCGCGAGTCATAATTGGGCTGGATAACATAAAAATGAGCGTGCCTTTAGAGTTGCGGGAGGCCGATGGAGATGACGTCATTGCCTTGCGCTGCAGACTTGGATGGTCTGTGTATGGCCGTCACTGCGCCGGTGATATGTCTTCAAGTCGCTTGTTGCATATGTGTGAATGCAACGATCCGAGTAGTTTGCGACAACTGGATGAATCCATGAAGGAGTACTTCACACTGGAGTCCCTTGGCGTCAGCGTTGCGACCAAGCCCTTAAGGTCAAACGAGGATGAGCTCGCAACGCAAATCATGGAAGCGACGTCCGTCACTTCACCCGACCCCACACGATTTAGTAAACTGGAGAGGCTGCAATCCTGTCAGCGGCGAGTATTGGACTTCTTGCGACGTGTAGTCAAGAAGCCAATTGGAGGACCGCTGCGTAGCCTTTTAACCCCCGAACGAGATGCTGTGGAAGACGCTGTTTTTATTCGCGTTTGCCAGGAGGAGGAGTGGCACAACGATATCAGCTGTTTGAGAGCCGGACGCGCAGTAAAAAATCGCAAAAGCTTGCTGTATAAGTGCTCCCCCTATCTAGATGACTGGGGTGTGCTCCGTATCAAAGGCCGTATAGATGCAATGGACGGCATAGATCGTATCCACGAAGCGACCCATTATACTGCCCAGAAATCACCGAGTGACGTATCTGACAACTGAGTTTTATCACAGAAGTTATCTGTTGGTTGAACCTTAAACATTGCAGTGGAATAAATATAACAGCGGTTAAACTTAAGTGCGTGTTTATTCAATGAGCATAACTTACAGACTGATCAAGCAAAAAGGAAAGCGCGCTAACATGGAATACATACAGAAATGGCGCATCTCCTCTTTACACTTGTATTGGTATGGATAACATAACAGGGTTGTCAGAGTAATAGGAAATTAACATTACATTTGTGTTGCTTTAGCAGAATACCGATTATTTTCAACAGTATCATCATTTGCACAATGAAATCGTCGTCAACGAGATGCGGCAGCGCTATTGGATTCGAGGTCTACGCGCTTTGGTGAGAGAAGTAGCGAAGAATTGTCCAAAGTGTCACATACGACACGCCCAACCAGTCCCACCAGAAATGGGCGATTTACCTATGGAGCGGCTGTCACCATACACGCCGCCGTTTACATTTACCGGTGTGGACTACTTCGGCCCCATTGACATAGTAGTGGGACGACGACATGAGAAAAGGTGGGGTATGTTATTCACATGCCTTACAACACGAGCTGTACGTTTGGAGATTGCTGTTACGCTCTCAACGGACTCCTTCCTGTGCGTCATGAAGGCGTTTGTAGCACGAAGAGGAGTGCCGCGCCGAATGGTCTCAGACAATGGCACCAACTTTAGAGGTGCCAGCCGAGTATTGCAGGATCACATTGAGCGATTATCCACAGCAGCTGTGGAACAGCAATATCCAACTCTGAGTTTCGGCTTTAACCCACCTGGCGCACCGCATATGGGCGGCGCATGAAAGCGCCTAGTGCGCTCAACTAAATTTATACTTTCAGAAATCCTACCAGCTGACGGTCTGCGAGAGGAAGTGCTTCGTACCGCATTTGCCGATGTCGATTCAAATCTGGAATTCCCGTCCATTGACCTATGTGCCACTTATAGATGGCGAGGCGTAGGCGCTGACCCCGAACCATTTTCTGACTGCTCATTGGATCAATCTGGAGTACGATTGCCAGCCAACTAGCTGACAGCTTTTGGAAGAGGTGGCTGCGGGAGAATCTTCCCACACTTACAAGGCGGACTAAATCGTTCCAGTGACCGCCCTCGGTACTGAATTATTGTGTGGACAGAATAAATTTTAGTAGAGCTGGGATCTCAAGCCCGGATATCCCCGAGAGGTTGAGTAGTAGAGGTTGACCAAGTGTCCTAAGAGTCCTTCTACTCAAAGCGGGGCAATGGCAGAGAAGGTGTTGTACCGTTTACTCCTCTTCTTCGTGCCCGCAACTTTTGCAGAAGTCATGGTGAGTGAGGGTCCCCTCCAGAAGTGATATGAGGTCCCTTCTCTGACGTAAAAGTGTGTTAGTACGTTTTTGTCAAATGTTGGCCACGTATGCCTCGCTACTGCACAGGAGGAAAGGTTTTTTCACCGACTCGTAGCGAGACGAAGTGTTTCAGCTTTTGTGTGAAGCTTATATGCTGCCATAGGCCGCCCTATCATGATCTTCTCTGAAAGGAGCTCGATGGTGGTACCTATTTTGACCAGTTTTTCCGCAGTCTCGTTTCCTTCTATGTCACGGTGTCCCGGCACCCATATAAGTTGTATACTGAAATGTCGTGTGATCTCATTCAGAGATGAGCGACATTCACTAAGTGTTTTATTATTGTTTGTATGTGAGTCAAGTGCTTTAAGGGCGGCTTGACTGTCTGAGTATATAAATAAATTTCCTTCTTTGACCGTGAGTGTGCTAAGGTCGGTGTCAGCTTCCTGGACTGCCACCACTGCTGCTTGGTACACACTGCAGTAGTCAGGAAGGCGGAGCGACAAGTTCAAATCTAAGTTTGGAGAGAACACGCCCCCTCCTACTTTTTCGTCGAGCTTAGAACCATCAGTGTATATATTAATGGCATTAGCTTTGCTGTGGGCAGGGTTAGGAATCGCTCTTCGCTCGTAGCTCTCGGGAGCCAGCTCTCGCTCTCAGCGCATGACACTCGGCTCTGAGCTGTGAGCTTCAGCTCGTGAGCCGGGAGCAATCATGCGGCTTTCACCTCGTGAGCCACAAAACTCGGTTTTAAGTTGGGAGCCACAGACTGTGTGGTTCGCGAGTTATTTAAACCTAATTACCGTGCCTGACGACTTAATAAATCGCAAAATAATACCAAAGGCGATAAAAAATAGTAATAATGCAAAAGATAGTGCCAAACAAGTGAAAAATCATGCGCAATTCGCATGGAAATACCGCCTGGATGTCCACTGTAAAGTGGGTGGGAAGTGGGTGGCAAGTAGATGGGTAGTGGGTGGGTAGTGGGCAGTGATTGGAAAGGTACTCAATTTTCATACCTAGGTAAGGTACAAGGTAAATGTGAAAAAATATATATATATAAAAATAAAAATAAATATAGAGAATTATTAAAAAAAAGCAAATCATTTAAAACTCATTTTTTTAAGAGCATCTTTAAGTTGATCACAATATTTCAAATTATTCATGCATTGAAGTCAGAAAAAATTCTACATTACAAACGGATTAGCCCTGCAAAGTTGTGACTAGTGCGTTAAAAATAGGTACCATCTTGTAGTACTGGGCTAGAGCCGACTAAATAAATTAAATTAAAGATCAAAAGCCAAAGTGAAAATGTAATTAACATTATTCAATTCATGCAAAAAATAAATTTCTGTATTTGTAAATATTTGTTTTTGAAAGTTGTAATAACACTTTTAAAATTGTGTTTTTGTTCCAAAATTCGTTGTAAACTGTCATGAAAACTGTTCCATCTTGTGCTGCTACTGTTCTCAACTTCATTTGCTGCTACTGTGGATCTGCAAGCAGCATTCCAAGTTGTCGTTGCTTCATACTATGGAAGAATTGAACAACCGCTTGAAAAATGTGTTTGGTAGAGCCTGTCCAGCATCTTTCATGATAACTAAATTCAAAGTTATTTCAGCATCAGCTGAACTATCCCGCTCTTTTACCTTGAAATCAGACTCTTCTAAAAACTGATTTTCAGAAGTTGGATACATTTTCTGTAAAGCAGTCTTTACACTTGTCATACCTCTAAATATAAGGTAGTCAAATTTCATACTTATTTGGTTTTAAGTACAAATTTCTCTAAAGAGAAACTATTATCAAAAAGAACCGGTCCCATTTCATCAAAGAAGGCTTAATTTTCTTAATATTTAGATATATTTGATTTGCTATTACATTATTGTCAGAGCGTCTCTTTAGAGATATATGACAAGTGTAAAGGCAGCTTAGCTTAGGTTAGGTAAGGTTGCGATGGCAGAAGTGGTGAAGCTTCTTCACTTAGGCCAAAAAAGGCCCGTTGTGATACCAGATAACCCCTAAATTTTTACTTTTAGACAGTAAAGGGTGGGTCTTCACTTTTGAATCACTAAGAAAGTAGCACAAACTTGAGTAGCAAAGCAATCTCTATTTCAGAGACGGCTGAAATGTTAGGTAGAAAATGCGTCTCCTACTGAGCGCTGTATGTTTACGCATACCTTTATTTAACATTATATAATTGGGCGTCCTTAAGCCACAGATTCTATCTCTATATATCCATGTCTCTTGGACTAAAACTACATCTACCTCGCCTGTTGCCAGACGAAGCAGAAGAGCAGCAGAAGCAGCCTTGCTGCCAAGTCTTCATGCAGAAGCTCTTCTTCGGAGTAGAGCCGTCCCAGACTCTGGCCGTACTCGGACCCTGAGGAGTATCCTCCCGATTCCTCTAGGAGAGGAGTAACCTCAGTCTCCATTTCATCCTTACTAGGCTCTTCTGCCTCCACACTAGCGGCAAGAGTAGCTAGTGCTGTAGTGTCCGTCTTACAAACGACCATGCGAATTTTCTTGAAGGCATAGTCGAACAGGCCACTTGTTGTTGCCAGGTAATCCACCGATTCGTTGTTGATCTGGAAGATCACCTGCATATTGGCACTGGAAGATTCTTCCACCCGAATGATTTTCCAGTTCGCTGCTGATGCCTTTGGGTTGAAAAGGGTCATCTCCAAAATTTCAGCTGGTTCGCTGGCGCATCGAAGTCCTCCTTCGATGTCTGATCCTTTAAGATTGGAGAGGTCGCATTTTGACGGAGGATCCTAAGGGCGGTCCGTTTATCGACTGATCCCCCTTTAGAAGCCTCTGGTCTATTGAACTGCAGGCCTGTTGCTAGCAATAGGATCAGCCCGCGATGCCTTATCAGCTGAACCACTAGACGCTGGAAGCTGACTGGCTGTCTTGTTGCTGACAGAGACCGAGGACTGTCCTCCACTAGCAAGTTTGACTTTCCTAGATCCCCTGGTACGGTTGATCTCAACAGCAGACTTGTTCGACCTCGATTGTGTCGTAGCACTCATTGAAAGGGTATATTTCGTACCCATCGGTATTTTTTTTATTTTTGCACAAAAATGAAAAATTTATCTAAAAACAAACGCGCTTGATAAGGCTAAAGGTGCCACACAACCACTCACAAGAGTATTCGACAACATAATCACGGCCTACTATAGGAAACAACCCCAATAAGCAGAAATTGAGACGCAGAGGCAAGGGCCCCTTTGGGGCGGCCACTGGCTGACGCCCGGTGCTGGCCAAACTTGCCTGTTGTATTTTTTATACTTCACACAAAGATTCGAGGATGCACTTCGCGACAAATACTAAGAGGGCTTTTTAACTGCCTTCGTAAAACACTTTAGAATCAAAGACTTGAATTTATTTATTATTTATTTAAAAACTCAGTGCTTCAGCGCGTAGTGTGACCAGACTCGGTTACGGTGATACAAAGGCATCTTAACTGTTTAATATTTGGATAATATTCTAAGTCGGTATTTGCTATGAACTTCATCTAATATAGTAGCAATTATTTCATGTGTGTGGAAAATCGCACACGCTTATATGCGAGCACGATGGAAGGACGATGTACATTGCTATCTATATGGTGGTCGGTTTCACATAAGTAACTTTTGTTATTGCAACTCCAGATATCGGCAGTCGTACATATAAAATGAGTATTTTCTAAACTACCAGCGATATTTTGACTATACAGCAGTTCTCCCATTTTCAATTTTTCAGTACAAAATTTGTCTACAAATCGCAAAATGTTTGCTAAAGTGAAAATGGGAGCACGGCTGATAGTCCGCCTTCCTCTTGTCTAGCATGGATCGTATAGTTTTTGAACACGGAATGTTATCTGGACGTCCAGTTAAGACAACAAACAGGTCTTTGATACTTTTGTTTTCAATATGGCAGAGCGCGACAGCATCTCGGCTATAATGCAATCGTAGCGAAACGAAAAGTACCTTACCAATTGACAAGGCAAATGAAAATTAAGACCTACGTAAGGTAAAAGGTACTAAAATTTGAAAATACCGAGGTAAGGTAAAAGGTGCACAAAATATGTATCTAGGTATGTACCTAGGTACTTCCAAACACTGGTAGTGGGTGGGAAAAGGGTGAGATGTGGGTGGTTATTCGGAGGGAAGTGGGTGGTAAGAGGGTGTTATGTGGGTGGTAAGTGGGAGGTTAGTAGCTGGTTAGTGGGTGGGAAGTGGGAGGGATGTGGGTGGGAAGTGGATGGGATGTGGGTGGGAAGTGGGTTGGATGGGTACTGAAAGCGGTGCAGCGAAGCGCGACGGAAATTCCAGATCAGGACAACGAGTTCAGATTTACTCTTATGACTTATTTTCTAAATTGCATAATTTGCATGGAAAATGCGCGGAATGTGCAACTTCTGTCATGTAATCGTTTTAAAGTTTGTTCTGAGTGCATAAATAAATTGGTTGAAAGTGCTAAAAAGAATAAATCGCTCAAAGTTAAAATCTCAATTTTTTATCAGAGAAAATGTTAACCTTAAATAAATTCTAAAAATGTAATCTTCAATTAAAGTTTTTTTTTATTTTGGTTAGAGCTAAGGTCCAATGCATCTTCTCATTTCGGTTTTTGTGATATTTATGTAGCTACTAAAATGGTAAAGCTATAGCTAAATAAGTACGAACTTTCGTTATCGTTACCGTTACCGTTACCGTTACCGTTACCGTTACCGTTACCGTTACCGTTACCGTTACCGTTACCGTTACCGTTACCGTTACCGTTACCGTTACCGTTACCGTTACCGTTACCGTTACCGTTACCGTTACCGTTACCGTTACCGTTACCGTTACCGTTACCGTTACCGTTACCGTTACCGTTACCGTTACCGTTACCGTTACCGTTACCGTTACCGTTACCGTTACCGTTACCGTTACCGTTACCGTTACCGTTACCGTTACCGTTACCGTTACCGTTACCGTTACCGTTACCGTTACCGTTACCGTTACCGTTACCGTTACCGTTACCGTTACCGTTACCGTTACCGTTACCGTTACCGTTACCGTTACCGTTACCGTTACCGTTACCGTTACCGTTACCGTTACCGTTACCGTTACCGTTACCGTTACCGTTACCGTTACCGTTACCGTTACCGTTACCGTTACCGTTACCGTTACCGTTACCGTTACCGTTACCGTTACCGTTACCGTTACCGTTACCGTTACCGTTATCGTTATCGGGCATTTTCACGCCTGCGGGGCGGATTTTCGGACATTGAAAAATAACATTTCAAACTATTTCGTATTCTATCCCTACAAACCAAGTTTCAAGCCAATCGGACGAAAAATAATTTTTTGCATGCAGAATTTTCCAGGAATTTTCACACCCAGTGGGTGGATTTTCCGACATTGGAAAATCACATTTCAAATTATTTCGTATTCTTTCCTTACAAACCGAGTTTCAACTCAATCGGATGAAAAATAGCTTTTTGCATGCAGAATTTTCCGGCCCTTTTTTCCTGGGCGGATTTTCTAAAATCGGGAAAATACGTGTCGATTTATTTCGCGTACTATGCTTGCAAACCAAATTTCAAGTCAATGGGATAAAAAAAATATATTCCCATAAAAACTTTTCCGACGCTTTTCCGGCTTTTCCGGTTGGAAATTTCCAAAACCCCGTCTTACCACACACTTCCACCACTAAAGGAAACTCCTGTCCAAATTTCAGCCTTCTATCTCTTACCGTTTGCGCTCTGCGTTGATTGCCGATCAGTGAATGAGTCAGTCAGTGAATCAGTGAATCAGGACAAACTGTTTTATATGTAGAGTAGATAATATCCAATGTTATACGTCGGATTTCGGATCTCTTAATACTTCGCAGAGCCTCCCTTGACCTTAGTAAAGGTTTCTAAGCGTCTACGCATACTTGCTACTAAGTTGGCAGTCTCTTTTGTGTTTTTATTTGCCCATTCTGTCAGTTGAGCTTGCTTTAAAGATTCCTTTGAAGTTATGTGATGATTACGAATTTTCTCTGCTAGTAAGTGCCCAATATTTTCGATGGGATTCATGTCTGGTGATTGCGGAGGCGTTTTTAATTGCTTTCAATGATATATTAGCCATTCCTGATTTGACTGGTGGTCGTCGAGAAATTTCTATTGATAGTTTTTCTGGACCTAAGTTGTGAGGTATAGCTGCTGATCGGTTCAATTTGGCGAACCCAGCGCGATCCTGGCTTACTGCGTCTCAAGTCGACTCACACCTCCTCGTTGGTGACCACTGTAAACAGAACGCTTTGCATCCGCAAAGCTTCTGGCTAACGTGAGCGGTGAGCCCTCCCTACAGGGTACAATATATAGGGCTGGTGCGTCGGGTTTGGTACCCACCGCCGTGAAAAAAAACTCCACCAATGAAAACTGCGACAACAAAACCTCGGATACGGCGACGACCCACGCAAACGTTTAAAGGACCACGATTTGAGGATATGCACCTGGAATGTTCGCACCATCAACCGAGAAGGTGCTGATATCCAGTTGGTGAATGTCCTTGAGAAATATTCATCGGACGTTACCGCACTTCAGGAAATGCGATGGATTGGACAGGGGAGCATTGTGAAAAGAACAACAACAACCAATGTACCCTGGGAGATGTACTACAGCGGGCATGCTTCCAAGCATGAGTTTGGATGCGGCTTTGCAGTCAGTGCAAGACTTCGTCGCTCTAATAATAGATTTTGCCGCGGGCAGGAACATGGTCATAAGTAGTACCAGGTTTAAACATCTCGACATACATAAGGCGACCTGGAAGTCCCCTGATGAACTAACGCAAAACCAGATTGATCATGTTGTGATCGACGGAAGGCACTCATCTAGTTTTCTAGACGTGCGTGCGATTCGAGGTGCCAACATAGACTCGGATCATCACTTTGTTGCCAAAGTACGCACGCGGCTCAGTGTGGCACATGCCTCACGTTCTAGTGCACGTCGAATGCGAAATGTCGTTAAGCTGCAATCACAAAGGACCTCTGAAGCCTACACAGCTAAACTCACCCAAATGCTCATTGAAAACTCACCATTCCCTTCTGGTGTATGCAAACAGTGGAATCATATATCACACTCTATGAGTACTGCTGCCAAGAATTCACACAGATACGCCGAGCACCCTCGAAAGCAGACTTGCTATGATGAGGACTTGCCGTGACGCTACTGCAGAGAAAGACGCTGCCTACAGGAGAACTCTGCATGCCCGAAGATTGGAGTCTAAGTGTAATTTGCCCACTTTTTAAAAAAGAAGACCCTGCCGTTTGCGCCAAATACCGTGGGATCAGTCTCCTTCCCATCGTATAAAAGATTCTGTCGTGCATTATTTGTGAACGTCTAAAGCCGCTTATTAGCACACTGATTGGACCTTATCAGTGTGGATTCCGACCTGGTAAATCCACCACAGACCAGATATTCACATTACGACAAACACTGGAGAAAACATATGCGAGAAATATCAGAACAAACCATCTTTTTGTTGATTAAAATTCACCCTTTGACACACCGATAAGATCAAGGTTCTTTGACGCCCTGTCTACCTTTGGTATACCAGCAAAGTACGTTCGACTTTGCATGATGACGTTGAGAAGCACTCGAAGCTCCGTCAAAATAGCAAAGAACCTCTCCGAACCATTTGATATCAAGAGAGGTTTTTGGCAGGGTGATACCCTATCGTGTAACTTCTTTAATCTACTTATGGAGTATATACTGCGCCAGTGCCCAAATGCCAACAGATCGGGCTCATTTCTTTATAAAGATCTAATGCTACTCGCATACGCCGATGATATTGACATTATCGGCAAAAACGAACGGGCGGTAAGCAGGGCGTTTTCAGAGATTGAGAAGCAGTCTAAACTGATGGGCTTAGCGGTAAACGAGGACAAGACGAAGTACCTAGTATCCACGGACAAGAAGTCTACGAGTCTTGGACAATTTTTTACTATGGGGGAGGGAGGTACTTTGAGGTTGTAAAGTAATTTGTCTACCTCGGGACGATGATTACCGGCGACAACAACATCAGCCTAGAGATCCGAAGAAGAATTACTCTTGGAAACCGATACTACTACGGGCTCAGTAGGGATTTCAAGAGCAGTGCCTTTTCTCGAAGAACGAAAAAAGCGCTATACAAGTCGCTCATCATCCCAGTCCTGCAATACGGCGTAGAAGCATGGACAATGACAGCAGCGGATGAGGAGGGGATTGGCGTGTTCGAGCGAAAAATCCTTCGGAGGATCTATGGACCTTAAAAAGTTAGCGATGGATTCCGCATTCGAATGAATCACGAACTGTATGAGCTCTATAAGGACATCAGTCTAGTCAAGCGCATAAAGCAACAGCGGCTGCGCAGGTTAGGACAAGTAACCCGAATGGATGAAGAAGCTCCAGTAAAAAAGACGTACAAAGCGAAGGCGGCTGACTTTGGAGGACAGGAGGGGTCGCCCACTACTAAGATGGGATGATCAAGTGCGGAAAGACATTTCCAACCTTGGTGTAAACAACTGGTGCCAACTCGCCCAATACAGAAGCGAGTGGAGGGCATTCATTGCAGAGGCCAAGACCGTCAAGCGGTTGTGATGCAACATCGGGCCAATAAAGACGAAGAAGCAGATTTGACGAATGTTTTTTGTAGTTATCTTGTTGAAACAACCTTTTCTGTCCAATTAACTTCAATTTTTTAACCCTGGGTACTAAGATCTGACTTAAAAGGTTCATATAATATGTCTTGTCCATTTTTACGTCTATTAATACCAAATTTCCAACCCCAGAGGCTGCAAAGCACCCCCATAATATATAATTTCCGCCAGTGGCGCCATTTGAGATTTTACGTTGCAAAAATCATAGCTTTTGAACCAATTGAGATAATGAAATAATTTAAATGGCATATTTGATATAAAAGTGGAAATAAAAAATACACTTCCTTTTCGTCTTGGTCATTTTTCATTTTCAACACTTTTATTAAGAAAAAAGGAAATGTTGCATAAATGCATAAGTCAGATCTGCTTCGAGCGAAAATAATACTTATTTTTATGAGTAATCATTGAACATAAAAAAAATAAAAATAAATAAAAAAACATAAAAAAGGCCTAAAGTCGGATGATCCTAAAACTTTATTAGCTGATCCGTATGCCTTGTGTACAAGTTTGTATAAAATCCAAGCATTGCTCACTGTCTAGTCCAGTAGACGATAAAACATTCTAACTTGCCAGCATCTGCTTCTTAATGAAATTTTGTATCTGCCGATTATGCTTTCGATCAGATCAACGCCTCCCATATTGCTATTGTATTGCGCTACTTCCAATGGGCGTTTAATTTCAACGAAACCTTTTTTTTGCTTCGTTGATGCGGATCGCAGTTCCTTTGGGAAAAATTCCAGCGTAGCTCGATTTCTTCTAAGGTCGTTTTTGCTAGAAACAGTGCTATTTAAAGCACTAGGACGTGTTCAGCTCGATCTTCGATGTCTTCGTCATCTGTGGTATCAAGATGTTTTTCACCTGGATAGAAATCGCTTTCGTTAACAGCAGAAAAATCGAGTTCGTACTCGCTATCCATTCTGTCAAAAACTCCAGCGATTTGTGAAGGCTCTAGTCCCTGTGCTGATATTTTCCGTAAGTAAAAAGTACCGCTGGTGATTTATATATTTGTGATGCCCATAGAAGCACTTAAAACCCGAAGGAAAACCCCCAAAAAATACCGATAAACACATAAAAACTAAACAGAAACACAATTATATTGCAGATATACATCAAAATAACAACTGCACAACTCAACTAACAAAGTCTGTTTGATTTATATCTACAATACAGCGATTCTCACTCGTAGACAGTGATTGGAAAGGTACCCAATTTTCTTACCTGGTGTAGTCGTACTAATAAAATGAGTATTTTGAAAAATACCAGCGATATTTTTCTTCTACAGCCGTGATCCTATTTTCACTTTCGTTAAAATTTCTCGATTTAAAACCGGTTTTCAGTACAAAATCGGTCTTAAAATAGCAAAATTTTTGCGAAAGTGAAAATGGGAGCACGGCTAAAAGTTCGCCTTCCTCTTAACTAGCATATATCGAATAGATTTTGCACAGGGTATGTTTACCGGATGTCTAGCGAAAGCCACAAGCAGGTTCCTAAAACTTTTGTTTTCAACATGGCAGAGCGGCAACATCTTGGATAAAGGGTATTCGCAGCAAAAAAATCACGTACGAAAAGTACCTAGTACCTTACCTATTGACAAGGTAAATGAAAATTAAGACCTAGGTAAGGAAAAGGGTACTCGAATTTGAAAATACCGAGGTAAGGTTAAAGGTACACTAAATATGTCTCTAGGTATGTACCAAGGAACTTCCAAACACTGCTCGTGTTGCAGATATGCATCAAGGCCATAGAATGCTACGCATTCTAGGTGCTTATTTATGGGTTTTCAATAACGAAATTGGTTAACCAATCATGTTTATGTTAACTCAAAATCATGATTATTAACCATTTTTTATGTCTCTGTTTCAAGTTTATTTCCCGTAAAAAAAGGTTTTTAAAAAAATAATATATTTTTTGCAATGTAATTACATGATTTTTTTTATGCCGTTAACAAATTTCAACTTTGATAACCCATAAGTAAGCATCTATAGGGCCTAGAACCTTGTTCAAACACTTATTTCATAGGTTGGACTATGGAATTGTCTGTCATATGCAATATAAATTATTTTAATATCTCAATTGGTTCAAAAGTTACGATTTTTGCAACGATAGAACTTAATTGGCCAAAAACTGTGCGCCATGCAATTTGAGGAACAATGCCTGTTCACCTTTTCAATCTTGTATAATGTTTCGTACGCTTACATATGACCTCTAAATAATAAAGCCATGTTCGCAATTTCACTCACTTTTCAAAAGTGATTTCGCAAAAATTCCGAATTTCACGTGAAATGGTTGCGTAATTACTTTTATGAACTAGTGTTTCAACTGCCAATTATTGATGGATAGTTGTGATATAGCAGCTATTGGAAATAACCATTTTCGGTTTTATTTTTATACCCGTTACTCGTAGAGTAACGAGAGCGTTAGTTTAAGTCGGCTCTAACCGAATTTGATATACCCGTTTCTCATGGAAAGAAATGTTTAATAACCTGCCTGTGTGCCTGAGCGAATATAAATGTACGCTTTAAATTTAAGATCGATATCTTAAAATATGTGAGATTTATTCAACATTTTTTATTGTTTGGGCGGGCGTGGGTGTGGCAAAAATTTGAAATAAACTTGATCTGCGTGCAGACAATAGGAGTCTAGACTTCAAATTTGGTTGCTCTACCTCTTCTAGACTCTGAGATCTGGGTGTTCATACAGACAGACAAAAACGGCCAGTTAACACCCCGCACCCCCCCACCCATCACCACAGCTTTCCATTTAACAAAGGCAATCATAGTGAGAGAGAGAGAGAGAGAGAGAGAAAAAACCTTAGAGATGAGCGTATAACCAAAATATTGCACGATAATATAGTCGATTACAGTCGGGGGCAAATGAACTGGTACAGAATATGTTTTAGTCAGGCTTGACCGACTTTCCTACTTGTTTAAAGTTGGAATAAAAAAAAAATAAAAAAAAAATTGTATAACATTTTTTTTTTTATACCTTCACCGCTGATGATATGGTAGAGATACCATTGAAACAGCTGTTCGGTCAACTAACCTCCTTTGTAGTGTGGTGTGTCCCTGTTTTAAAGTTATGCACCAATATAACGAGACCTAGAGCCGGCATAAACTTGAAGGTTTAATTACACTGTGATAGTTTTTAAAAAAAAAATAAAAAGACATGACCGGACTCAACGGTTTCCCCCTATTTCGGGTCCCAGGAATCGAACTGCATCATTACTTTTTCGAGTTATCACGAGGCCTTCATACGATTTTTTTTTTATAAGATATTTATCAACTTTGCCATTTTTAAGGGAATAAAACATTTTTTGACACTCTCTAACTTGAACAATGTTAGTTTTTTTGGTAATCTTTCTTCAGCAAAGTTTCTTGGAATGTTCCAGGCTAAAAGTTTTGGGAACACTTCAATCCCCGATATTTGGGTTTTGGGGGTCTTTCGAGTCGATATGACGGAAAATCGAATATAAACCTCCTTTTTTGTTCGATTTTTCGCTCATGTTTCTCCAGTATTCAACTTTTCGTATCCAATACTTATACACAAATGTAGATCTTATAAAGCCATGTAGCTTTCCCAAAGAAATCAGGATGATAAAGTCTACCATTAAACAAATATACTGGTAACAAAAATTAATATTTTTATATTTTTCAAAACATTTTTATAGTAACTATATTTGTGTGTATATATGTAACGTGTGTATGTAGTGCGTGTTATTAATGTATGTTACGCATTTAAGTACGATGTTTTATTTATTGTTCATAACATTCGTCCATCAAATTCCAACATAAGTCAGCAAGCAACGAGTCAAGTTTTTACCACCAATATTAAAGAATAACAGCGATTACCGTTAAAAAGTACCGTTAAGAACTACCGCTAATTTGATAACATCTTGCTGAAGATTCATTATTTTTACATTTGAGCATATGTTGCAGTGATAAGTTTGAATTGGTAAATACTGATTTCAGTGCTTTAAAAAAAAAAATTTAAATGAATAAATGTCCAATCGGTTTGACATTATTTTGGCGTTTGACTTTCGGCATCCCAATGGTTTCGATAGACGGGGGCAGCAAGTTCCTACAGAGTCAGATGAGCATGGAGAAAGATTTCATCAGATTGCTGCTCCCCTAGAACATTGGTACTGTGCACATGGCCCAATGTCGAGCCGATTTTTCGACGAAAATTCAAATTTTTTATAGAAAGTAAACCTATTTTAATAATAAAATTTGAGTAGTTTATACTTTGACTAAAATGAATCAAAAGATTTTAATTGTTTTGATGCATCCCTGAAATTTTGGCAGCCCTTCAAAGTCAGCTGTTTGATTGCATGCGTGCGAAACTAAAAAGCGCGGGAAATTTTTTGTTTACTTGCGAGCGTCCCAAAATTATTGTGGTTTAAACAATTTTCACTAAAATTATGGAAAAGAAAGACCAAGGTATGTAGAATATTTGTATTAAAAAAGATTTTGTTCATGTTTGTTAATGTGTTTTTTGTGTGCGTTTATTTGTGTTGTCCAAAAGTAGAAAAATGCTATCCTGCTAACCCGTCTGTTGTGGATTATAACTAATTTTGTGCCAAGTTATGCCAAAAAGTAATTATGTGTCATTATAGTGCAAAGTGTATATAAACTAATTTTATAAATCTTTATTGCTCCATTTTGCTCCGATGTGTATAAATCCATAATATTGTAGCTGTGGATGAGTTCGCCTATGAGCAACTGCTTGATATCTACATACACAAACACTCGTAGCGCATCTGCCGTTTCGAGTTGGATTTATGATGAACTGACTTCATGGAAAATGCTAAAATAGGACTCACCAAAATTTAAGCCAAGACATGAAGCATTACAATATGGCAAAGGTCCTCTACATGGTTGGATTCGATTTTTTGAATTCGTTCTTAAAATTGCATATAGACTGAAACTTAAAAAATGGCAAGTGAGAGATGAAAATGGAAAAAAAGAAATGGCGAAACAAAAAAAGGCGATTCAGAAGCAGATGTGGAATGCTATGGCTCTACATGTGGATAAGCCTAAGCAGAATGGCAATGGAAATACCAACGACGGCAATACAGCAAGGAGGGCGTTTGCACAACCTAAGCTACTAGCTGAAATCTTAGGTCTTGATGAATTTCTCATTGCATATTTAAACAATATTTTAATTGCTATTTCTTGCCACCTACCAATTGATCCAACACAATTTAAAAAATATTGTCAGAAAACCATAACACTATATCTGTCCTTGTATCCATGGTTTCCAATGTCGGCAACAGTCCATAAAGTGTTAATGCACGGCTACCAAATAATAGAAGCATCAATCCTTCCATTAGGTGTTCTTGGCGAGAACGCCTCAGAGGCTCGCAACAAATATTATAAGAGTGACGGCAGAAGAACATGGCAGACGTTTTCCACAGAGCAATGGATTCCTCAGATCCTCTTGTGTCGAGCATCTATCTAACAAAAAGATTGGGTCAGCAAAATAAACTACCCCTACCAGCAGACGTAATTGAACTTTTGGAATCACCAAACTTGCTATATTTTTGTAACATGAACAATAATAACAATGTTCCCGTTTTTGATGCTAACAATAGTGATAGTGATTCAGATTCTGATTCTGAAAATCCGTTTTCAATAGAAATTGATGTAGAAGACGACTTTTAGGAACATTTTTAAATGTAAGATACTTATTTATAGTCATTTTGAATGCATTGTTATTTTTTACTTATTAATATTAAGGTTAAGTGTTAAAAAAGTTAATTAAAAACATTTATTGAATTTAACGAGTGCTTGCATTATTAATTACCGTACAAGTATCAATAAGAGGAAACCTATCTCATATGGGCGGCTAGGGAAGGCGAGTCAGATCGGTCTGAAACTTAGATATATTTTTATGTGCATCGACACTATCATATGTACCAAATTTCAAGAACCTAGCTTTAAAACTTTAATTTTCGTCGAAAAATCGACTCGCTGGCCCAATGTGCAGTGGTAAAAAGCTTGACTCGTTGCTTGCTGACTTATGTTGGAATTTGATGGACGAATGTTATGAACAATAAATAAAACATCGTACTTAAATGCGTAACATACATTAATAACACGCACTACATACACACGTTACATATATACACACAAATATAGTTACTATAAAAATGTTTTGAAAAATATAAAAATATTAATTTTTGTTACCAGTATATTTGTTTAATGGTAGAATTTATCATCCTGATTTCTTTGGGAAAGCTACATGGCTTTATAAGATCTACATTTGTGTATAAGCATTGGATACGAAAAGTTGAATACTGGAGAAACATGAGCGAAAAATCGAACAAAAAAGGAGGTTTATATTCGATTTTCCGTCATATCGACTCGAAAGACCCCCAAAACCCCAATATCGGTTATTGAAGTGTTCCCAAAACTTTTAGCCTGGAACATTCCAAGAAACTTTGCTGAAGAAAGATTACCAAAAAAACTAACGTTGTTCAAGTTAGAGAGTGTCAAAAAATGTTTTATTCCCTTAAAAATGGCAAAGTTGATAAAAAACTTAAAAAAAAAAATCGTATGAGGGCCTCGTGATAACTCGAAAAAGTAATGATGCAGTTCGATTCCTGGGACCCGAAATAGGGGGAAACCGTTGAGTCCGCTCATGATTTTTTTTTCGACTTGCCCAGTGTTATCATAAAGGTCGTTAAAACATATACGTATGCATTTATTTTTAATTTTTAAGTTTTTTTTTATACTCTGTACCAAAGGTACACAGAGTATATTAAGTTTGTGCAAAAGTATGTAACAGAGAGAAGATATAATTTCCGACCCTATAAAGTATATATATTCTTGATCAGCATCAACAGCCGAGTCGATATAGCCATGTTCGTCTGTCTGTCCGTCTGTCCGTATGAACGAAGAGATCTCAGAGATGGTGAGAGATAGAGATTTGACATGTTCTTATAGTTCAATTTTGACCATGCCCCCTCCCGCCCCCGCAATTTGGAAAAAACGTCATATCTCCCACATTTTTCACGATAGACTGTTTGTACCTTCTAGGGATATTTAGTAATCAATTATTTATCGATTTGCTGAAGGAATGATAAAGATCGGATTAACGATACTCAAGTTATGAGCAAAAAACTGTTAACACCCCCACACCACCTCCCACCCACAGTATTCTGTTGAACGGCAATCTTATAGTGAGAGAGTGAAACTTAGGGCCGTTTTCTCATGTTGGTGTTTTTGCAAATCTAGGTGGATTTGCTGCATTTGCTTTGCTCATGTTCAATGCTAACCATCTAGATGAATTTCGTAGCAATCTACTTCAACCTCATTGATTTCAAATCCATGTACATGGTTATGCAAATTAAGTATTTTTATGTATCTGTTATGTGCTGGTATAAAGCTAAGGCCCGAAATGTTTGTTTGTTTTGATCTTAATGTTTATCGATCTACACGCCGCCGATAAACGAGATTGGAACCAGGGCTGCGCACGAGTGGTTTACTGGGTCGTGCTGGTTCACTAGTTCCGAAGGTTCAGGGAGTAAGCGGCTCAAAATTTTAAATTGTTTCCGTCCTGGGCGAATAGTGGCTCAGAGTAAGAAGAAGGGTCTCAAGTTTTTTAAAAGTCATTGCCTAGCTCTTTTGCGGAGTGCACGTAGCTCAGCCGAAAATTAGATTTATATTGGAAAAGTTAGCAATAAGTTTCTATCTCGGTAAGAGTGAATAAGTGTATTTGTGTACGGTTAATTAGTGTGTGCATTTTAGGGATATTTTCTGGAAAGTTTTCGCGGAGAGGAGCTTGATTGCTGGATTTGGCAGCGGCCCCCCAGAGGATCCAATTTTTGGAGGAGAAATTGGCCACCCACCTCTGGGTGGCCCAAGGTTTTTATACTTAATTAAAAGCCGAGTAAAAGCCAGACATGGCAGTAGGGAGCTATAGTATTTAAGTATTTATTTAATTTATTCCCTTAATTTAATTTATTAATCCCATTTATATGTACATTTATTATTTGTCGTGTATTCGTCCCAGAGGTACCCTGGTTAGGAAGCATAATGAATATGTCTATAGTTGTTAGTGGATCGTTAGATAATATATGTATTTGAGAGTGAAAAGAATATGTTAGTGTAAATTTATTCTAGGGGGTGAGGTGGCGTTCTGAAGATCAGTGTCTGAGAGTTAAGGGGGTTGTCCGATTTTTGTAAGTCAACCTATGGTAGGGCGGGTAATGTTCTGGCAAATAATTCCAGCTATTTTTGCCTAGTATTTATGTTTAGTGTGTGAGCCGTGACAGGCATCTGAAAAGATATAAATTTTTTGTTGTTAGCCGACCAGTCCAGCTATCGAGGTCGTACTCATCCCTGAGTCAGCCGTAAGCTAGCCGGCGATCGATAGTGGGACCCGGGAAAGAAGGTCGGATCATAACATATCCGCGCATATGGTCACACTGAAAAATATTTGAAAACAAAAAACAACTGCTGCTAAAAACAGTAAAGTCTGAATTGTTATTAAGTAAACCATAAATGGAAAATATTGGATGTGCCTTTAATATACAAGAACACCTGCAGACATTGCTGAAATTACAGATGCACATTCTGATTCCCCTTTTTCATTGCTTAAGCTAAGTTTACAAATCCAAATAATTTGACTAAATTTTGATAAAAATAGCCATGATTAAAGATTTTACAGGATTAAAATCTTAAACTATAGCTCCACGCAATGAATACGCAAATAATTTGATCAAATATGGCCGGAAAGTTCCACAATTTGGCCTATATAGCCCAATTTTCATGAAAATTTGTCCAAATTATTTACCTGGGTGAGCATAGGATTCGACCTACTGCTTAATCTCCCATCATAGTAACAAGTCGTTCCAAAAGAAAAATCTTCTCCTTCTCTGTAAAATTCTTGTTTTAATTTTTAAAATTGGCGCGCAATAAAAAAGACAAAATTCAGACGAGTGGAGAGGTGCTGCCAACCTAGTATTAGACCATTCCAGCCCTCCCGGTGTGACCGTGGCGCAAATGACCGAATTTATAATCAACCTACATGAGACAACCAATTGCGCAAAAACCATCTAGTTGCAAAATCTAGATGGATTTCGCTTTGAGCAAAAACATGAACATGAGAAAACGGCCGTTAGAGATGAGCGCGTATAACTAGTGAGCAAATGCGAGCTGCGAAATTAAGGATACAGAGTATGTTATAGTCGGGCTTGACCGACTTTCTGTCTTGTTTAATTTTTCCTTTAGGAGCACTTACATTTTGAGCCAAATCTCGAGTCAGAAACGTTAGATGGAGTCAAGCAAGGTATGAATCGAAACGTTATTGAATTTCCAATAATCGCGCAAAACATTGCTTTTGAATCAGTAAAGTAGTTTGAATACGAACAGAAAAAATATTTGAAAAAATAAGTTTTTCAAATAAAACCGCTTGAAATTTCTTTTTTAAACATCTACAAAAAGTATTAAAAAGTAGACCAAATTTATTTTTGATATTCGATGATCGCAATACATCATAGCCTGGAAGAATATCGGCGTTTTGAACAAGCGCATTGGTAAAATCTCGCAATTTTTTTCAGATTTCAATACGTTCCAGCTTACTTTAGGCTTTGTTATATAAAACTGTATTAAAAAGTAGCTTTCCAAAGCCAAAAACTTCTTTGTGGGGATATCTTCGTTGAGCCAAACTAAAAAAATGTTTTGTTTTGATGCTGACATAGCGCCTAAAAAGTCCAACATATGCAAAGGTAGCACATATAAGCAGGTGATCTTGGAAATTTTAAAACAACAAGGACTCACACTGACAAAAAAGTTAAAGGCGACTTGGACATTTGTGGACATTTTTAGTTTTGCTCCACGAAAGACAGGTGTAGGCTACTACGTTCAGGTTGTTAATACGCGTTACTTTCACTATGTCTTACATGTAATCGAGGTTCGGAATTGCTCGCTCGCGAGCAGCCTGCACTGACTCTTTTTGACTCCCGCTCTGAGCAGCGAGCGGTAGTCCGCGAGCAGCGTGCAGCTGCTGCTCGCTGCTCGTGAGCAGGGATGTGTTGCTCGCGAGCAGGGACCCGTTGCTCGCGAGCAGGTAGCCGCTGCTCATGAGCAGGGTGCGGTTGCTCGTGAGCAGCTGCACGCTGCTCGCTGCGTAAAAGGGGTTGTTGTTGTTCATATTTGCATATGCTAAAAAGGTTGAAGAGAATTTATGACGTTAAACATTTATGTCTGCGTAATTGAATGAGACTTGTCTTATTGCAGGTACTGATTGTATTTTGGTTAATCCAAGGGTAATTTTTATGACAAAGGCTGATTGCCGAAGCCTGTAACTTAACAGATACAATTGTAATATGTTATGTTAGCTGTAAGGGGGTGGAAAGTGGTCCAAAATGGGCGGTATGTTTTATTACGGTATGGGTAATGGATCGGATTTTCCAACATCTGTGTGGGCAGTTTTCTAAGCAGGTAGCCGCTGCTCGTGAGCAGGAAGCGGCTGCACGCGTGCAGGTACCCGCTGCTCGCTGCGTAAAGGAGTTGTTGTTGTTCATATTTGCATATGCAAAAAAATTTGTAGAGAATTTATGACATTAAAACGTTTACGTCTGCGTAATTGAATGACACTTGTCTCATTGCAGGTTTAGTGCATTATCAACAATAATTACAAATCATAGATGTAACTTGTCTAAGAAAACCATTCAAGATTTGCTAATTGCAAAGTTAATTATGACATTATAAAACAATCCAAATGTAAATATTGAACAAAAACATTTCAAAAATAAATTTTATTTCTTGGATATATCAATAATCTCAATTGCCTCTGCTGCGAAAAATGTGCTGCTACCAATACTCGGTGCCTTAAAAAACTGCCCACACAGATGTTGGAAAATCCGATCAATGACCCATACCGTAATAAAACATACCGCCCATTTTGGACCACTTTCCACCCCCTTACAGCTAACATAACATATTACAATTGTATCTGTTAAGTTACAGGCTTCGGCAATCAGCCTTTGTCATAAAAATTACCCTTGGATTAACCAAAATACAATCAGTACCTGCAATAAGACAAGTCTCATTCAATTACGCAGACGTAAATGTTTAACGTCATAAATTCTCTTCAACCTTTTTTGCATATGCAAATATGAACAACAACAACCCCTTTTACGCAGCAAGCAGCGTGCAGCTGCTCACGAGCAACCGCACCCTGCTCATGAGCAGCGGCTACCTGCTCGCGAGCAACGGGTCCCTGCTCGTGAGCAGTGTGCAGCTGCTCACGAGCAGCGAGCAAGTGCTGCTCGCTGCTCGTGAGCAACTGCACTCTGCTCGCGAGCAACACATCCCTGCTCACGAGCAGAGGGTCCCTGCTCGCGAGCAGCTGCTATCTGCTCGTGAGCAGCGAGCAGCAGCTGCACTTACGAGCAGCGAGCAATGAGCAATTCCGAACCCTGCATGTAATACATATATAGTGGGGTAACTTACATTGATTTTTTGCTTAATACATACCTTTATCTACTCTATATATAATATAAAACAGTGTGTCCTGACTGACTGATTCACTGATTGGCAATCAACGCAGAGCGCAAACGGTAAGAGATAGAAGGCTGAAATAACGATAACGATAACGATAACGATAACGATAACGATAACGATAACGATAACGATAACGATAACGATAACGATAACGATAACGATAACGATAACGATAACGATAACGATAACGATAACGATAACGATAACGATAACGATAACGATAACGATAACGATAACGATAACGATAACGATAACGATAACGATAACGATAACGATAACGATAACGATAACGATAACGATAACGATAACGATAACGATAACGATAACGATAACGATAACGATAACGATAACGATAACGATAACGATAACGATAACGATAACGATAACGATAACGATAACGATAACGATAACGATAACGATAACGATAACGATAACGATAACGATAACGATAACGATAACGATAACGATAACGATAACGATAACGATAACGATAACGATAACGATAACGATAACGATAACGATAACGATAACGCTAACGATAACGATAACGATAACGATAACGATAACGATAGCGATAGCGATAACGATCTCAGCTTAATTAACAAAAGCTAAAAAAATGAGGGAATTAATTGAAATGCACTTGCCAAAACAAATGTTGCGTTTGATAGCTCACAGCTGTTCATATATGTATATATCGGAATGCTTTGAGATAAACTTTTATAAGCTAATCAAAGTATCGGTAGTCGATAAACAAAAAAAAAAATTAACGCTTTTTCAAACTTGAAAAATTGAATTTCGACGCGGTAGAATGGCCGTTTCGCCCACTGTGGGACTGACGGACATGGCTATATCGACTCGGGTCGGAATTGATTCCTTCTCCAGTAACATACTTTTGCACAAACTTAATATACTATGTGTACCTTTGGTACAGAGTATAAAAATTAAATTGAAATATTATTTCGAAGTACAATCGGCCAAACTGCATCTCCCGAGTTGCCATCACATTCAAATTGTTGGTCACAAGTAAAATCTACTGTATTTTGTAATAAATTAACACTTTTTAATGGTGGGAATTGGCCGTTTTTTGCTCATAACTTGAGTATCGTTCATCCGATCTTTTTCATTCCTTCAGCAATATCGATAAATAATTTTGATTACTAGATATCTCTAAAAGGTACGAACAACCCATCATTAAAACAGTGGGAGATATGACGTTTTTTCCAAATTGCGGGGGCATCTGACTTGATCTGCCTGAAAGTATAAGAAATATATGTCCCATTAATGTCAAACCTCTATCTGTTACCATCTCTGAGATCTGTGCGTTCATACAGACGGACAGACAGGCAGACGGACAGACGGACGGACGGACAGACGGAGATGGCTACATCGACTCGGCTGTTGATGCTGATCAAAAATATATATGGGACGTTTCACGTCAAGCGGCCCAAAGCTATCTCCAAAATTCTGTGCAATAAAAATACAAGCTATATACGTCAAAATACTCGTTAACTCATCCCCTTTCAATTGCAAAGTGGCAGAATTGAAAATTCAAAATGGCGTCCTTACTATGTCAAGTAGAAGAGGCTAAATTCGGAAATAAGTAAATATATTTATTAATTTCTTCTAAAAAATGATGCATAAATTTTTGGTCACAACATATTTTAATGTTTTTGGGGTCGCTGATTACGAAAATGATGTCCGATTTTAGAAATTCAAAATGGCGGATCCAATATGGCGGACGAATTTTTTAAATTTCGTAAATTCGCTTAAAATTTGTTACTCGGGGGTTTTTGGGGTCGCTGATTACGAATCTGAAGTCAGTTTTTCAAATTTCAAAATGGCGGACCCAATATGGCGGACAAGTTTTTTAAAAATTCATCGAATACACTTGAAAAGGGGGGTTTTTGGGGTCGCTGATTACGAATCTGAAGTTAGTTTTTCAAATTTCAAAATGGCTGGTCTAATATGGCCGACAGGACGTAAAGCCATTCATTTGTTCGACCGAATGAAAATGGCGACCATGTTTTCCCAAGGGAAAAAATTATCTTCAGATCGCGTCACAAATGTCAAATTAATCAAAAAAATTTGTACTCTAAAAGGTTCTAACGTTGGTTTTATGTTTACGTGATCTTCATATGTTTTATCGAATGTCTTTTTTTTTCACGTTGTTCAAATGTTTTTATTCAAATGCACCTCATCCTATTGCAGTTATGCAATATTAAAATAAAATTACATTGATTAGGATGTATTTTGTAAATTTATTTCAAACGACCTTTTTTAAGGCCATGAAATTATTACAGTTTAATAATTAAAACAATCAGCCTTTGTCAAGGCTACCAAATCCTTACAGTTATTAAATTATATCAATCGGCCTTTTTCAAGACCACAAAAAAATTATATTGGGTCCGCCATTTTGAAATTTGAAAAACTGACTTCAGATTCGTAATCAGCGACCCCAAAAACTCCCGAGTAACAAGTTTCAAGCGAATTCGATGAATTTTTAAAAAATTTGTCCGCCATATTGGGTCCGCCATTTTGAAATTAAAAAAACTGACTTCAGATTCGTAATCAGCGACCCCAAAAACCCCCGAGTAACAAGTTTCAAGCGAATTCGATGAATTTTTAAAAAATTTGTCCGCCATATTGGGTCCGCCATTTTGAAATTAAAAAAACTGACTTCAGATTCGTAATCAGCGACCCCAAAAGCCCCCGAGTAACAAGTTTCAAGCGAATTCGATGAGTTTTTACAAAATTTGTCCGCCATATTGGGTCCGCCATTTTGAAATTTGAAAAACTGACTTCAGATTCGTAATCAGCGACCCCAAAAACTCCCGAGTAACAAATTTTAAGCGAATTTACGAAATTTAAAAAATTCGTCTGCCATATTGGATCCGCCATTTTGAATTTCTAAAATCGGACATCATATTCGTAATCAGCGACCCCAAAAACATTAAAATATGTTGTGACCAAAAATTTATGCATCATTTTTTAGAAGAAATTAATAAATATATTTACTTATTTCCGAATTTAGCCTCTTCTACTTGACATAGTAAGGACGCCATTTTGAATTTTCAATTCTGCCACTTTGCAATTGAAAGGGGATGAGTTAACGAGTATTTTGACGTATATAACTTGTATTTTTATTGCACAGAATTTTGGAGATAGCTTTGGGCCGCTTGACGTGAAACGTCCCATATATACTTTATAGGGTCGGAGATGATTCCTTCTGGCTGTTACATAATTTTGCACAAACTTAATATATCGTCTGTGTACCTTTGGTACAGAGTTTAAAAAACGAGAGTGTAAGTTAAAGTCGGCTCTAACCGACTTCGATATACCCGCTACTCATGGAAAGAAATGTTTAACAGCCATCCTGTGTCCCCCTGGGAGACAGCCGAAAAGTATGCAACATTTTTTTAACTCTGCTATTTATTATCCGATCTTGGTGAAAATTTCAGGGCTTGTATAGATATTGCGAATATAAATGTTCGTTTTAAGTTTGAGATCGATATCTTAAAAATTGTGGAAGTTATTCAACATTTTTTATTCTGGAAGCGGGGGTGTTCGTTGCAAAAATTTGAAACAAACTTGATCTACGTGCAGACTGCAGACAATAGGAGTCTACATTTCAAATTGGGTTGCTCTAGCTCTTCTAGTCTCTGAGATCTAGGTGTTCATATAGACAGACGGACGGACGGACAGACGGACATCGCTATATCGACTCGGCTGTTGATGCTGATCAAGAATATACTTTATATTGTCGGAAATGATTCCTTCTGCCTGTTACATACATTTGCACGACTTTAGTATACCCTTTTACTCTACGACTAACGGGTATAAAAAGAGAGTAAATTTATTTTGCAATGTTTTCGGGTTGCATGCTGGAACTACCGGACGATATAAAACAACAGAGTCGCTTAAAATAACGTATTTTAATTACTTCGGATTGGCAATACAAAACTAAGGTGCTAATTGGGCTCCACACCAGTTATGCGTAATATGCCGTCGAATTTTGGAAAAGTGAGCTTCAGGAGATATAAAAGATTTTCATTTAAAGGTCCACTGATTTGGAACGAACAACAAGAGATCCAACTGGCCGAGCAATAATCAAAGATCCTCAATTGTTCTTCTTACGGATTAATTCAAAGATGTTTCTATTCAAAAGTTTTCCATTATGTCTTTGAAAGTTCACTCTTGATCTCGCACCTTGACGCCTTCCATGGAAATTTTGGTGTCGTAAGCGATGAGCAAAGAAAGAGAAGAATGAGAAAAGAAAGAATTCACCAGGAAATGATTTCAATTAAGCACAGGTACCACGGCAACTGGGGCATAAGTATGATGTCTGATAATTGTTATGGCCTCATCACAGAGACTCAAAGAAACTCATATAATCAGGAAAAACGGCTGGGAGAGTTCTAGATCGATCGGGATAAAATTTATACCGTTTTGTACTTAAAATTTTAAGTATAATTGGTTCTTGGGTGTTCTTAAAATAAGAAAAAAACGTTATAGAATCGAAAAATTACTGTAAATGTTATTAAAATGAGTTCAAACGTTCTTGAATCAAGAACTATTCGTACTTACAGAAAACCGAAAAATTTAAGAAAAGTGCGTACTTACTTCAAGTACAAAATCGACTTACAATGCTCGCTCCAAAAAGTGTGCTACGAAAAATGCGAATTATTTTAAATCGAATCTGTTCTTCAAATTCCCTCCTGGCTCTAAGACATTGGTTATGGAGTTAAGATAGATTTCGGACGTACAGTAAAACCATCTAGGTCTTTGGTTAATTCATTTCCTTTGGATATTCCAAGCCTTACTTGATTAAATACGGAGGCATATCTTCAAGATCAAATTGCTCAGTATCAGTATCAGTATCAGTATTGCTCAAATCTGAAATTGTCGATCACGAATATTTCAATGATAGAGTATTCGAAAACACTCTAACGCGAATAAAGTCTTACAAAGTGGCAAGCTTGAAGCTAGAATTCAAAGACAAAGAAATAGACGAAACAGCCGGGGGATCGAAAGAAGCAATGAAAATGCAGCAGATAAGGAAATCAACTCCTCCGGCTAATGTTGATACGGACAGCATTCGATCAACGAGCTCAGTAGACGAATGGGTGATTCAGCTGGATACCCTGGGAGGCTGGACGTCAAAATGCAGCATATTGTTGAATTAAAGGAGAATAAGCCAGCTCCGACTTCAGCAGTTTTGAAAACAACACCAGTTATCCAGATACCGCAACTCTCTTTCTCTGCTGGATCTAGCGAATCCGCTAACACTCGTTAGCGACAGCCTAACCACCAGCAATGTTATTTGCCTAACGAATTTTGTATGGGAATGTCCGCAAAACGCACCGGTCGGTACGACGCAGCTTTACTAGTCGTTAGAGTAGTGATGGGTCGGTACGACGCTACATTACCAGTCGTCAGTGTGGTGATGGTCGGGCTGACGATGCATCACCAGTCGTTAATGTGGTGAGCCATCACCTGTCGTTAGCGAAGCGACGTACGCTCAGTTATGCATCAGGTCGTTATTCAGGGTAGTGTTCCAAACTCGGGCTGGGATATCAGCCCAAACGTCGGTGGGAGACGTGACTGCTACCACCGGCGGGCACGGTGAGGAGAAATCCTCTCTTTGTGTTGCCAGCGGGCACACCTCTGTTGCGGTTGGAGCAGGCCAAGACAGTTGTACAGCTACTGCCAATACGACAAATACGACAACTACTGAAGCCAAAGTGTGGCGTGGTATCGCAATCCATGCAGACTCGGACTGCGAGTCGCACGGTGGCTCAATGAACTCTGAGGCCGAGGAAAAGCTGCTGCTCTCCCTAATCCAGGCGGGTTCTAGCTCCTCACGTAAGGTAAGGCTCAAAAAGACTAAGGAGGGCATGCGAGCGAAGGCCCAGTACAAAGCGCTGCTCGATGGCAGCGGTAAGCTCTCCCCAGAAGAGAGCAACAAGCTGGCATGGGCCGAGCAAAAGATCCAAAAAGGGTCGCAAGCACTTTGCGGAGAGACCGGCGATGAAAGCCACGTCCGCCGTATACGTTAACAGGGTGGAGGAGAGTATGGTAATGAAGCGGTAGCGCTCATCCGAGCAAGCGAAGGTGGAGGCCCCAGTCATCAAACGGCCATGCCCAAGACCGCGGAGCCTTTCTTTACCAAGATCCACCAAACACACAAAAACCGGCAAAGGAGTGAGCCAGCGACGTGGCAAACGGCAAAAATGATGCCAGAACAGTGAAAGCAAGTGGAGGGGATGCTGTTCGAAGAAATTTTTAAGAGAATGGACGACCCAGCAGCGCAACCGGTAACGTTTGACGGAGCAGGCTGGCTGTTTGGAGTCAAGATCCTCAAATGTATGGACGATCTCACCCTCAAGTGGGTCAAAAGCATCGTTGCAGACATGGGAAGCCCATGGGAGGGTGCACAGCTGGAGGTTGTTAACAGAACACCTATTCCGTCAGTTCCGAAGGCGAAAGTGCTCTTCCCAAGGGTAGTACCGAAGGAGCAGGCGCTGAAGTTGTTACGGTGGCAAAACCCGGACGTGCCAACAAGCGACTGGAAGGTGCTATATGTTGCTAAGCCCGACAAGAACGGGCAGCACATGGTCCTCAAGATCAACAAGGAGGCCGACGATCGAGGTCGAGAAGGACCATGGCATCGACGCGATGCTCGAAAGAGCCAGCAGCCTCGACATTACAGAGGCAGTGCAGTCTGCTGAGAGCGAAGGGGATGGTGCATCAGCCATGGTAGTTGACCCATCCAGCCTGGAGAACGACGAGGATGACGACTTAAACATGGTAGTTAACCCTCCCGGCCCGGGGACGCCGACAACGATCATGCAGTTGAAGGTCCTCCAGGTCAATTTGCATAAAAGCAAGCTAGCGTCGGCGGAGCTCCTGATAACCCTTGAGGAAGGGCCCTCCGATGTGGCCTTAGTTCAGGAACCTTGGATTGCGGTAGGGAACAAGGTCTCAGGGCTAAGGTCACAAAACTACAATATTTTCCATCCCACAGCGGTAACTAAGGCAAGGACAGCCATTCTGGTAAGAAAAGGCATCTATGCTTACCTTATGTCAACTTACAGCACGGACGACCTCACAGTTGTAGCCCTGGAAGGCCACGATGATGAGCCAATAATAATGGCGTCCTGCTACATGGCGACATAGGTATTTTTTTCTTTTGTTTATGATAAAAACCAAAATCACCTAAAACCTATAACGAAGCGTCAACGTGAGAACGCTGGGAACATGAAGGCCGTCCAAGCCCTTCCGTCAAATGTTCTGGAAACAATAAACCAGCGCTTTGAGGAACAGGCTGAACTTTTCGCGGCTAAGATGAGCAAGATTGAGCAGCGCATACTCACCGGAATTCACGAGCGACTTAACACCATTGCCGTGGATATGCAGCATCTTCTACAGCGCGTCGGGCTGTTGGAGAAAGAGAGTTCGGACGTCAAGGCTCTCAAGATCCAAGTGGGCATGCTTGAATCTAAGCTGTCTGCACAGAACCACATGGATGGTGCGTGTGATGCCCTAAAGGTCCAGGTGGGCAAACTTGAGTCCAAGCTCGCTGCACAGGCTAACGTGGAGATAGCTTGTGACCTTAGAATGCACGGTGTGCCCTTCACTGATGGCGAAACACTGAAGACGCTTTTCAATTCGTTGGCATTCTCGTTGGGAGTAACACCGGCCCCAAAACTGAGAGACATATTCAGGGTCAAATACCGCACAACAAACTCAGTGGTTGATCCAATTATAAATATCAAATTTGAGCACATGCGCGAGAAGATAACACTTCTTCGAGCAGCTGCTGAATACAGGCGTACACACAACCACCTACTTGTCCTACAACTGCTGGGCATTGAGTCGGATAGTCCCATTTACCTCAATGAGCAACTGTCAAAGGAGAACTATAATATATTTAAGAAAGCAATGTACATGAAAAACAAAAGCTCCTAACAGCAGAATTCTCTCTTAGGGGGCTGGTCCACATTAAGCAGAGTGATAGGGAATGTCATTTGCGTGGACAGCTGGCAAAAGCTCTCTCAATTCCATCAAGATGACTTTCCCCCATCTTAGCAGCTGGTGGCCCCCCCTCCTCAGCCCATCGAAAACTCACCTAACTCTGAAGCTCTGTCTGATGCTGAAGACCACACCTTTCGTAATTAAACTTAATATTAAAATAATTAATCAGGTTCCCATACTTTTCCATTTTTATACCCGTTACTCGTAGAGTAAAGGGGTATACTAAAGTCGTGCAAAGGTATGTAACAGGCAGAAGGAATCATTTCCGACCATATAAAGTATATATACTCTTGATCAGCATCAACAGCCGAGTCGATATAACCATGTCCGTCTGTCTGTATGAACACCTTCACAGAAAAAAAAGATCACGATATTTAGTATCAGTCTGGTATTTTGTAGTATCAAATCGGCCGTCATCTGAAAAATATCCAGATGTTATGTTCGAATATATCACTTTGGCATTTCGAACACATCAAAGTGATATTTTTTCAGATTAACAATTTGATATTGGTTAATATCAATGATATATTATTATAGTATCAAAGCTATATTTTCAAAATACCTGTAGGATATGGTTTTAGTATCAAAGAAATATTTTTAAAATATCAAAAGGGTATTATTGTAATACCCTTATTATTTTTATAATATCAAAGCTATATTTGTATAATACATATTACAATGATTATGACAATTTTCTTTCTGGAAAAATGTGCTCTTTGTCGCTGGAAGAAATGTAATTAAGGCGGTCGAAGTTAAATCCACACTCTAGAAAAATTGTAAAATTATATATTGAGAAGAATAATTATTTCAGTACAAAACTTACCAATTAATTTTTCGTACACCAAATTGTCAAAGTCAAATTTTTCTAGCAGCTCAACGAGTTTTATATCTTCCATTTTAAACTGTAAAATTATAAAAAATTAATAAATAAAAAATTAATATTTTTAAACTCGCATAAGTTTTTTTGTGCATGTGTGCGAAATCTGCCGAAAGCAAAGGCTGAGCATGGGCTTTTTTGTTCTGCCCTTGAACGTCAAACAGCACATATATACATACATACATGCAAATTTTGCATGTACATTTGTATGTGCGCATGTTTGCATATGCATGTATGTCTGCAGAACAAAAAAAACCCATCGCTGACACAAAATATGTATACATACATAGTGACATATTCTTATTTACATATTTACATATTTATTATCATGGTTTCAGCGCGCGAGTATGCCACATTTTTGTTAGTTATTTATTGATTAAGCTTTTGTAAGATGTTTAAGCTTTAAGCATATCAGAATCTAGTTCTAGCTGACTATTAATACCAATATTGTAAACAAGGTCCCGTTGCGAATAAGAAACCAAGAGCTAGCGTCAGAAGAACTCCCGTTTGGAGTAATTTTCCATAACTTTCAGCAGCTTCTGCTGAGGTTCTACTTGTACAGCTTGTGCATTTGCTAATTAGTCTAAGTTTAACTCTCAAGCGAGACACAACATTATTTACGTAATTAATAAAAGTTGTAAACTTCCATTGCACCGTTTTGTTGGGATATTCAATTGAAACTTATTTTTGCGTAACCGCGGAAAGGTTACTCTGGTGTGGAAGGAAACCGAAAGACTCCGGATCATCTAAACCCAATCATCGAAATCCTCCAGTGACGAACGCTCCAGAAGGATCGACTACCTGCTACCTTCTACTTCTTTTAGAGGGTCATTGGCGTTTGGAACATCCGTTACAGCAAACCTTTGGGACTGGGCTTCAACCTCAAGCCTAGAGTCATAAGGTTATTTCATTGGCGCAGCCGGTAGGATACAAAGAGATTTACGACTATAAATTCTCATTGTGTCCGCAAAAGAACCAACCAACCCCGACGTCTTATCATGGCTTTGCAAGACGGTGCTTTTAACCAGAGTCTGTCCCACATCAGACAAATCTCTCCATTCGATGGCGATTCTGTGTACCTCGGCCTGTTCATCAAAAGAGTGGAGCAAGTTTTCCAGCTCTACCCCACGACAGCAGCGACACAACAAGCCATCCTTTACAGTGCGATTGAGGGACTTATAGTGGGTCCAGCACAACAATTTTAATACGTCGAGCACCTATGAATTGGAGCGAACTTCGAGCAGCCCTGACAGTCGAATATAATACTCATGTACCTTTGCATCAACTTATTATAAATAATTATCGCACCAACTATAGTGGAAGCCTCCGTAAGTTCATCGAAGCCCTTGAAGACCAATCGAATCGCTCTAGATGATGCAATACGCACCACCATAAATGACAAATTACCCGATAGAATTTTTATGTCTCTGTGTCGGTATGATATAAGTACGATTTCAAAGCTAAGAGTAGTTGCACAAACTATAGGAATTTATGAACAGAGCAACTCACAAACAAACCTAAGACCACCACCCATTAGGAAACCTCAGTCAGACGAAAATAATTTACAGATGAATAATAATTCTCGAGCTACGAGTGTTGAACGACAAGTAAATCAAGAAAATGGGAACAGACCCCACAGCAACTACGATCATTATTCCAATCGACAAAGGAGATACGATTCAAATAGGTTTGGACAAAGCTCATATAATCAAACTAGCCGATCTCAGAATCAAGATAGGCAGAGTAATACCCAGGGTCAATCACAACATCAGGGACAGCAGGACAGGCAAATGTCTCAAAATAATTTGACCTACTACAGACCAAATAACAATGATTCTAATAAAAGAAAGCGAGAATCAGATTCCACACAGCAAAGAAAGTCCGACCTCATGGATATATCCAAAAATTTTCAAGCACAAGCCTCGGACGACCCTCAACAGTAATCAGAATCCAAATAAATAATAGATGGCTCAACTGTGTAATAGACACTGGTTCGACAATCAATATCGTTAAGAAAAATTTTACTGATCAAATGGAAACGCATACTCCCACTGTTATTAAGACAATAAACGGTCTAACAACCCTTTTCAACACAGCAAAGATAAAAATTCCTAAGCTGAGAAATAAGGAACACATTTTTTTTATCCACGATTTCTCACCAAAGTATGATGCGCTCTTAGGAAAACAATTTCTTAAGGCCACTAATGCTCTTATCGATTTTGATAGGGAAACAGTACGCTTAGGAAAGTTTACCTTCCGCATGTTGAGCGAAAATCAACAGGAACCTAAAGAAGGGATCAGCCCTGAAGTAGAATTGATTGATCTCGAGTTTGAATACTCATTTAATACAGAACTTGAAGAGAATCCTTATATAAGAACAAGCCACTTAAATTCAGAAGAATCAAGAGCAGTTTTGAATTTAACAAACGACTACTTAGACATCCAGTACCATGAGAAGGATGATCTGACTTTTACAAATAAAGTCAAACACGTTATTAGGACAAAACATGAAGACCCCATTTATAGGAAAGCTTACCAATACCCATATATTCACGACAAAGAAGTGGACAAGCAAATCGAAGATATGCTCAAACAGGGAATCATTCGCGAATCGAAGTCCCCTTATAACAGTCCCGTATGGGTCGTACCTAAAAAGGACGATATCTTAGGGCAAAAGCAGTACCGAGTCGTGATAGATTATAGGCCTCTAAATGAGAGCACTATTAATGACAAATATCCTATTCCTAACATGGATGAGATTCTTGACAAACTCGGAAGGTGTCATTAATTCACAACATTTGACTTAGCCAAAGGTTTCCATCAAATTGAGATGGACAAGGACTCAATCGAAAAAACTGCGTTCAGTACAAAAAAGGGGCATTATGAGTTTACCCGCCCCAGCGACCTTTCAAAGGTGTATGAATGAAATCCTTCAAGATCTCATTGGCATACATTGCCTAGTTTACCTTGATGATATAATCATCTACTCCGTTTCACTCGAAGAGCACCTTAATTCATTGAGACACGTGTTCGATAGGCTTAGGAGTGCAAATCTTAAGCTCCAGTTGAGCAAGTGTGAGTTTATGAAGCGAGAAACCGAGTTCCTTGGTCATATCGTGACAGCAGAGGGTATCAAACCCAACCCTAATAAGATCAGTGCAATCCTTGATTACCCCATGCCAAAGACTTCGAAGGAAATCAAATCCTTCTTAGGGCTATGTGGATTTTACAGAAAATTTATAAAGGACTTTGCCGCAATAGCAAAGCCTATGACCATATTTATCAAAAAGAGTCAGAAGATTGATATTAAAAATGAAGCGTATGTCAATGCTTTCAATAAATTGAAAATATTGATCACTACCGACCCCATTCTTGCTTATCCTGATCTTAATAAGACTTTCACCCTTACCACGGATGCAAGCAACTTCGCTATGGGCGCAGTATTGTCCCAAGACAATCGACCCATATGCTTTGCCAGTCGAACACTCAACGAACATGAGTGCAACTATTCGGCAATTAAAAAGAATTATTGGCAATCGTATGGGCCACCAAATATTTCAGACCGTACCTTTTTGGACGGAAGTTTAAGATAAACTCTGATCACAAACCCTTGGCATGGCTCCATAACCTGAAGGAACCAAATATGAAGCTTCAGAGGTGGAAAATTCGTCTTAACGAATACGACTTTGACATCAAACACATTGATGGAAGAGAAAATCATGTTGCTGATGCGCTGTCTCGAGTGAAGATTGAGGAAGTCAACGCAGCAGATGATGAAACCACCGCAGCCACAATACACAGTGCAAGCGAAGATAATGGGAACTGCATCGGAATTACGGAACGCGCCGTAAACACATATACAAACCAGATACTTTTCATAAAAGCGGATAGACCATCCATTAAGAATGATAAATACTATTTGAAAACAATCACAACAGTTCGCTATGACAACATGACTACTGAAAATGCATCTGAATGGATCAAAACCCTTTTGTGTGGCAGACACTCAGCTGTTTATATTGAAGATGATAAAGATTTTGCAATATTTCAACGAACTTACATGTCCCTTGTTAAGCCGAAAACAGGTACCACTCTTATCAAATCCTCAAAGTTGCTTGTAAATGTACCCACTTATGCAGATTTTGAGGAACTTGTGCGAGAGCTGCACGATAGGGCCTTACATCAAGGAATCCAAAAGACGCTTGATGAGTTTAATAAGACACATTTTTTCCCATATGCAGGAAAACTCGTACAGGCTATTATCAATAAGTGTCAGACAGGCAATTTGGCTAAAGCAGAACATCGACGCACAGACCGTCCATTCGAAATAACACCTGAGGTGATGAGCATTCGTGATAAATTTGTCATTGATTACTATTTTATAGGGAAGCGAAAATTTCTCACGTGTATAGATTTGAAGTCGAAGTTTATAATGGTCACTGAAACAAACACAGTTGACTGGCTTGAATCGAAACGAGCCCTCCTTAAAGTTTTCAATTCTATGGGGGTACCAAAGGTATTAAAAACGGATCAAGACTCAGCTTTAGTAAGCAAATCGCTTCACAATTGGCTTAAATCGTTAGGCATACAAGTCAATATAACTACCAGTAAAACAGGTTTAGCTGATATTGAACGAGTTCACAAGACCTTAAATGAGAAAATGAGAATCATTCACACCGAGAAATCACTTGATGACAAAGCTGTAGATATCGAATATTCTACATACGTTTACAATCATTTAACAGTGCATAGTACTACTGGTAAGAAGCCAGCTGAAGTATTTATTTTTGGCCAAGAACCAGAAAAAAACGCCCAGAAGATTAAGGAGACTAGAATCAATAGACTTAACAAGCATAGGAAGGATTTTGAAGTCGACCCAAAGTATACTAAGACTCAGCCCAGGCGAGAGAAGATTAAGAACCCCTTCAAGCTCTCAAAAAATCCGAACAGAGTGTACGCTATGAAGAAAATCTTGTAGGCAAACACCCTATTAAGCATCGTAGCAAATATCATAAGTCAAAAGCTGATCCCAGTCAAAAGATACTTTCATAATACAACAAATTTTCCTATAATGACTCCTACGCGATTTGAAGAAATAATTTGTAATATTTTTTCTAGTTTTTAAGCATTATAATGACTTTGCATATTGTTAATCATTCTATATAATCACATTTCATAAAATATTCATGTACAACCAATGGATCTATAATACATTTTTGTAATAATCAACGAGGACGTTGATTCTCTTCGATTGGGAGGAGTGACATATTCTTATTTACATATTTACATATTTATTATCACGGTTTCAGCGCGCGAGTATGCCACATTTTTGTTAGTTATTTATTGATTAAGTTTTTGTAAGATGTTTAAGCTTTAAGCATATCAGAATCTAGTTCTAGCTGACTATTAATACCAATATTGTAAACAAGGTCCCGTTGCGAATAAGAAACCAAGAGCTAGCGTCAGAAGAACTCCCGTTTGGAGTAATATTCCATAACTTTCAGCAGCCTCTGCTGAGGTTCTACTTGTACAGCTTGTGCATTTGCTAATTAGTCTAACTTTAACTCTCAAGCGAGACACAACATTATTTACGTAATTAATAAAAGTTGTAAACTTCCATTGCACCGTTTTGTTGGGATATTCAATTGAAACTTATTTTTGCGTAACCGCGGAAAGGTTACTCTGGTGTGGAAGGAAACCGAAAGACTCCGGATCATCTAAACCCAATCATCGAAATCCTCCAGTGACGAACGCTCCAGAAGGATCGACTACCTGCTACCTTCTACTTCTTTTAGAGGGTCATTGGCGTTTGGAACATCCGTTACAGCAAACCTTTGGGACTGGGCTTCAACCTCAAGCCTAGAGTCATAAGGTTATTTCATTACATATGTACATATTTAAGCTCGCACTTCTACTGCGCAGAGAGCTCAAAGTGAAAAAACACGCACAATATGTATGTATGAGTGTGTGTAGTATAATCGTATTTACTATTAGCGACCGAATAAAGGCAATAGCCTTTTTACAATTTATTAATTTGCAAGTACAACAACAGTACAACAAAACACACACATGCAATTCACATTTCGTTCACTTTTACCGTTTACATTTTTAGTCACCGCACTTTTTTAATTACCTCTCACACGCGCCAGCACAGATCGAATGATGAAATTCGCAAGAACTGGCTAGAATTTCGCTGCAGACCCGTGGCCAACTTCGAAACGTTCACGAAGAAAAAACGACCGACATTCGTTTTCGCGCTTGCGGCAGCAGAGCAATGAGCATTGTTTTTGCTTTTTTCGAGATAGACTATTGCTGAGTCTCTTTGATTTGAGAAACTCTGTGTGTCTCTTTCTACTTTCAGAATTTCGATGTCTACTTTGATCTGAAATCATATCACTAGGGCATTTTTCATATCACTTTGATCATTTCACATTTCAATATAATATTTGTAGTATCAATGTGGTATTACAGGTTCATATTGATATTAAATAGTTTCACTTTGATATGCAAATATTGATATTACTGATATGATATTTAAATACCTGATCTAATTTTTTTCTGTGTAGATCTCAGAGACTAGAAGAGCTAGAGCAACCAAATTTGAAATCTAGACTCCGCACGCAGAAAAAGTTTATTTCAAATGTTTGCCACGCCCACCCCCGCCCCCACAATAAAAAATGGTGAATAACTCCCACAATTTTTAAAATATCGATCTCAAATTTAAAACGTACATTTATATTCTCAATATCTATAAGCCCTGAAATTTTCATCATGATCGGATGATAAATAGTCGAGTAAAAAAATGTTGCATACTTTTTGGCTGTCCCACCTCAGGCAAACAGGAAGGCTATTAAACACTGGTTTCCATGAGTAACGGGTATATCGAAGTCGGTTAGAGCCGACTTTAACTTACGCTCTTGTTTAGTTATAAGAGCAGCTTTAGATTTATTTGTTTATCTGTTAGTTGTTTTGCATATTAGTGTGTGCTCTCTATATTTAAGTTCTTATTTGATGAATGATGTATGTGTGCATCTAATAGTATTCGTACAACTTAAACCGAAATGACTTCTAAAATAGGTACCTCCAAAGCGAACAGCCATGCCATGGTAAAAATTCTCACTAAACAGAAAGCCGGACTTCATTTATACCACATAAATGCGCAAAGTCTAGTCAACTATATTGAAAAGTTTAATTATCTGTTCGTAAAGTCAAGTGTAGATGTGATTTGTGTGCCCGAAACGTGTAATAACTATAATATTTTTCGTACTGATCGTGTGGGCCATGCGGGTGGGCGTTGCAAGCTAAAGTAACAACAAACACTTAACAAAAGTCTTAAGTGTAAGGTAATTGGTGGACCACAACCTGAAAAGGTTCCAGAAACTAATCCAACAAGGAAAGAATGCACTCAGGATCCTGACAGGGCTCTACACGGGCCACTGCAGGCTGCGGGGTCACCTGTACAAGCTGGGAATAGCAAACACCCCACTATGTAGATACTGTAAAGAGAAGGAGGAGTCCTCAGAACATATACTAGCCCACTGCGATGCTCTAGCAAAGCGCAGATTCAGAAGATTTGGGGAACACAGCTCACCCCCCAACAAGGTAAGTAACCTAGAACCGAAGAAAATCCTGACTTTCGTTGAGAATATAGGGCTGCTAGGAGAGTTGTAAGCTAAGTATGGGGGCACAATAGATCAGTATTGTCGCAGTGCGCTATTCCCCAACAACAAACTATAAGGTAATTGACAAACACCCCTTGGATTGCCCAATCGAATATCTATTTATTAGAATATCCCACCTGAACATTGACTTAAAAATGCTAGTCGGGTGTGTCTACAGACCACATTGATATCTCGACAATAATTGACACATTAGGTAACTTAACCTTGACGTATACAGACATTATCATTGATGGCGACTTTAATAGCAACTTACTCCAAGAATCACATCTTTCTATGGCAATGGAATCACTGAGACTAAAACCGGTGAATTATCTGATCCCTACACACTTTTCCAACACCAATAACACCCTACTTGATGTCTTCTTTATGAATGATGACGAAAAAGTTCTCCTCTATGACCAAGTTTCTGTTCCAGCCTTCTCTAAGCACAATCTAATATTCTTGACATACTGTATAGACATCCAATATAGAGACTTTCGAAACATTGATTACATCGGGTTAAACTTTCTTTCTTGTTATGTGACTGGGATGCTGTTTATTTGCTTCCGAATGTTGACTCGCAATTAGATTTATTTAGCAATTACCTGAACAATTTATACAATTCTTTTGTACCTGTCAAAATCAAAATATTTAAAGTAGCTGATAAGACTTGGTTTAACACTGAAGTTAAAAAAGCTATGGAAAAGCGGGATAAAGCCTTTTCCAAATGGAAACGCTACAAGATATCCAGTCTGTACTCAATTTTTCAAACCACCCGAAGAGATGTGAATAATCTGATTATCAAATCGAAAAGGTCCTTTTATTCCATCAAGTTTCAGAGGGCTGTAAGTACAAGTCAACGCTGGAAAGTTATTAAAAATGTAGGAATTGGAAAATCGAAGCCTGTACTAAGTAATGACTTTGACGTAAATAATCTTAATCTCAAATTCACTCGACTAAACGTACCTGAGATTACATGTAATACGTATATGTCCGCTTCTTCGTTTAACAATTGTTCAAACTGTTTTGATTTTGTTTGTGCTAGTCCATGTGAGGTTCTAGATTCAATGCGTAAAATTAAGTCAGATGTTGTGGGCCTTGATGGCCTAAGCCCCAAATATATAAAAATCCTGCTACCAAAAATCATAAGCCACTTAACGGACATTTTTAACACAGCAATAACCACTTCAACATTCCCAACCGAATGGAAAACTGCAAAAATAATACCAGTCCCTAAGGGTAAAGATGAGTTTAGGCCTATCTCCATACTCCCTTACCTTTCTAAGGTCTTTGAGCTGCTGATTGCAACACAAATAACCAGCTTCATAGCCACTAATAAACTCCTCAACAACAACCAGTCTGGATTTCGGAAAAATAGGAGCTGTACTACAGCAATCATTAAAATAGTTGAAGACATCCGCAGAAACTTGGACAAAAGCGACGTAACTTTACTAACACTTCTTGACCACAGTAAAGCATTTGAAACCGTAAATCACGAAATACTACGAAATAAGTTAAGAAATCTATACAACTTCTCCAAAAGAGCGGGCCAACCGCCAACCGCCGTCGAGGTCAGACGTGTTTTTCTTGAGCTCCGTTTAAAAACGTTATAAAAGTGTTCAAATCGGATATTTTTAACAAACACCTTCGACCCGCGACAAAAGACGCTAATGGACATTCATAGGCACTCGTGCTTATGTTGTCCAATAATATCTAATTCGTTGATTTTTTTGTAATTAAATTTAATTTAATTAAATGACAACGTATATAAACACAACAAATGCAACTGGAAAAAATACCAACAACACCATGAGTCAGAGAGAACTCACTGCTCAAATGCAACAACAGCAAAGCGATCGCCGGCTTTCTATACAGCGCAACAATGCTTACTTTGCAGTAGTTTCCCCCGACCCCGCCAGCACGCTAAAACCAACAAGTTATGTGAACGTAAACTCTTTTTCAACCGCTCCGACATGGAGTGCTCAATGCCCCTCCCCTCTGCCCACGATGAGTACGGTAACGCTTACTACAGCACAATCGACATTAACAAGCACAACAACAACAAGTGTTCAAAATAAATCGATCACCACCAACCATCTTCCAATAATGTCAACGCAGCACGCACTCCCACCAACACAAACACAAGGAAGTACAACACCAACCACCCGCTCATATGTGCAGACTGGCATCGATCGGTATGTACAAATAAACAAACGAAAACTAAGCCCGCAAAACAAAAAAAGCGGCAACACTCCAAAAATTAACAAAACATGTAATTTACCTGTGGACAAAGATCCGCTCACTGGAAATAGGTTCCAAATTCTTGGCAAACAGCTTGACGCAGAATGCGATGAAAAGGCTCCAAATGCCGCAAAACCAAGGCCTCCACCAATCTACATAAGAGATAACAACTGCGCGACCCTAGTTGCTAAGCTTATCCCACTAATAGGCAACAACAACTTTTATGTGACATCAGTCATCAAAGGCAAAATACGCGAAACGAAGCTCCAAGTCAACACCGAGGAAAACTATCGCACTGTCGACAAATACCTAAGAACTGAAAACAAAAACTATTACACCTACCAACTAAAAAGCTCCAAAGGACTACAAGTGGTAATCAAAGGCATTGAATCAAGTGTGCCATCAACGGAAGTCGGCACTGCTTTAGAAGAAAAGGGATTTAAGATCAAGTCCGTCATAAACCTTATGAACAGAGACAAAATACCCCAGCCACTATTCAAAGTTGAGCTAAGTCCGGAAAACACAGCTCCCAACAAAAATGTTGTGCACCCAATTTACAACCTACAGTTCTTATTGCACCGCAGAATAACTGTAGAGGAGCCCCACAAACGTACAAATCCAGTACAATGTACCAATTGCCAAGAATTCGGGCACACTAAAGCCTACTGCGCTCTACGATCTGTTTGTGTAGCATGCGGAGAGCTGCACAACACTGCCACATGTCCTGCGAGCAAGGAGGACCCTTCTGTTAAAAAGTGCAGTAACTGTGGAGGCAACCACACTGCAAATTATAGAGGTTGCCCAGTCTACAAAGATCTGAAGAGCAGGATTAATACGCGCACTGAATTTGCACCTTCCAATGGAAACCTTAATCAGTTTACACCCTCGCAATCGACTCCTGGAGTTTTCTTTACCAAAGCTGCTAGATCCTCGTTTGTCCCATCGAGTACTACCCAAGGCGTTTCTTTTGCAAGTGCATTGAAACTAGGAATGAATAGACCCACATCGCCAGCCACAATCTCACACGATACACGAACTGATCCGGCTCTGCCAACAATTAATAAACAAGCGGAACAACCATCAAACTATAGTAGCTTAGAAAGCATGTTTTTATCGTTGCAGCAAACACTGAAGGAATTCATTGGATTTATGCAAAACGCAATGCAAGAACAAATGAGGAATCAAGGCATTCTCATTCAAATGCTCGCCTCGCAACAAACCAAATAATGGCTCTCCTAAGAGTTTCACTCTGGAATGCAAATGGCATTCCTCGCCACAAAGTGGAGTTATCAAAATTTCTCCAAGACAATGAAATCGACATAATGCTTCTTGCGGAAACTCATCTGACGGACAGATATAACTTTCAATTACCGGGGTATGCATTTTATGGCACAAATCACCCAGATGGTAAAGCACATGGCGGAACTGGCATCCTAGTCAGAAACCGCATTAAGCATTACCCACTATCGGGATTTTCGGAAATCTACCTACAAGCCACATCAATATGTGTAGAATCTAAAAGAGGCAATATCACCTTGTCGGCGGTTTATTGTCCGCCACGCTTCTCAATATCAGAAAATCAATTTCTAGATTTCTTTAATACATTAGGTCAGCGCTTTTTAGCCGCGGGTGACTATAACTCGAAAGATCCGCACTGGGGCTCTAGACTGACTAATCCAAAAGGAAAGCAACTGTATAGCGTACTTATGCGCGCATCAAACAAACTCGACTATGTATCTCCGGGTAGGCCTACATATTGGCCAGCAGATCCCAAGAAAATACCCGACCTTATAGACTTTGCCATAACAAGAAAAGTTCCACAAAATTTGGTAACTGCAGAAGCACTCGCAGATTTGTCGTCAGACCATTCTCCGATTATTTTTACCCTTCTGGAGTGTCCTCAGATCAGAGAGTATCCTCGGAGACTGACATCACATAAGACAAACTGGCTCAAATACAAAAAATATATAAGCAGTCACATTGAACTGAGCCCAACCATAAACAGCGAAGAAGACATTGAAAATTCAGTCCAAGCCCTGAGCTCAATCATTACTGCTGCAGCTCATCACTCAAGCCCACTAACAGCATCAACAACAACACCTAAGCAAGATCGTAGATTAACGAACAGCTTTATAGACCGGCTGGTCACTGAAAAGCGGCGTGCAAGAAGAGAATGGCAGAGCAATCGGTCGCCTGCTGCACGGACTCGACTGAGACATGCAGAACGCGTACTTCACAAAGCACTCGAAGCTGAGGAGCAGCTAGCCCATAGCCGTTACATCGAAAAACTATCGCCTACAAGCACCAAATTCCCCCTATGGAGAGCACACGCAAGCATAAAGCCACCTGCAAAGGTAGATACGCCTTTGAGGGATCAGAGAGGAAAATGGGCCCGCAGCGACGAAGAAAAGGCAAATGTCTTTGCACTTCACTTAAGAAATGTTTTCCAGCCGAATCCACCAACCAATGCATATTCACTGCCACTGATTCCCACTGCAGCACAGACTTACCCAATCAAAGTTCATTCGCTTGAAATAAAAAAAGTTATAACAGAACTCAATCCCAAAAAAGCACCAGGACATGATCTTATTACGCCTAAAATGATTATGGAACTTCCAAGTCCTGCCATTACATACATCTCGAGAATCTTCAATGCCGTACTGCGATGTGGATACTTTCCAATTCAGTGGAAGAAATCGACAATCATAATGATTCAGAAACCAGGAAAGGATAAAACACAAGCGTCATCATATAGACCCATTAGCCTGCTGCCTTGCTTATCAAAAGTATTTGAGAAGATCTTACTTCGCAAAATTGATACCCATGCACAAAATATAATTCCTTCACATCAATTTGGGTTCCGAGCAAAACACGGGACCATTGAGCAAGTCAACCGTTTAACTTCAGATATTCGGACTGCGTATGAGCACCACGAATACTGTTCTGCCGTTTTCCTAGATGTTGCCCAAGCGTTTGACCGCGTTTGGTTGGACGGGCTTATATACAAAATTAGGACACTGCTTCCTCCAAATACATACAAACTCTTAGAATGTTATGTCAGCAACAGAGTTTTTTCTGTTCGTCAAAATGAGTACACAACGGAAGAGTTCATCATTGAAGCCGGAGTGCCACAGGGTAGCGTTCTCGGTCCTTTTCTGTATGTATTGTACACTGCCGACATCCCAACAGATCCCCGACTAACAATGTCCACTTTTGCTGATGATACGGCAATTTTAAGCAGATCACGATGTCCAATTATCGCATCCAGACTATTGGCAAGCCACCTATCTCACGTGGAGGAGTGGCTGGCCAACTGGCGCATAAAAATTAACGAGCAAAAGTGTAAACACGTGACGTTGACACTCAACAGAAGCACCTGTCCCCAGATATCCCTAAACGCGACTATGATACCACAATCAAACGATGTTGTTTACCTTGGTGTCCACCTCGACAGAAGGCTCACTTGGCGCAAACACATAGAGTCGAAAAAACTTCAAATAAGGCTAAAGGCCAACAGCCTTCACTGGCTAATTAACTCCCGTTCCCCTCTAAAACTGGAATATAAAGTCTTACTGTACAAAAGCATCATAAAGCCTGTCTGGACTTATGGCTCACAGCTATGGGGAAATGCCTGTGCGAGTAGTGTGGACATCCTTCAAAGATCACAATCAAGAGTTCTTAGAACACTCACTGGAGCGCCATGGTACATTCGCAACGAGTGTATCCACAACGACCTGAGGATCCCATCGGTCGAAACTGAAATACAGCAACTAAAGCGCAAATATTCTGAAAAACTTCTAGCCCACCCTAATGAACTTGCACAATCTCTCACCCTGCAAGCAACGCATTCTCGCCTCCGAAGAAAAGATCTACCAACCCAGCGACTGAATTAAAGGGCCGCAGAACATAAACCAGCTCCAATAGGAGATGGTTGTACAATAGTTTCTAGATTAAGATTTGAAAAATTATTGTTAGTCTCATTAAGAGAAGATTCAATAAATACTAAAAAAGCTAAAAAAAAAAAAAAAAAAAAAACTTCTCCAAAACGGCTATAAAACTAATGCATTCATACCTAAACTATGAAAATCAAGCAGTCGTATCAAATGCAAACATGTCAGAGTTTCTCCCTATTACACGTGGAGTCCCACAGGGATCAGTTTTAGGGCCTCTTCTGTTTGCAGTGTATGTTCCCAGTGTGTTGTCAAAGTGTGAAGTCCATATGTATGCAGATGATGTCCAAATGTATGTTAGTAGTCCATTGAGTCAAATTGACCAGTGTATTAACGCGTGTAACAATGATCTGTTTAATGCTAGTGAATGGGCCATGAAAAGTGGACTGAGTATCAAGGCTGCAAACCGGTCCGAAACCGAACCCCTGAGAACCGGTTCGGTTCGGTTTTTTTGGGGTTCGCGAACCGGACCATGAACCAGGCGCTCTATATTTTTGACTCCTCGAACCTGAACTCGAACCGAACCACTTTATAGAAAAATGAGGTTCGGTTCACCAATTTAGTTAGTTTATTCAACGATACCTCCAGCGAAAGTGGTCGGGTGTGGCGTACCAGTTGTATGTGTGGCTGCTGGTGCGGGAGGTTGTGGGTTCGATCCCGCCTCGGACCATCTAATAGAAAAAGTTTTTTCTTTCTTTAGAAAGAAGCTTTTACACACCCGGTCACCTTCACCAGCTACTGGCGCCAGCTGTGAAGTAACTAGCCATGAAAAAGCAAAAATTCTCTAACTATTACCGTTCGGATTCGGCGTTAAACTGTAGGTCCCTTTCTCTTGTGCGAAAAATTATAAGCACACACGCCAAGAGATTGAGAGAAGCTTGGCCTTGGCCCTCCTGGAGGTGCTGTTTGAGCCAATTTTACTTTTTACCTTCAGCGAAATATTGGAAATCTCTGGAGATTTTACGATAAACGATTGCATTTCTAACTAAGCTAAGCTCTAATCGCTAAAGCTTTCCTAGTTCCAGCACTGACATATGGAATATAAATATTTGCCAGCAGTGATATGACTAGTTAGAAAAATAAAAGTAGCATTTAATAACATTTCTAGGTATGTTTATAATCTCGGACACGGCAAAGTATTGAAACTACTGCACAAAATTATATTTACTAAGGAACCTGCATATTTATTTAATTTTCTAAACTAAGTGTCGTCAAGACGAACAAACAACTTGGTATCCTTAAGTTGCAACCTGTAGAGCTGTAAAGAAGAATTTTATTATGCTATTCAGCTCTGGAACAACCTACCTCATTCTCTAAAAACAATTACAAGCACACACAAATTTACTAATAGTTCAATGGAACATTTTAAAAATAACAGTAATATATAATTAGACTTTTCAATTTAAAAACAAAACAAAAAACAAAAAAAAATTATTTATGTTAAAATTAGGGATATATATGTTTAATGTAAATTAATTTTAAGTCAGTTTTTTATTATTCTGTAAAGAAATTGTCCATTTGTGAAATTATTTTAGTGAAATTTACTGTTCTGACTTAAGGCATTACTGACATTAACTTAAGGAACTCCTAGTAGCACTAGGAAGAAGAAAATAAAATAAATCTAAATCTAAATGTAAGCGTGAATGGTTTTTGATGTAGTGACAAAATAAGGTATAATAATGATGATGGATTATACGGAAAGAAACAGTTTGACCATATAATGAATCAACTTGGTTTTGAACGGACGGTATAGATCCCAATCACTACCAAGTGATTTATATTACGCTTGGTTTTCACGCCGAGCAATTGTTCTTAAATTTCCAGCAAATCGTTGTTTATTACTATCTAAGTGCCCCGACAAACATTCTTCTACTATAAGTTCAGTACGAGAATTGGCTGGAGTATTCTCAGACCCGAGATTTCATATTTTGCTGACAAAAAACAGTTGCAAAGCAACTGTTTTGCTGACCCAACGAAGAAGAGAAGCTTTTGAAAGAAATAAACAAATATCAAATATGAAAGCTGTGAATGATGTTAAAGATTTCTTTGGAAATTGTCAAAGAGCACATACTTTACATAGATCGACGAATGCCTTAAAATTTTGGAAGGGTCATAAAAACGAAGACTTTAAATATATTGCGTTTACTATAGCAAATCAGGTAACAGTTAAACGAGCATTTTCAACACTTAAGTTTGTTCTTTCTGATTAAAGAACTAGTATAGATGAACAGCTCTTGGAAGATATAATGCTTAAACTAAGCAGTTTCTAAGAATTGTTAATTTTAGCTAATGGACTTGATAATTACAATAACTTAAGTATTGAATATTATGATTAAGTATATGAATAGAGAGGTATATTAATTTCATTATCAACGTAGAATTAATAAATCGAAAGTCAAACTATTCTGTTTTGTTCAAGCGAACCAAGGTTCGAACCAAAAGCTTGGGTTCAGGCTGTCCAGGAAACGGTCCGCGAACCGAACCTTGGACTTTACGGCGGGTTCGAACACCCGGACCGAACCTTCTGCAGAATTTGAAAGGTTTGCAGCCTTGCTTAGCATCAACCCCATCAAATCGAAGTGCCTTGTCATACACAAAAAGATCTTAAGTACTGAAAACTTTGCAAAATTATAAATAGATGGAGCATCTATACTGTACGTTAATAAGGCTGAGAACCTTGGAATCCAGAAGAACCAGCAATCTTTTCTGCGTGAGAAACAGACCGGCATGTTCCGACAAACACTTTTTCGTAAACGCTGATCGCCTTTGGAACCAACTACCACACAACCTTAAAACTATCAGTGGCGCACACACATTTAGTAAAGACCTCAAAACACATCGTCAGAGAGCCGTCTAAACTCTAGACAAACAAAACTAATAGATAAATATTTAATTAAGATATATTAAGTTCTCAAAATAAGAATCCAACATATTTTTCAAATGTATACTATTAAATATTTAAATTTTTAATTATAAATCTATGCTAATAAAAATGATAAATAATTTGTGAGACTAGTGCAGTAGATAAGTTACCAAAACTTGTAGCACTAGGATGAATAATAATAATAATAATGGCACACGAGCTAGAGTCACCACCGGCCGAGCTCGTACGACTAACGGCGGACGCGAGTAGGAAGAACCAGCCACATGTCATCGGAACGGACGCCAACGCACACCACACCCTTTGGGGCAGTTCAGACATAAACGATAGAGGTGAGTCTCTCCTAAGCTTTATACTACAAACTAACATTAAAGTAGAAAACGTAGGAGATGTGCCTACATATGTGGGACCAACATCGGCCAACGTCCTAGACCTAACTCTGACCTTATGGAATAGTACCCAGGCGTCAGAATGGAGAGTCCTCGAAAGACCCTCTTTCTAAGACCACAAGTACATCCTTCTTATACACTTGAAAAGTGTATTATAATTTTGAACAGAAGTTTCAGGAGAATCATCTTCGACCACATAAAGTATATACACTCAAAAAAAAACTGACCGTTTCGTTCGTTCGACCGTATCGTTCATCCCATCTTTATCATTCCTTCAGCAAATCGATAAATATTTGGGTACTAGATATTTCTAGAAACCATCGTACGAACCATCTATCATCAAATCTGTAGGAGATATGACGTTTTTTCCAAATTGCGGGGGCGCGAGGGGGCGTGGCAAAAATTGAAAATAAACTTGATCTGCCTGCAAGTATAAGAAATATATATCCCAAAAATGTCAAACCTCTATCTCTTACCATCTCTGAGATCTCTTCGTTCATACGGACGGACGGACAGACAGACAGACAGACAGACAGACAGACAGACAGACAGACGGACAGACGGACAGACGGACATGGCTATATCGACTCGGCTGTTGATGCTGATCAAGAATATATATACTTTATAGAGTCGGAAATGATTCCTTCTCCCTGTTACATACTTTTGCACAAACTTAATATACTCTATGTACCTTCGGTACAGAGTATAACAACGTAGTCCCGGATATTCTTGACCCGATCCGAAAAATGATTGAGTTGATCCGAATTTCTTAACCCTAAAAAGGATTACATTTATCCCAGGGTAATCTTCAAAAAGATTGAATTATGCAAAAAATCCGAGAACAGTTTAATCCCAATTCAGGATCATTTTAAGCATGTTCTAGATTGTTTTTGAACTCGATATGTCATATTGATTTGATCCCAGGAAAGATACCTTTCTTCTTCCTTTCTTTCGCCATATTCCATAGGACATCCTTATACACTTCTAGACGCACACCAGTTTTGGTTTATTTAAAACTCCTGAGAAACAAAGAAATGTACAAATTTATTGGGCTCAACTGGGATTCGAACCCTCGATTATACGAATTGAACACGAATGGAATGGCATCTCATCGTTCACGACCAACGCCATCGTTTGTTGCCGCATGTCAAAAATGCTACTTAAATTTTGTCGCTCTGGCTCTCTAATCAAAAATGCTACTTAAATTTTTTCGCTCTCGCTCTCTTATTTATGAACGTGTGATCTCAAAGGGGATTGAAGTAAGTACATTTGGAATGATACAAGTTCGAACGGCTTGGGCCATTCCCTGAAAGCTTGAAGTGTGTAGAATATCCTGTAAGTCGAGATTGAATTTTCAAGCTCATGCCGGGATTACTCCAAGATTAAAAAGATTGAAAATATACTGACGTTTTTTTTTCTGTGTATATTCTTGATCAGCATGACAAGCTGAGTCTATTGATCTTTGACCGTCCGTCTGTCTGTTTCTACAAGAACTAGTCCCTCAGTTTTGAAGCTATCGAGCTGAAATTTTGCACAGAGTCTTCTTTTGGTTGCAAGCTGATAATATGTCGGAACCGACCGGATCGGATGACTACTTCTTGTAGCTGCCATAGAAACGATCGTTCGGAAAATGGGTTTTAGTGAGAAAAACTTTTTTGTTTTCAATGTTGAAATCGGTTGAACTCGGTCATTATTAAAATTATATGCTTTAAAACTGATCTGCGAAGTTTGGTCGAAATCTGCAACCTTTGGAGCGAGTTTTTCAAGTGTACTAAAACTTTGGTACAGACGAAGATAGCTTTCCTTTCTCGTTAAGATTGAGTTTAACCACAACACCAACTGGGTGAAGTACCAGAACCAGACCCCCCTGGTGGACCCCAGCGCTGAAAGAGCAGAGGTAGGACGTGCAAGAATGCTTCAAACTCGCCAAAGAAGCGGATGAGCAGATAATTTGGGAGGAATACAAGATATGACTTCGCTTCTTAAAAAAAAGAAGTACGACATTCAAAGCAAAACGCATGGAGAACCTTCTGCTCCAGCATGGAGAAGGTGTCCGAACCAGCTAGACTCAGGAAACTGCTGTTAAAGCAGCCTCCCCTGCAGAGTCAGCTGAAAACGAACGACGGCCACTGGACGGAAAGCAGCAGGGAAGCGACATGCGCTCTTCTTGATGCGCACTTCCCAGGCTGAACTGTTGTCACTGAGTCAGATACGCCTCATGACCTACACACACAACAAATAAACATACCAAACAACATCATTACTCCAGAGAAAATCCTTTGGACGATCGACTCGTTCGCGAGTTACAAATCCCCAGGACTGGATGGAATATTCCCAGCCATGCTAAAGACGAGCAAATGCGCAATCGTCCCATTCCTTCAATCCATTTATGAAGCATGCTTGAGATGGAGCTATGTATCTGTGGTCTGGAGGACAGCACGCATTGTATTCCTGCCAAAAGCGGAAAAATGCAGTCATGTGCAACCAAAGGACTACAGACCCATAAGCCTCACTTCATTCCTGCTCAAAACAATGGAAAAAGTACTAGATCTTCACATAAGAGAAGGCTTGAACCTGACCTTGGAGAATAATCAGCACGCCTACACGAAAGGGATATCGGTGGAAACGGCGCTACACTCCCTAGTAGCCGCCATCGAGAAGGCATTGTACCATCAAGAATTTACCCTGGGAGCATTCCTAGATATATCTGGTGCATTAAACAACGTCACTACAGAAGCGATAATGCGAAGCCTAAGGGCACTAGCAATACCCAATGCATTGGACTCTTGGATATACAACCTGCTGAGCTGCAGAAGAGTACAAGCCGAGTGGGGTACCACAACCAGGGCTTAATCCCGAAACGAATTTTGGTTCCGGTACCGGTACCGGTACGTACCGAAATGGATGTTTCGGTTAAAGGTTCTATTTCGGTTTTCAACTAATTTCGGTTTTCGGTTTCGATACGGTACCCGGATTTTTATTTCGATATACCGGTACGTACCGGTATAAGTAGTACTTATTTTTAATATTGGAAAAATTAAATTCTGAGATAAAGCTAATCCATTTTATTCGTGTGTAATAAAACGAGTCAAATTTCAATTCAATTGTGGTTGACTCCATATAACATCTTAGCAGATTCATTATAAATTTTACGCCAGAGAATATCCGTTCCACGCTAACTTGCGTAGCTGGAACAAAAAGCAAGACTTTTGATATCACATACAATTGTGGGAGCTTTGTGGATGATTTTCACCACCAGTTAAGAATGTTTTCATGGTTTCGAACACATTTAAGTATGAAAAAAGTCTTAATAGAATCCAGTAGCTTATTTGTTGACACAAATGATGTTTTTTTATCAGCAAGTTTCTTCTCCTGCAATATCATATGTGCCTCAACTTCGTCGACGCTTTTAGTCGAACTAGTATTAGAACTGCCTTCATCATTAAGCAGTGATTGATCAGCAACCGACGAAATTTGTGCATAAATATTTATTAAAAGATTAATTCAAGTACAATTTTTTTGCTCTGTACTTAGCGTTACGTTATAACTAGGGTCCAAAAGTATGCAACATAAAAAAGCATTGTTTTCAAAAAGTGATTTCCCTCGCTTTCTTTGAACAAACGTTTTCTCTAAGAGGTCGAATTTTTTCATATTTCCAATTTGCAGTGTACCCAAATAACAAATAAAAATCACCCAAAACTAGATTTACGGCTTAAAGTTTAGTTGTGGCCACCTCCGCTGGTACTAATATGCGTACAATTTCGCAAACTATTTCCCACTCTTTCTGGCGCAGAAGAAAGTCGGTATCTGCAGCCGCAAAACTGGAGCAAATGTTGAAGATGTCTTCCGTAAATATTTTGGCATCCTGACCAAAACTACGATGCGCTCTGCAAAGGTAAAAAACACCGAAACTGTACCGGTACCAACGTTTCGGTTTCGTTCCGATGCTATCGGTTCCATTAATAACGGTAAACGGTTTTCGGTTTTCAAAAAAAAATTTATATCGGTTCCGGTTCCGGTTCCGGTACGTGATTTGAAACGGTTTATTTCGGTTAACGGTTCCGGTTCCGGTTCCGGTATTAAGCCCTGACCACAACCATGACGAAAGAGGCACATGGCGGAACGCCTCAGGGCGGAGTCCTGTCCCCCCTTCTATGGAACCTTGTGGTCAACGAACTATTTCTAAAATTCCGCAGGAAAGCACCCAAGATAACCGCATATGCTGACGACATAAGCATAATTATCATGGGGAAATGTCCATCGACTTTCTGCCCAATCATGGACTCTACTCTCCAAGAGATACTAAAGTGGGCCACAGAAGCCGGACTCAGTATCAATGCGGAGATGACGGACCTGATTCTCTTCACCAAAAGATACAAGGTACCGCAATGGACTCCACCTACGATATATGGAATACAGCTAACGTCAGAGAACAACGTAAAATACCTTGGAATAGAATTAGATGGTAAACTGTCATGGAGGCTCAATGTGGAGGAAAGGGTAAAAACGGCTACCAATGCGCTATATGCATCCCAGAAGATGCTAAGCAGCACTTGGGGCCTATCACCAAGTTTAACGCACTGACTCTTCATTTCAGTAATATGACCGATACTACTATATGGCATTCTGGTATGGTGGCATAAGTCTTCATAACGGGGGCGCTGAGGTCCACTCCAATAAAAGCACTCGAACACATCCTAGGAGTCAACCCCCTGAACATCCAAGCCCGCCTCCTTGCGCCAAAAGACGGCTCAACGTCTTTGTGCAATGGCACTACAAAGCTATGGACACAGCATGTTGGGTAGAGTGATCAACAGTAGCACGGAGTGCATCAGCACTACTGGGGCCAGAAGACTGGCGTACAGGACTGGCACAGGAAGCAATGCACCTATTCACAGACGGCTCAAAGATGGCCTCAGGAGTCGGAGCCGCTGTATACTGCGATGAGCCATAATTGAGGCTCTTCTATAAACTGCCAGACCACTGCACCATATTCCAGGCGGAAGTCTTCGCCATAAGGAAAGCAGCGGAATTGACAAAACAAAACTCACCAAACCAACAAATAAACATATACGTTGACATGCAGAGACACGCTGTCAACTCCGAAAATGTTCTAGCAAGCAGGGAGGCAATAGATTTCCTCAGAATCTCTAGAAAGGTGCAAATCTATTGGATTCCCAGCCACCGGGGCATTGATGGAAAGGAAATGGCTGACAGTCTTGCAAAAGCCGGAACGGCACTAAGCCAAGAAGCAACACTATACATACATATCTCCGTACAGACGCTACACAGCAAGATGGAGGTGTTAGCGGACAGCGGACAACTGCAGGAAATGTAAGGAACCTGGAGTCGTCGAAACTTTGGAACACCTCATCTGCAGCTGTCCCCTACAAAGGGCCAGCCGGAACTACCTACCTTCCTTGCCGACCCCAACTTCAATAAGGACAGCAGAATAGACCTAATTGTTGTCGCGTTGTGTGAAAACCATTCAAGGAACACTGGGCCACAAAAAGAAATTTGGTTGGATAGTGTCGGGAAACATCTCAAAAGTCAAACCAAAAAAAATCATCGCGGCTGCAACAACATTTAATATTGACGATCTGGAGAAATTCTGGTAGCTGGAGGAGGAAGAAAATTTCAAAACTAACGAGTAGTCAAGCTGCGCAGACCATTACCAAAATACTACAACTGTGGATGCTGATGGACGCCTTGTAGCATCAATTCCCTTTCGCTGCGATTTTGAGCTGGGAGACTCAAGCAGGCAAGCAGTAGCAAGACTGATGCAAATGGAAAAGAGTTTCAAAATGGATGAAAACATATTCCAGCAATATACAGCATTCATGGAAGAGTACCTACGGCTAGGGCATATGGTGGAGGTAGAAGCAAAATGTCAAGGAAAGTACTACATGCCACACCAACAGCCTTACCACGCAACTGAGGGTGGTTTATGATGCCTTTGCAAAAACTAGCAATGGACTCAGCTTAAACGATGCATGGCCGTCGGGCCAAAGATTCAAAAGGATATTTTCGAGATTCTGGCAAATTGGCGATTATGGAAATTCGTAATGACTACTGATATTGAGAAAATGTACCGGCAGATCAATATTAGAGCAGAGGATCAGGATTATTAACATATTGTATGAAGAGAAGATCCAAAGGAGCCAATACGAGAGTTTAAATTGTCAACTGTGACATATGGAACGTCAGCTGCACCATTTCTGGCAGTGCGCTCATTGCAACAACTGGCTGATACTCACTGTCAGAATGGTGAGGCATCAGCCAAGGTTATTAAAGAGGACTTTTATATGGATGATATGATGACTGAAGACAACAATGTTGAAGGATGTATCGACACTCAACAAAAGCTTCGGAACGCGATGCAGAAGTCTGGCATGAACCTAAGAAAATGGATCGCCAATGATGAAAATATTACTCCTATGATCAAAAACAACAGCAAAGTCGACAAAATCGCAATAAAAAAAGACGAAGCAGATAAAACATTAGGTCTACATTGGGACCCATCAAAAGATATCTTCACCTTCAGTGTCAAACTGCCTCTGCTGGATCGGATAACAAAACGCACTGTCTTGTCGCAATTGGAAATAATATTTGGGCCTCTTGGATGGCTTACACCCGTAACCTAACAAGGAAAGAGTTTTATCCAAGAGTTATGGAAATTGACGCTTTCTTGTGATACAGAATTCGATGAAGTGTCTGCAAAAATTTGGCGAGAATATGCAAGTGAATTGCCATTCTTGGCAAAACTGAAGATACCTCGTTGGATTGGAAGCACAGGTTCTGAAACAATAGAACTTCATGGTTTTTGCGATGCATCAGGAAAAGGATATGCAGCCGTCGTGTATACCAAAATAGGTAGCTAGGTCACTTTATTGGCAGCCAAAAGTAAGGTGAATCCCATAAAAAACAAAAAGACAATACCAAAGTTGGAGCTATGTGCAGCTCATTTGTTGTCTAAGCTGCTATCTAAACTCCAGCAAACGTTAAGAAGCAAAAGCCAAGTCTTCGCATGGAGTGACTCGCAAATTACGCTGGCTTGCATCAAAAACAAACGGAGCAACGATAAGTTCGTAAAAGCCAGAATTGATGACACTGTCAAAAAACTGTCAGAAGTAGTTTGGAATTATGTAAGGTCGGACGAAAATCCCGCTGACGTAGCTTCAAGAGGAATTTCACCCAAAAAGTTGAAAGAACAAACCATTTGGTGGCAAGGACCACGGTGGTTATCAAAGCCAGCCAATCAATGGCCAGAGAACAAAGAGGCCGAGACAATTGTAGTGTCAACAGTACTGCAAGATGACAACCCCTTTGACTCCGCTGCTGTCAAAGTTTTCTAGCATCAAGAAGCTGGAGAACGTAATCATTTTAGTTCTGCGCTTCATTAGAAAGCCACGATCGAGAGTTACGCAGAATACTGTTTCCCATGAAATTGAATGAAAAGAGCAAGAATAATTATTATAAAGTTACAGCAGCAGCTAGAATTTGGAAAGGAGATAAACCAGCTGATAACCATGAAACCCTTGGAGACAAAAAACAAACTGCTTCCGCTTAACCCGTTCCTCGATGATCAAGGCTCTCTGTTATTATCAAACAGTGACCTATTGATTATTCTTGGAGACTTAAACTTGCCTGAAGTTATGTGGTCCACGAACAATGAATCAAATGCGCATTTACCTTCGAAGTCCCATGATTTTATCGATGGCCTATTTGAGTTGTCTTTGTCACAAGTTAATCCTATTCGCAACTCGATAAACAGATCTCTTGATTTAATATTTTTGTTGGGTCCCCCCCGGCAATGTTGCATCTAGAATTGACCCGCTGGTTCTTCCTGAGGACCCCTTTCATCCTACATTGGAACTTACCATTGAATTGCCCTCTCGGGTGTGCTCTGCTTCTGGAAACTCGACGGCTAACACCCGTTGTTTTCAAAAAACAGATTTTTTAAAACTTAACGATTTAATTTTTGAAACCGATTGGTTTCAATTGTACACTTGTACAGATATTAATGTTGCCATACAACTTTTTTATGATACCTTGTACTCGCTTTTTGATGTTTGTGTTCCACTTGAGCTCCCTCGCTGTCCTAATAGGCAGCCTTGGCTCACAAGAGAACTAATTAATTTGAAAAACAAGAAGTCAAGGTATTTCAAGAAGTATAAGAATTCGAAAAAATCATGTGATTTCTCCCGTTATGTGGATGCTCGTTCTAGATTTAATGTGCTGAACGTAGAATGCTATAAAGACTATCTTAACCGTTGCAGACTTCAATTCTAGCACAATCCTAAGCAGTTTTATACGTTTGTTAACTCTAAACGCAAATCTTCCACTATGCCCTCTTCTGTGCGGTATGGTAATGCGAAAGCAAACACTGATCAGGCCATAGCCGATCTGTTTGCCGAGTTTTTTATGTCAACCTCCTCGTCTTCTAGCTTCTTTGCGAATCAACCATACCCCTATCAGTTGAATGGGTCTAATTGTATTCTTAGCCCTGTAATCACTGAAAGCTCTCTCCTTTGCGATCTTAACTCTGTTAAACCTGTGTATGCACCGGGTCCCGATGATGTACCTGCTTGTGTACTTAGGTTTTGTGCTGATGCACTTTGTAAGCCTATTCATAAATTATTTGAATTGTCTCTTGAGTCATCCTCTTTCCCTGTGTTGTGGAAGGAATCTTATATCATTCCTCTCCATAAAAAAGGTAATAAGTCGGATGTTGAGAATTATAGAGGTATTTTCAAGTTGTCTGCAATTCCTAAAGCTTTTGAGAGAATTATGACATCTCAACTGCAACATTTATGTAGTTCCATTATTTTACCCTATCAACATGGATCTGTGAAGCGTTGATCTACTACCACTAACTTATTAGAGCTTACATCATTAGTGATCAAAGGCTTCTTAGGTAAGATGCAAACTGACGTCACTTAAACTGATTTTAGTAAGGCTTTTGATTCTGTTAATCACTCCTTGTTGTTTCATAAACTGAGTTTAATTGGTTTTCCAACTAACCTTCTTAGTTGGATCTCTGATTATCTAAGTTCTAGAACACAAAAAGTTCTATTTTGTAATTCATATTCGAAACTAGTCCAGGTTACCTCCGGGGTACCCCAAGGTAGTCACTTGGGTCCATTGCTTTTTACTCTCTTCATAAATGATCTTCCGTCTGTCTTGACTCACTCTCGTGTGCTTATGTACGCCGATGATGTGAAACTATGTTTAGCTTATAACTATCTGGTTTCACGCTATAATTTGCAAAGCTGACTTGGATGCATTTCAGTCTTGGTGTAAAGATAATCTATTAAACCTTAACAGTTCCAAGTGTAAGGTTATGACATTTTACAAGAGCTTGCCACGATTCTTCACTTATATGCTTGATAATGTCCCACTTGAGTGCTTAAATGATTCAGCCAATGAGGTAAATGATCTTGGGGTTATTCTTGATCACCGACTTAAATTTGACTCTCATGTTACTGCTACTGTTTGTAAGGCCAGGAGTGTTCTTGGGTTTATTTGATGATCCCTATACAACGAAGATTTTGTACACTTCTCTTGTCCGTCCGATTCTCGAGTATGGATCATGTGTGTGGTCTCCGCAATATTCGACCCATCAAGATAGAATTGAATCTGTGAAAAAACAGTTTTTATTGTTTGCTCTTCGTGGCTTGGGCTGGAATCCTGAGGTCCGTTTACCATCGTACTCTAGTAGACTTCTTTTGATTAACCTTCCCTCCCTTATTAACCGTAGAGTTATGTTTGGAGTAATCTTTATACATGAATTAATTAATGGTGAAATCGACTCAACTGAGTTGGTTGGCCAAATTAACCTTAACGTTCCTATTAGACCGACTCGTAATTTTATCCCCCTATCACTACATCGCTGTAATACTAACTATGCCTTGCATGAACCGTTTCGTGTCCTCTGTGCTGATTACAATAAACTCTACCGAATAATTAACACTGAAGCTTCTCTTCCTGCTATAAAAATTTCTATTTTAACTTATTTAGCCCGTAGTTAACATTACTCTATGTTCTTCCTTCGCGAATTCGTGTCACACGTTAGTGGCTGCGCCTCTCGGTCGGTTGGGCGGGAGGTGGGCTGCTATTTTGCCTATTTTGCCACTTGAACGTACTGCGCATTGTACGTCAACGTCCATCAAAAAAAAAAAAAAAAAAACGCTAGCTACATGTGACTGCATGACTGCAAAATTCAACGCTACCATATGAAATGAAGCACCCAACTATTTTGGGAAAATCCCATATCGCTTCGCTGTTGGTAAATAACGCCCACAGAACTACTATTCATGGAGGAGTGAAGCTCATGAGAAATTTTTTGGAGCGGAAATATTGGATATTTGGGTCACGAAATACGCTAAAAAAGCATCTCCAATTGCGTTATCTGTATTCGATACAAAAAAGAGTCAGCGAGTCAATTAATGGGAAATCTACCGGCTTACAGAGTTACAGCAAATCACCCATTTCATGCCACTGGAATCGACTATGCAGGTCCCTTTTAAGTGCGCTGCTCAAAAGGACGAGGTCAGAAATGCCACAAAGGATACGTAAGTGTTTTTGCTTGTATTGCCACAAAAGCAATTCATTTGGAACTCGATAGTGACATGTCAACGGATAAGTTCCTGGAGGCGCTGTACAGGTTTTTTGCGAGGAGAGGCAAAAGCAAAGAACTGTATTCGGACAACGGCACTAATTTCGTTGGAGCGGCAAGGAAGTTAAATAAAGAATTAGCTGCAGCTATAAAAATAATTGGCACTGGAATGGCACTGGAATTAATGAAGGAAGGCATCACGTGGCATTTTATTCCCCTGGGAAGTCCCCACATGGGAGGATTTTGGGAAGCAGGAGTAAAATCTCTTAAACATCACCTAAAGCGAGTAATTGGGGAAAACAGTTGCACGTTTGAAGAGTTTTCTACATTGTTATGTGGAATTGAAGCAGTGTTAAACTCCAGGATTTCGGTTACATCTGACGGTTTCGACGAGATTGAAGATGTGCATTTCTTGATTGGCAGACCTCTCATGGAGCCCCGGAAGATGACAGCAGAAACGAAAAAATCAGATCCCTGGATCGATGGAGATACCTGCAGCGAATAAGAGCAGAATTCTGGGAAAAATGGAAGGAAGACTTCTTAGTATCCTTGCAAAAGAGGGTTAAATTTAGAACGGAGAAACCAAATCTGCAGGAAGGCCAGATGGAGTTGTTGAAACAAGAAAACACTCAGCTAGGAAGATGGCCTTTGGGCAGGGTGGTGAAAACGACGCTTGGTCCAGTCAAAAAAGTTCGTGTCATCACAGTCAAAACCAGCAGTGGTGAAGTAAAGAGATTCTTAAATATAGTGTGCCCATTGCCAATGGAACACGATGAAACTGCAAAGAAGAAGTCAAAACGGAAAGGCACTAAGGTCAGCCAGACAACAGCAACTGTTCTTAGTTTGTTTATGATATTGCAAGTCGCCAGCGCAGCAACAGTTCCAAAGTATAATAGTAGCAAACTACATATCCGCTCACTAGAAAAGGACACAGCAATTTGTCTGGACAAAGTTGGTCAGGTGGAAGTCGTATCGTCGAATTGAAAATTTCTAATTTATAACGACCTGGAAACGCAGGGAAAATATGTCCAAGGCTAAAAGAGTTCAGTACGCAATGCGATGCAATCACTGAACACTTTACAAAATAAAAAAAATTATATGAACCATTTCTACTGAAACTATTTTTAAGAGAAGTTTGGATTGGTGATCTCAAAAATAGATTTTAAAAATTTTTTCATGGCAACCTTTTTTTATATATGAATTTTTTTCATTTTTTCGATAGGTGCACTTACATTTTATGTCATATTTCAATTTATAATCGTCAGATGGTGTCAAGCAAGATATGAATCTAAAGGTCATTAAATTGTCAATCATCAAACAAAATCATTTTTATTCTTTTGACTTAAGAATCGCACTTCTACAAAGATAATAAGGTATTGATGAAGAAAATATATGAATAAATATTGAAGCTGGATCAATTTATGTGAAGGAACTAACAGCCAAATTTGAGTATTTTATGTGATTATTCATTTTTTTTCTATTTTCTTTGTTTTTTGGTCAATATTAGAAGTGGGCGAATAGCCACATCAGAAAAAAAATTCCAGAACATAACAAAAGTCGAAGCAAACGAAAATTTATTTTAAAAATATCAAAAACATCCCTTTTTCAGCACTCAATTGCTCACAGCTCCTGTACTTATTAATAGATTTTGTTCATCGATATCTTATTTTCTTCGAAGAAGTGCGGTTCTTAAGTAGAAAAAATAAAAATAGTTTTTTTGAATTTTTAGATATTTTTCCAAGGCGTTTGGAAACGAAATTTATTGCGTTTTCGAGCAAAAAATCGATTATATTGAAATATTTTTTATTATTGTATTCAAACTACTTAGCCGCGATTGCTTGCTTGACTCCATCTGACCATTATGAATTGAGATATGACATAAAATGTAAGTGAACCTACCGAAAAAATGGAAAAAATTCATATTTAAAAAACGTTGCCATGAAAAAATGTTTGAAATCGATTTCTTAGATCACCAATCCAAACTACACTTAAAAATAGTTTCAGTAGGCTGTAAGCTAGTGTAATCAGCGGAACTGAAAATTTAGTTAAAATAACGACAGAAAGAGTAAACCGCAGTTTCAAAGAAATGACCGAAAAAATGGATAACATCACGGAGACGATAAATGAGCAATACCTAATCTATGGGGAATCCATCAAATTCTATTTGCTGATGAATCAAATGCAAGGCTGGATTGATGAGACGGAGAAAATGCAGGCAAATGTCATGGATTAATTAATGGATATTAATAATGGGAAAATCAACCCCATACTTATCAAACCAGCTCAAATGCTTAAGGAAATAAACATCATCCAACATTCGCTGCCGCGTAATCATGTGCTGCCAGGAAGAGACTCGGGACACCCACTGAAGTCAGTGCACAAGTTGTTGACAGCACGAGGAATTTTTAAGAATGGCGTGATAGTGGTAGTGTCAAAAACTCCACTTTTATTGGATATCCAAACCGCTGGTTTTTTAAACTTATTGTCAAAACTTCTGGACAAATCCAATGCAGCGACTCGTATCATAAGATCATTCAGATTCCGGAGCAAGGCATATTGGATCTCAACGAAGGATGCTCATTAAAGCTAACAGGGGTGAGAACTACTCTACACATTTCGTAAAGGAAGCAGATGAATCCACTTTTAGCAAAATACATCGAATGGGACTTATTGAAAATTCAGCGTCCACTGACGCAGTTCTGCAACACCACAACAATGCTGCAGCCACTAGTCCACAACCACAACAGCAGCCACCAATCCGCAACAACAACAGCAACCACCAGTCCACAACACCAACAGCAACCACCAATTGTTTAAATAATATGCACAGTTAATTAAATTTTATATTAAACTTTTTCTCTTTATTTATATTGCCGTCCTCGACTTGTCAGTTCAATTTCACAACACAGAACGAATAACTTGCTTAACAGAAAGACAGAAGGTGCTGGCTCGCTAACACACATACATGCTCACTTAACAGAGCATACCATCTGTTTGCATATGTATGCAGTACATGTATGAATATTGTGTTTTTGCTTTCGCAGAAATCCTTATTATTGCATCAGCTTCTGTTAACATACAGTGGCTTAACAGAGCTGATCAATTCTCGCGAATTACAACTCTGGTGAATTAGAAGAAATAGTTTTTCTTGTGAAATGCAGAAATGGATTTGTGCGTTTTTCTCAACAGGACTCTTAAACGTGAACAACAAAATTGAGCTGGACGAATTACACAAGAAGATTGAACGTCTCAACAAAGAAAAGGTTCATCTCGACGAATTTCATTTCTACACCGCAAGTGGGAACTCATCGCTTGTCTTGGTGACAATATTGATAATTGTTGTCTTGGTGTACGCAAGAATGAAATGGATTAATAACAGACGATTGCTGGCGGTGACATGAACATGAACATGAGACGAGACTTCAAACCACATGTAGCATTAGATATCGCATTAACATCACACAGCCTATCATAAAATATGTCATTTGTAACATTAAGTTTATTTACGGTTGCTGTAAAAGTTTAAAAACACCACTTGAACATCCGGTTCCCACCACTTAATATGCATCGTGTGAAGCAATGTGTATTCCTCTCACGAATGCATTTTTATATTTACATTCATGTGTGTAAGTGACTACACACACATCCTTAAGATAAGTTTAGAAATTAAGGGATGAGAAATTTTGTATAAAAAGGTAGTTCGCTCACACTGAGGAGTCAGTACAAATGAAATCTTCCAACCGTACTCAACTAAAAGTGTATAAGTACATATCAATCTAAATTAAGTAATTTGGGATTGAAAAAATCTTACTTGAAATAAGAATTTTGTACTTGAATCAAGTATTTTCGTATTACCCGTACTATTGACACCGTTTGTACTTGATTCAAGTACAAAGTTCTTTTTTTTCTGAGTGTACAGCCGCAAAAAGTGGTGGTAATTGTGTTGAAAGTGTTTAAAATAAAATTTATTTAATTTTGCCCAAAAAAAATGGTTTAAATTTAATTATTCTACGTCTGAGCTCATAAAACCACCCACTCAAGTCGGAAAAAAAGCCACAACTGCATCTGAATGAAAAACTATAGTTTTGCTTATTTTCACCAAATAAATTATAAAAATTAAAAAAAAAACGACAAATTTTGTGTCATTATCCATTTACAACAGAGATGGGCGCGTCGCGACGTTTACAATGCACACACAGGCAGCGCTGCCTCGCCCATCTCTGATTTACAAGCATTTAAAAAAAAAATTTTCAAACATTCGCAATGAGGACTTCGAATTGGGCAGTGGGCTGCAGTGGGCAGCAAGAGTAATTTGTATACCCTTGCAGAGTTTAAATCCCGAAAAACAAGTGAGATGGTTTTTAGGGGGCCTAGCTGTTGGCCCATCGGACGGATCGCAAGTTGCGGATAGCGAACGGCCTCTTCTTGGAGATTAGTTGCGAATAAGTGCGAAGCAGTGCACTGACGAGGCGCTTGTCTTGCCGCCTGTTATAAGTTGTATTACAAATACCCAACTCCTATACAATACCTACACTATCCAGCAGAGCTCGCAAGTAACCCTCAACACTTTTTTTCAGTTCGATCAGCCCACTGACAAAACGGAAAAAAACAAAGCGCACTCGGTCTCTCACTGAGCAAAACACTCTTTTCCCCTCCTCATGTGTTTTCTGTTGAGCATTTTCGGTTGATCAAAATAAACGAGACGGTCTCTCAATAACTACTGAGAGGGACACTTGTGAGCGACCGCTCACGAAAAACTGTCTTCAAATGAGCAAAACACAAAAAGTGTCAGCAAAAAGTGTTATTTGTTTTGTTCGTGTGGTAGGCGGTGGGCTTATTTACAATATGTACAATGTACATAATTAAATAAATATGGTTTTTAGGCGTTAAGCAAGGTTAATAATGGAGAGAATTATATTTATATTTATTTGACAGAAATTCCTGGTGCTACAAGTGTATACTTAATGATTATTGCACCAGTCACAAAAACATAAGAATCAGCGAACAATTACTTAATATTACTTATTATTATTATTAAAATTAGTTATATAATTTAATTTTGTAGATAGAAATGTAATTTGACCCTAAATTGCGTGACACTACTAATACTCTTCAAGTTTGGTGGGAGTTGGTTCCACAACCGAACAGTGTTTACAAAAAATTGGCGTTCAGAGCTGGCTAGTGTATGGCGAATTGCGATGAGATTCAAAGTTCTCGTTGAGACGGCAAAACTTATTTTGTCATATAAATACGATGGTTGTCTAGTGTATATTATCTTATGTAATAGTAGCAGAGATCTATAATCAGTCCAAGTCTTAAAATCAAGGTCAAATATCTGTCTGGCAAAGCATGTAATGTGGTCAGTTCTTTTCTTATTATACACATACCTAGCAATGTTATTAAACGCTACATTAATTCGTCTCTGAGAAGCAGCGTCACAGTTTCCGAATATTTCAATTCCATAACAAAGAGTGGGTGTCAAGTACGTCTTTGCAATAAGGAGTCTGAGATTAGTCGGCAAATAAGATTTAGTCAACGAAAGCTGTATTAGTATTCCGTAGGTTTTTCCAGCGGCTTTAGTCACTTGTTCATTCCAGCTAAGAGTGTCATTAAAAGTTATACCTAGATTAACGGCTTGAGCAACATATTCTAAAGGGGTGCCAGCAATATTTAGTCGAGGTAGATTTGTGGTACTTAGTGACTTTTTATAAATTACTATGCATTTACATTTTGCTGGATTTATTGATAGTCCGTTACGGTTAGCCCATTCATTAACATTCCACAAATCATTGTTACATATATCGACGCACTCATTTATTCTATTTAACAGACGGCTTACATACATCTGCACATCATCTGCATACATGTGGACATTACAATTAGACAACATATCTGGCAGGTCATTTACATATAATGAGAACAGAAGGGGACCAAGGACTGACCCCTGGGGGACACCTCGCTTAAGGTACAAAGTGGATGATATATCAGACTCCGAAACCACTGCCTGTCGTCTATCACAAAGGTACGATTTAATAAGTTTTAAAGCAGTATTTGCGAATTTATAGAATCTGTCTAGCTTCGTTATTAAGATTTCGTGGTTAACGGTGTCAAATGCCTTGCTAAAGTCGAGTAGTGTTAAAAGTGTAACATTTCCGTTGTCTATTTGCCTTCTTATATCCTCTGTTATGTTTATTATTGCCGTGGTGCAACTTCTGTTCTTCCTATATCCTGACTGTTTATTAGTTAACATTAAGTTGTCCGTTAAAAATTTACATATTTGATTTGCTATTAACTGTTGTACTACTTTTGACAAAAATGGTAAAATTGAAATTGGTCGAAATTGATTGTTTCCTTTTGGTATGGGAACTATTTCTGCGAGTTTCCATATTTCTGGGAAAGTTGATGTCGTAAGGACTGTGTTGCAGATATGGGTAATGTGGGGTAGAATTTGTGGGAGGATAATTTTAAAAAATTTTGTATTCATGTCGTTCAATCCTATTGCATTAGACTTAATTTTAAGAACAGATTCAAGGACATCACACTGACTCACACACATAAAGTTAAAACTACTATCACAGTTACTATTCGGCATATTTTCAAGATACGTATTATAGGTAGCTTCAGGTACTTCAGATTGCACAAAATTAAAATTGAGATCATTAACGTTGGCAGTTATTTTACATCGACTTTTTTGTTTACCAATACCAAACTTCCTGAGTTCACTCCAGGTTTGTCCAGTCAAAATAGCTTCATTAAATTTCGCCGAATAATACGATTGCTTAGCTATCATTATAAGACTATTGACAGTTTTTCTTAAATATTTAAATCTTCGATGATGCTCTTCAGTCTTGTATCTCTTCCATTTTTTGTAAGCTGTATCCCGTTGTGAGATATGGCAGGCTATGTTCTGATCAAACCATGGTTTTTGAATCGGCTTATGGAGTTTTCTACGCAAGGGTACACAGCTTTCAAATAGATTTCCAGTGAAAAGATGAAGTTGCTCTATTTGTGAATTAGCATCGGCAAGTCTATATATTGAGTCCCAGTCATACGATATAAATTGATCGCTAAGCTGCCACTAGTCAATATTCTTAAAGTCCCTGTACCAAATAATTTCTTCACTTTGATGTGGTTTAAAGTCATATATCAGGAAAATTAGATCGTGCTTTGAAAATACTGGCACTGAAATCTGATCATACAACATAATCTTTTCTTTTTCATTCACAAAGAATACGTCCAGTAATGTGTCAGTAGTTTTTGAAAAATGTGTAGGTATTGTTGTGTTCACAAGATCTAAGCCTAATGCAGCCATTTCATCTGCTAAATTTCTTTCTGTCAGCATATTACAATTAAGGTCACCAGTTATTAGAACGTCCGTAAAATTTAAAGATAAATTAGAGATAACATCAATCATATCGGAGTAGTCTGTATTACGATTTGGTCGGTATAGGCAGCCAATTAGCATTGTCAATTCATTTTGTATTCCCTTTACCTGAATAAAGAGATATTCAATTGCACTGTTAGGGGGATGTTTGCATATTACTTTTGATTTTAGCTTTTTGTTTACATATATTGCAACACCCCCTGCATGGCCTACTCGATCCGATCGATATACGTCAAACCCATCACATAGAATCAACAAATCACTTAATTGGGGGACAAACCAAGTTTCTGACACGCAAACAACATCCACATTTGACGTTACAAACAAATATCTAAATTCATCTAATTTCCTTAATAAACTTTGGGCATTTATATGACAAACTTTAATACCTTCTCTTTGTTTTGCCAGAACTCTTATCAAGGTTTTACTGTTGGTTGGATTTATAAAGTTGTACATGATTTAAAATTATGAAGTATTAGTTGTGCACGCAATGTACATATAACAAATAGTTTTGTATTCCTACTGTTCACAGAATTGCATATGCTTAGTTTAAACTTAAGAGAAACACCAAATCTAATCGAAAGCTTCCTGACGAAAAAGAGTATTATCTGAAGAGCGATCAAGATCATGAGAGGGATGCAGCGCAAGAAGCTCTTGCATGCTCTCCACACACTTTGCTTCGCCTCCCTCTCTTTGCTTTACGTGCACTACGGCCCTACGTGTGAAAACAGCAAAGAGAACCTTACGCTTTTTCATAAGCATTGCCTCTTTAAATATTGCATACATTTCTTTGGTTAACTGCTCATTTATGTAAAAGGGAGTATGAGAGTCAATTCGTACTAATTGTAGTGTCAGTGGTTTCTTAGTTTCCCTACGGTATGCACCAGCTGCACGCAGCAGCGCCGCCTTATCACGCACGTGCTCCAATTTAACAATAATTGTTGGGTCAATAATTGTCTCTGGGCTCCGTTGCCTAATTCTAAAAATGTCCCTAACCCTCGGCGGTGGTGTTAAGTGAAGGCCAAAGCACAGATTAGCGAACATGGTCTTCAGTTGCTCACACATAATACACATAATACATAATAATAATAATACATTTTTCCATACTCCACATATGTACAAAGATCGTTGACGGAGACAAACACACTCACTCACGCACACACACACACCCAACCAAAAAGTTGAATTTAATCGCCCGCGATATCGCATTCTGATCGTTTTCTGATCGTCTGTTGGGAGAAAGTGAGCCACTTCAGCGACACTTCCAGAAGAGTCGCGGAACAGTCTTCTGGAAGTGTCGCAAGAGAACCTTTTTAAAGAGTCGCAAAAGAGTCTCCCAGAAGGGTCGGCAAAGACTCAATTTAAAGAGTCGCAATACAATCGCCCAGAAGAGTCGGAGAAGAGTCACCTAACTATTACGCTTTTTTATATATATTTTTTTTAATGAATTTAATTATTAAACTTATGATTAAAGTCAATTTTGTTTCTGTCTGATTCTACATAATGTGAACATCGGATAATTATAAAGAAAATGAATTATTCATAAATTTATACATATTTTAAGTATATAGCAATAACTCTGGAAAGATGAAATGAAAACTTACGAAACTAAGAAAACTTTTTTTAAAAATATATATAAATAATATGTCAGTGGCGTTGGAAAATTTCTTATGGCCAACATCTGAAAAATAAAAAGACGAAGTTTGTTATATAAATACATGAAAAATAATATAACCAGGGCTGCAAACCGGCTTGAAGTCGAACTGCTCCGGAGTCGGTGACTTATGAACTTGCCCCGAGAACCCGAACCCAAATAGTTTCGAGGGTTCGAACCTCAGAGTGAGTCCATCCAGACTTTTAGAAGGTTTGCAGCCCTGAAAGTAACCATAACCTTTTATTTATGAAAAGAGATTGAATTGTTGAATACTGCACAGAAAAAAAATAAGATCAGGTATTTCAATATCATATCAGTAATATCAATATTTGCATATCAAAGTGAAACTATTTAATATCAATATGAACCTGTAATACCACATTGATACTAAAAATATTATGTTGAAATGTGAAATGGTCAAAGTGATGTGAAAAATGACCTAGTGATATGACTTCAGATCAAAGTAGAAATTTTTTTTTTTTTAAGATAAAAGTTGATTTATTCGCAATTTAGATACCTTAACTCTAATTGTTTACAACTTACTGTTACTGCTAAAAATAACTTATATTGTAGTGTATAATAATTTCAATTGTCTGATGTTATTTGTATGTTGGGTTTGCTGTGTGTGTGTATCTACGAGTTAGGATTTTAACTTAAGATTTTTAGTGTGTCACCTAGTGTGTATATTATGTTATATTATGTTGTGGTTGTATTTAATAAGTATGTAATAATAAATTTGTAGTTTGAACTTATAAGTAAATATACGTATAGGATATGTATCTATAGTTACAGGTGGGTGATGTGTAATGGCAGGTAAGTGCTTAATTGTAAAAATATGTGTGTATGTATTTACAGGTGGGCGAAAAAGTATCGTAAGTATTTACAGGTGTGTACATAAAGTAATGAATCTATAAAGTAGAATAATTAGGTAGGTATTGAATAAAGAATCTAGAAGAGGAATCAAAACAGATAAGTATTGTGGTCGTATTGCAGCTATACTCTTCTATTTACCAGATCGGTTGGGTGGATCCTTTGGAGCCTTCTTCTGGCCCTGATCCCGTTGATCTTTCGCCTTCTGAGTAGTCTTCTTGCTAGTTTGTTTGGGTGGCATGCTACTTTGTCGAGGTCACGCGCTGCCTGTTTGTTCAAGGTGTCACCAACAATGGGGACCCCACAATCTCGGTCGATATCTCGTGTATGTATGTATCACTCAGCACCTGTGATACATCTGAGAAATTTGGCTTGAAACACTCGTATTTTGTTCAGGTGAGTTTTCGCCGCGATGCCATACACCTGAACGCCGTACCTCCAAATTGGCGCTATGATAACCTTATAAATAAGGATCTTGTTTCTGAGCGACAGTTTGTTGTTTGCGTTAAGAAGCCAGCCCATCTTTACCGCCTTGGTTTGGAGTTTTGCAGCTACTTCAGCGGTGTGCTGCTTAAACGTCAGCCGCTTGTCTAGGGTCACGCCCAGGTATTTGTGTCCAGTATTGTGCGGAAGGACTTCTCCGTGTAGGTATACACCAGGACTTATATCTCTTCTTAGCGTGTGGGTGACGCAGACGCACTTTTCTGGGTTTACGGAAATATTCCAACGACATGCCCAGTTCTCAAACTTCTTGAGATACTCTTGTAGAGTGTCGGTTGCCTTGTAGATGCACTCGTCTCTTGCCATGATTGCTGTGTCGTCAGCGAAGGTGGCGATTAGTAGGTCCTGCGGGTCTACAATTGGTATATCATGCGCTGTGGGCATGTCCGACGTGAAAAGGCTATATAGGGTTGGACCTAGCACGCTGCCTTGAGGTACTCCTGCTCGAATCCTCTTCTTCTGGGATGCAAGGCCATCCTGGACCACTCTGAACGTCCTGTCAGAGAGGAATGATTTGACCATTAGAAAGATTTGAGGATTGAGCGTTCCCTTTATTTTGGCGAGCAAGCCGTCGTGCCAGACGCGGTCGAAAGCCTGTTGGATGCCCAAGTACGCTGCCACAATGTACTCCTTGGCGTGGAATCCTTCCAGGACGAAATTGACCACCCTATGTAGCTGTTCAGGTGTTCCATGCCTGAGGCGAAAACCAAGCTGGAACTTTAGTATTTTACGTTTTGCTGCAGGAGTTTCCAGAATTCTCCGCAGAAGGCATCTTTCCACCAATTTGCCAAAGGCTGGGAGAAGGCTTATTGGCCTGTAAGACTCCAGATCATTTGGCGGCTTCCCTGGCTTGTGGAGCATTATGATGTTGGCGCTTTTCCAGGCGTTTGGAAAGTAGCTGAGGCGGAGTGCTGCATTGAAAATGAGCAGGAGGAACAGTATTGCCTTACGTGGGAGCAGCTTTATAGCCTTGTTGTCCATGCCATCTTCTCCCGGGGCTTTCCTGTTTTGCAACGAGCTAATTTCACCTTTGACCTCCTCGAAGGTGATTGGTGCGGAAGGGAGCGGCATTTGCAGCGGGACCTCCAATGTCTCCTGTACCAATTGCACTCTATTAGCAGAGGCGGTGGCGTAGGGCTGGAACCTATCCTCCAGATTGCAGGCAAAGGCTTCAGCACGATCCTGTGGATGCTTGGCCCATGATCCGTCAGGATTCCTGATTGGAAATTTTGGCTGCACTTGCCTTTTGTACCTCCTTGTAAGCCTTCAAAGGGCATACTTGGAGTCTTCATTGGGGGTGGCATCCTCGAGGAGTTTGTCGATCGACTCCTTCTTGATCGTTGCCAAGATCTTCCTAACCCTATTCGCGATCCTCCTGTATATCCGGTCTATAGCAGGATCGTAGGTTCGAATGTATTCCCTCCTGAGGCGTTTTTTCAGAGCAATTAATCCCTCTGCTGCTGGAGTTAGTACCAGATTTCCACGTGTTGTGTGCGGGTGGAGTGGATTTTCTGGAGCAGCGTTGTTTGCGGCATTTTTGATTTTACTCAAGACACACAGAGTTTCTCAAATCAAAGAGAAACAGCAATAGTCTATCTCGAAAAAAGCAAAAACAATGCTTATTGCTCTGCTGCCGCAAGCGCGAAAACGAGTGCCGGTCGTTTTTCTTCGTGAAGGTTTCGAAGTTGGCGTCGGGTTTGCAGCGAACTTCTAGCTTCTTCTTCCGAATTTCGTCATTCGATCTGTGCTGGCGCGCGTGAGAGGTTAGTATAAAAAGATGCGGTGACTGAAAAAAAATGTCAACGGTAATAGTGAATAAAATGTGAATTGTATGTGTGTGTTTTGTTTTACTGTTGTTGTACTTCCAAATTTATAGATTGTAAAAAGGCTATTGCCTTTATTAAGTCGCTAATAGTGTGTACGGATATAATACTCACACTCATACATACTTATTGTGCGTGTTTTTTCATTTTGAGCTCTCTATGTATACATATTTTGTGTCCGCGATGCGTTTTTTTTGTTCTGCCCTTGAACGTCGAACAACACAAATACATGCATATGCAAACATGCGTACATACAAATGTACATGCAAAATATGCATGTATGTATGTATATGTGTGCTGTTTGATGTTCAAGGGCGCACATGCACAAAAAACCGTTTGCGAGTTTAAATATATTAATTTTTTATAATTTTCAGATTAAAATGGAAGACCAACTCTATGAGTTAATACTAAAACTAAACATTGATATATTGGTCTACGAAAAGTCAATTGGTAAGTTTTGTTTTGAAATAATTATTATTTTCAGTACATTAATTGCACAATTTACGTTTTTATAGAGTGTGTATATAATTTCGACCGCATTAAATATCTTTCTGCAAACGATATTGATCAGATTTTCCCCGAACGAGAATTGTTCGGATTACGCTCTGAGTTTAGGGAGAAGCTTGCCAAATGAAAAAAAAGAGGTATATTTTATTTGCAGTGGAGAAAACGGAAAGCCCAATCCTAGTGGAGTTCTTTTCAATAGACTGCATAATTTGAATAGAAAGCGCAAACGCACAATTTTGCAAAACGCAACTCAACTTCAAAATACTAAGCAAGAATCTGTGTCTCGTGAAACTCTTCAGTAGGTTAAAAAATTAAAGTTTTGCAATGGTACAGAAGACGACTGTCTTGAATTGTGGAAAGCTTCTTCCGAATATCGTCAAAATTTCATAAAGCAAGCGTCAAATACCCATATATCGGTTTTGGAAGAGTTTCCTTTATTTAAGCAATCTAAGGGATTTCAATTTGTAAGCATAAGCATAAAATTTAAAAACTAATTTTCTGGACTGAGTTCATTAACGGTAGAAACTATTTTAACTTTTTTTTAACTATTTGCTCTCTTTGTGCAGTTGCTGTGTAGTTGAAATTTGTGTTGTGTAATGCTAGTCAAATTTTCATTTTACAAATTCGTTGTTTTGTTTTAATAAAATCCATATTTTTTGTGCAAAATAATATTGCAGATTGACTTGGACTTCGAGGAGTTGTTTCCCGACAAATCTTATAAGCTACTGAATTTATGGATGGACTCCTGGGAAAAGTTGGCAGCGCATTATGAAAAGTATATTAAAGATGACTATTATATGGGACTATTCCTCGACACGATAAATGATGGTTGTCTTGATTACAGTACGTACCTTCTCTCTTCTTAAACAAAATCTTTCTTTGATTTTCATGAATACCCTTTTCTTTAAAGATTCAAAGCATTGCATATTTTTTATGCTCCTCCATTATGGCCTGAAGCCCTCTTATCGCTTAACGAAGACAGATTCTTTTATGCAACATTTTAGGTGACAACCTAGGCCTTAACGAAGTGCTTGGTTTTACTACATCTTTCAATGCAAATTTTTACTGCAGGTTCTGCACAAGATCAAAGGCTGAAATGAGTCAAGATGTTGTTTCTTACCCCGATTATTCACGTAACTCAGATAATTATGAAAATGCGCTTGTCCTGAATGATGCCACATTAACTGGTGTAAAAAAAATTGCTTGTTCAATGAGTTAAAATGCTTTCATGCTACTGAAAACTATGTTGTTGATATTATGCATGATTCCTTTGAAGGCATTTGTAAATACGATCTATCAGCAATTCTATCTCATTTCATTTTAAATGAACGTCTTTTTACGCAGGAATATTTTAATTTTAGAATGAATATGTTTGAATATGGTGAGACAGAAATTGGAAATAAGTCAAATACAATTGAAATTAAGCAGCTTAAAACGCATTCCATTAAAGCAAGCGCTTGGCAAATAATGAATCTAGTTCATTTTTTCACTCTCATAATAGGAGACTTAGTCCCGCCTAACAACAAGGTGTGGAAATTTACTGTTACTCTTATTAGAATGGTTGATCTCATACTTCAAAGTAAATTCGATTCCAATAATTTAATAGAGCTTTCAAAACTCATTGAAGAACACAATTTCGACTATTGTAAACTCTTTAACGCTAAACTTAAGCCTAAGTTTCACATTTTGTCCCATTATCCTGAAATTATTAAGATGAATGGCCCACCTAAAAATGTATGGAGTCTTAGATTTGAGGCTAAGCATAAAGAAGCCAAAATGTATGCCCATAACATTTCAAGCAGGAAATATATATCTCTTATACTTTAAGTATGAAAGGTGCCCTCAAATTTTCCAATTTTTTAAATAAGTACCGAAATGGCGTCCCACCTGATTTTGTAATTCTAAAAAGCGAATATTCCTCAATAGAACAATGTTATTTTTCTTCTGCCATAAAACATAAAAACAGCTTTAAGAATATCATCATAAGTGAAATAGAATTTAAGGGAACGATTTATAAGGAAAATTTTTTGGTTACCAAAACTATTAATCAATGCATAAAATTGCATGAAATTGATAAAATACTACTTAGTGTGTCTAATGAACCATATTTACTGACACATAAATATGAAGTCTTATCTTTTAATACCCATTACCAAGCATTTGAAATAGGCCCACAGATCGATGACTTAAATATTGTTTCATTAACGAGTTTCGAAGGCCCTCCCATCCATTTGAATTATAGCCTAAGTGGTAAAAAAATGATCCGAAGAAAAAAATTTTAAATTTTAAGTCTAGAATTTAAGGATACCACATATACTTTATTTTAAGAATATTATCTTTAAAAAAATAAATAAATGAAATAAATAGTTTGAATAAACAACTGAATCCATTGGTTATTTAATACTGGTAGTTTCATATATACAATATCATAACGGTATTATAAAAATATCCAGTTGATATTGTAGTGGTGTATTATTGATCGTAAGTTCATATCATATACATATTTAAAAATACTACTTTGATATTAAAAAACAAGAAAGAAAGTCGGTCAAGCCCGACTATAACATACTCTGTACCCTTACACTCGCATTTGCTCAGGAGTCAAACGGCCAGTTAACACCCCGCGCACAACTCGGTGCGCTCTCTAAGTTTCTCTCTCTCTCTCTCTTTCTCTCTCGCACTAAGATTGCCTGTGTTGAACTGTTAGGGTATGTTGCTGTGGTTGTTGGTGGGGGATGTGGGTGGTGTTAACTGGCCGTTTTTTGCCCATAACTTGAGTATCGTTCATCCAAACTTTAACATTCCTTCAGCAAATCGATAAATAATTTTGATAACTAGATATCTCTAGAAGGTGCGAACCATCTAAAACTGTGGGAGATATGACGTTTTTTCCAAATTGCGGGGGCGGGAGGGGGCGTGGCGAAAATTGAAAATAAACTTGATCTGCCTGCAAGTATAAGAAATATATGTCCCATACATGTCAAACCTCTATCTCTTACCATCTCTGAGATCTCTTCGTTCATACGGACGGACAGAAGGACAGACGGACATGGCTATATCGTCTCGGCTGTTGATGCTGATCAAGAATATATATACTTTATAGGGTCGGAAACGATTCCTTCTCCCTGTTACATACTTTTCACAAGCTTAATATACTCTATGTACCTTCGTTTTGCGTACAGTTTGAATCCATTGTTTGTCCAAAAAATTAATAAACGAGAAGGCCAAGCTAACTTCGTCTGTGCCGAAGTTTTTATACCCTTGCATACGCTGTTTTTGAAATGACAGAGTTTAAGAACGCTTAGATAAAAATCAAGAACTTTTGTAACTAAAATCCATTTTCTGTCAGATGAACATCTGATTTCGACCAAATTTCGCGAATCTTTTTGAAAACATATCAAATTAACAATCGCCAAGTTTAAGAACGATAAAATTGAAAACAAAAAAGTTTTTCTCACTAAGACCCATTTTCCGACCGATAAGTCCTATGGCAGCCTGAAGATATAGTCATCTGATTTCGACCAAATTTATCAAATAAGTTTGAAAGCGTTTAATATTAATAATCACCGACCTTAAGAACGATTTACTTGAAAACAAAAAAAAATTTTTCACTAAGACCCATTTTCCGACCGATCGGTCCTATGGCAGCTTTAAGATATAGTCATCCGATTTTGACCAAAGTTTGCAAATCTGTTTGAAAGCATATAATATTGATAAAACGAGGTTGAGGACGCTTACATTGAAACCAAAAAAGTTTTTCTCAGTAAGACCCATTTTCCGACCAATCGGTCCTATGGCAGCTATAAGATATGGTCATCCGATTTTGACCAAAGTTTGCAAATCTGTTTGAAAGCATATAATATTAATAATGACCGTGTTTGGGAACGCTAACATTAAGAACAAAAAAGTGTTTCTCACTAAGACCCATTTTCCGACCGATCGGTCCTATGGCAGCTATAAGATATAGTCATCCGATCCGGTCGGTTCCGACATATAAGCAGCGTGCAGTAAAAAGAAAACTCTGTGCAAAATTTCAGCTCGATAGCTTTAAAACTGAGAGACTAGTTTGCGTAGAAACAGACGGACAGACAGACGGACAGACAGACAGACAGACAGACGGACAGACAGACAGACAGACGGACGGACAAAGCTCAATCGACTCAGCTAGTCGCCCTGATCAAGAATATTTATTGTTTATGGGGTCGGAAATGAATATTTCTATGCGTTGCAAACTTCGGGGCAAAATTATAATACCCTTTGCAAGGGTATAAAAAACAGAAATAAAGCGCAATAAATAATTGGATTTATTTGATATATGGATATACGTACTTTTGTATACATTGGTCAGGTTTATAAATTGGCATCCACTAAAGATCATCCTCTATAAGCAAGGATATATTTAATATATTATAGATATTATTATTTGTGTATAGTGACTTACCGTGAATATTGGAGTTTTGAGAACACATATCTGCCTTCTTATGGTATAAATGGAATTAAAGTATAGGAATAGCTATTTACATTTTTTTTTTTTTTTGGTTGGTTTTTTTTCAGTTTTAATCTTTATATCACACAGAACGTAAGTAGTAATAATGTAATGTAGTAGATCTTTTTTTTCCGTCTTATATATATTTAAGTCTAAACTGATTGATGAAATTATATTTTGTCTACACATTCAAAAAAAAAAATATATATATATATAATAACAGAGAACTTCAATCTAATGGCCTAAACACAATTTGTTTATTATAATTTGTGCATTTACATTTCGAGTCACAAGAGCGAATTTTGAATTTTGGCTTAAAGTTACAACTAATTGTTATTTTGCAGCGTTTCAGTTTAACACTAAGTATGGATGTTTGTTAATTGTATAAAGAGGTTTTGTAGATAGATTAGTATCTCAATTCGTTTTTTAGTTGCTACATTTTCATTATCATCAATCATTAATTACAAGTATGCGAGTCCAAGGGAGGTTAACAAGCGCTTCTTATAGCTTAGGTGTATAGAGACAACGTACAACGAGTTAACAAGGCAAAAAATTATTCAAAAAACAAACACAACGTGTCCAACTTAAAACGAGTAAAGGTAGTGGACGGGCATTAAATTAAATACAATTTAAATTACAATTAAAGTCTTTGAATTGAATTTCGATTTATCGACACGACGACGGCTACTACACGGCTATAAGTTTAGTCGAGTCTTGTGGTTACATTTACGTTTTTGCTGGAAATTGGCGTTGAGAGTAGTTGTATATATGATCTATATAGAAATTGCAACTCAACAGTTTATAGGGCGTTTGAAGTCATTTATGTTTCGTTTTGTACGTTAATACCAAATTTTAACTAGCGGCAAACGATTCGCGTTTTTAGAACAACTGCTTTGTTTGATATTTCTTCAATTAAGAATGAAATATTAGTTTCCCCTGTTAAACTGTTTGTTTTAAAGGAATAAAAAATGTCTGAGTGTAGAGGGTCTATAAAAAGAGGTTCAAAATTGATTATTATTTTGCTATCAAATTTAGGTCTATTATTTGGTTCTTCTATTTTTTCTATTTTCACAAACTTGTTTCCAAGAAAACAAAAGCTATTTGGTTCGGTAATAGAAAATTAAAGTCTTAGTTTTTACATATGTGTAGCCGTCTGCACCTTTTTTCTTCCGACTAAATTCAATGCTGTCCTTTTGTGTTTTGCTGCGTTTTAATAAGGAACTGTTTTCTACAAGCCTGTTAAAGACTTGATCTGCTACATGGATAGGTTTTTGATTTGTTTTTTTAACTTTTGAAGGTAGTTGTTTGCTCCAATAGCAATGTAATTGTTTAAATTGTTATTAATTAATAACACTGTGCAAGTCGAAAAAAAAGACATGAGCGGACTCAACGGTTTCCCCCTATTTCGGGTCCCAGGAATCGAACTGCATCATTACTTTTTTGAGTTATCACGAGGCCTTCATACGATTTTTTTTTTTAAGTTTTTTATCAACTTTGCCATTTTTGAGGGAATAAAACATTTTTTGACAGTCTCTAACTTGAACAGTGTTAGTTTTTTTGGTAATCTTTCTTCAGCAAAGTTTCTTGGAATGTTCCAGGCTAAAAGTTTTGGGAACACTTCAATCCCCGATATTGGGGCTTTGGGGGTCTTTCGAGTCGATATGACGGAAAATCGAATATAAACCTCCTTTTTTGTTCGATTTTTCGTTCATGTTTCTCCAGTATTCAACTTTTCGTATCCAATGCTTATACACAAATGTAGATCTTATAAAGCCATGTAGCTTTCCCAAAGAAATCAAGATGATAAAGTCTACCATTAAATAAATATACTGGTAACAATAATTAATATTTTTATATTTTTCAAAACATTTTTATAGTAACTATATTTGTGTGTATATATGTAATGTGTGTATGTAGTGTGTATTATTGATGTATGTTACGCATTTATGTACGATGATTTATTTATTGTTCATAACATTCGATCATCAAATTCCAACCGTTGAGTCCGCTCATGTCTTTTTTCTTTTTTTAAAAAAACTATCACAGTGTAATTAACGAGTGCAACTTCGCGAACCTGCAAAGAACTTGACGCAACGAACACAATTTTCTCACTGGCTTTAATTTTTTCATTGCTCTTTTACAATGCTAATTCGCCGCATGAGAGCAGACAGGCGAAAGTTTACAGAGAGTTTACAGAGCGAGATCAGGAGCTGTTATGTGCTGACCCGGTGGGGATAATTTTGATTTGCCATTTAGCGCTCTATGTCCCGTCTCACAGCTAGGTGTAGGACATGCACGTAACAACCCTTTACAATAATTAAGAGTATTAATATAGGCTGAAAAGACCAAACATCGGCCGCGTTGAAGATCCGCAGGTCTTCAAAATGTAGGTAATGGTGCAAGATGATGTATCGCGCGCTTGAAGATACCAGACTTGGTTTTCACGGTAGCGAGTCGCACCTTGCCATCTGTGCCAGGAATGGTTCCTACCACAACACCGAGTAGCCACATCTGTGGTGGCAGATTGTCTTCTCTGATGACGACTATGGCTCCTTCTTTGATGTTGGACGACTCCTTAGTCCACTTGACCAGCTGTTGCAGGCCTAAAAGATAGTCGCGCTACCAATCGCGCCAAAACCGCTGTTTGATAGCTGAGACTAGATGCCAACGCTGCAGACAGGTGAGTTTGTCATCTGATCTCTACGAAAGAGCAGCAGGAGGCAGTGTTGCGAGGGTGGTGCCCACAAGAAAGTGGGCTGGGGTGATAGCCTCACCATCGTTAGGTCTATTGCTATCGGCCGCGATAGGCCGCGAGTTTAGCACTGCTTCCACTTGCACTAAAACTGTCTGCAGCTCGTCTTCCTTCAATAGCGCGTTTCCAACAGACTTGATGAGAAGGTGCTTCGCTGACTTAACGGCAGCCTCCCACAGGCCTCCAAAATGAGGCGCGCGTGGTGGAATAAAGACGAATTCGAACTGGCGAGGTGCACTGAAACCCATAAGTGCATCCTTGTTGGTCTCGAAATGATTGGCGATATCCTGGAGCATACGTGCGGAACCCACAAAATTTGTGGCGTTGTCACAATAAAGTTTTTCGAGCGGTCCACGACGTCCAAGAAATCTAGTGAGACATAAAAGGAACGAATTAGAAGTGAGATCTTTAATAAGTTCCAGATGGACAGCCTTCCACGCGCAACAGACGAAGACTGCGCAGTACATTTTGAGAGGAGCTTTACCACGAATTCCCAATGAAACCCTAATTGGACTAAACAGATCGACTCCGCTAACCCTGAATGGCCGACTGCCTTGTAAACGATCCACAGGCAGATTACCCATGATTTGTGATAACAGTCTGGGCTTATAGCGGAAACAATGTTCGCATTGGCGAACTACAGCACTGCATTCGCGACGGGCGTTTATGAGCTAAACCGATTGTCGAAGTAGACCGACCAGAGCACGCGGACCAGCGTGGCAATTAGCCACAGCAGCCTGTTCCACTTTATCCATGGCTTGGCATCGTGTTTCCAAAAAGTTTAAAAATTTATCCTAGGTTGGTATCACATTTGATGGCGCTATCTCTTCCCATTTGGTCTTTGTGTCGGCGTCGAGGAATTTGAAGAGAGTTTATACGATGATGCACCCAGCGATCTCATCAATAGTTCCCATCGCCTTCAATGCTCGCATGTGAGAATTTAGCTTGTCAGACAGTTCGCGCAGCTTAGCACTTGACCCATCTTCAACTTTCTCCTGCCTCAGAATCTCAGCGAGGTGTGCCTGAAATATTAAGCGTTTATTATTAAAGCGATTGTTCAAAATATCCAAGGCGACGTCATAATTAGCATCCGAGATATCCAGCGAGATAACAGCATCCAATGCTGGTCCTGCCAAACAAGAACGCAAGTGCTGAAGTTTCTCGATTTTGCACAAGATGGGATCCTGGTCGATGACTGTGTGGAACATCGTATGAAAATTCGCCCATGTGTAACCGCCTCTGAACGTTGGAAGCTTCAGCTCCGGCACACGCCATTTGGATTTGGCCACAAGAGTAGAATGATCCCTTCCTGAAGATGTGTTGGCATCATTGCGCAAAGTTGACTGATCCGTTGTTGAAGATGTGTTGGCATCAGTGCGCAAAGTAGACTGATCCATTGCTGAAGATGTATTGGCATCAGTGCGCAAAGTTGACTGATCCATTGTTAAAGATGTGTTGGCATCAGGGCGCAAAGTTGAACACGTAGGCATTCCTGAGGTACTCTTGCGCAGGGCTGAACGAATGCGAACTTCCATTGAAACCGCTAAGTCGTCAAATTGGTCGCGCAATTCGCTTTCAATTTCATCAAAGTCCAGTTCTTCTAGACTAGAATGGCACAAATTAAAAGATTCAATCATTTTATTCAAAACTTTTAAATAAACATTGAGCCCATCTTCATCAAACGAATAAATAGCAGCACCTGCCAGTCTTGTTTGCATCGCCAAGGCTCGTTCATACATTGCCTTAGCCCTTTTCTTTAAAAAAGTCACCCTGTGTTCACTCGGTACAGACGTTGAATTGTCTAGATTCATTTTCACAATTTGGTCGCGACGAACACTCGCATAAAACAGAATCGAAATCCGTTGCCAGACTGTGTGTATGTATGCGCGTGTCTGCTTGTATGTTGATCGTTGATTGTCTGTATGCAAGCGCGTGTATGCCAAGTAACTGTTCTTAGCTGGCGTGTTTCACAGCACAGGGTATTGGTTTTGTGGTTATGTATGCCCGGCCATAACCATCAAAATGCACATTTAACGTATTTTTCACTTCTTTTTATATATATATGAGTATATATTTGTCCTTAGATCACGTCGGGGTCACCAAAATGTTGTGACACTGAGCTTTTTCAGTGCCCTTTAGGAGATGATTCCTTCAATCAATTATAAAAAACACGAACACCGAAATTTCGTTTAATTATAGTACAACTGTTTATTGGGTATTTTGCGAAGGGTAACCCTTGATGCCAGAGCCTTTATTAATTACAAGTTTATATGAAGGGTGGCTGCTCGAAGCCAGAGCCTTTTGCTAATTTACAAATAGCAATCAAAATTGAGTTCAGAGATGCAAGCGTGCCTGTATGTACGCAACACGTGCCAACTACAATTAATTTAGAACTGCAAGAACTGACCGTACAGAAGCTGCAACGGCCGGCTTGGACCTAGCTACAATGTTAGGCAAGCGACAAAGAGAGCAAAGAGAATGATAACAAAGAGAGCAAAATGCAGCTGAGCTGATCAAAGCAAACAATGAGTATGAATTACGTTAAGCTCAGAGCAATAAATAAATGATTTGAGTGATGTTACAATGACCTTTAATTTTATGTTAGTTCTTTGGGCCCTCGCCCAAACAATGCTCTCAAACAGAGTTGCAAATTTGGTCAAGTTGGTCAAGATCGGATGACTATATCTTATAGCTGTCATAGGACCGATCGGTCGGAAAAGGGGTCTTAGTGAAAAAAACTTTTTTGTTTTCGAGTAAATCGTTCTTAAGGGCGGTGATTCTTAATACTATATGCTTTTAAGCAGATGTGCAAACTTTGGCTAAAATCGGATGACTATATCTTATAGCTGCCATAGGAACGATGAGTCGGAAAAAGGTAGGTAGGTAGGTAGTTCCGGCTGGCCCTTTGTAGGGACCACACATAGACCTTACGGTCCTTAGTGAGGCCGGGTGGCTTTTTCTGGGTACCATTAGAAATCCAAGAGGATGTTTGACGTTTTGGCAAATGCCAATAGTTGTTTGGGAGACCTCCTTGCCGCCTCTTCAAGAGAGTTGAGACTTGGGGAGTGCAGATGTCTTAGTCTCGTCTTATCGATCGCTGGGCAGCTGCAGATAAGGTGTTCCAGAGTTTCAACGACTCCAGGTTCCTTACATTTCCTGCAGATGTCCGTTGTCGTGATGCCTAGCTTTTTCGCGTGAGCAGCTGCTAGGCAGTGACCAGTTAGTATGCCTATAAGCAGTCTACAGTCTCTTCTTTGGAGCTGTAGCATATAGTGCGTGAGTTTTTTTGTCTCTTGTCTTGCACATGATTTTTGAAATTCTGCAGCCGGTTGTGTTCTTCCACTTTTCCTCCGCTTCTTTCTCCGCTATCTCCTCCATTTTGCTGTGTAGCGTCTGTACGGAGATAGATATGTTTAGTGTTGCTTCTTGGCTTAGTGCGGTTCCGGCTTTTGCAAGACTGTCAGCCATTTCGTTTCCATCAATGCCCCGGTGGCTGGGAATCCAATAGATTTGCACCTTTGTAGAGATGCTGAGGGAATCTATTGCCTCCCTGCTTGCCAGAACATTTTTGGAATTAATGGTGTGTTTCTGCATTGCTTTGATTGCCGCTTGGCTGTCAACGTATATGTTTATTTGGTTGTTTGGTGCGTATTGTTCTGCCAATTCCGCTGCTTTCCTTATTGCGAAGACCTCCGCCTGGAATATGGTGCAGTGGTCTGGCAGTTTATAGGAGAGCCTCAATTCCGGCTCATCGCAGTATACAGCGGCTCCGACTCCTGAGGTCATCTTGGAGCCGTCTGTAAATAGGTGCATTGCTTCCTGGGCCAGTCCTATACGCCAGTCTTCTGGTCCCATTAATGCTGATGCACCTGTGAAGTTGGTTTTTGGGATCATGTAGTCCGTGCTACTGCTGATCACTCTACCCACCGTGCTGTGTCCATAGCTTTGTAGCGCCATGGTGCCTGCCGCACAAAGACGTTGGGCCGTCTTTTGTGCAAGGAGGCGTGCTTGGATGTCCAGGGGGTTGACTCCTAGGATGTGTTCGAGTGCTTTTGTTGAAGTGGACCTCAGCGCCCCCGTTATGCAGACTAATGCCTGCCGCTGGGCCTTTTCCATCAGCTTTAGATATGTGGACTTCTCCGTGGCTTGCCACCATACCAATATGCCATGTAGTAGTATCGGTCGTATTATTGAGATGAAGAGCCAGTGCGTTAGACTTGGTGATAGGCCCCAAGTGCTGCTTAGCATCTTCTGGGATGCATATAGCGCATTGGTAGCCTTTTTCACCCTTTCCTCCACATTGAGTCTCCATGACAGTTTACTGTCGATAACTACTCCAAGGTATTTTACGTAGTTCTTTGGCGTTAGCTGTATTCCATTTATCGTAGGTGGAGTCCATTGCGGTACCTTGTATCTCTTGGTGAAGAGAATCAGGTCCGTCTTCTCCGCATTGATACTGAGTCCGGCTTCTGTGGCCCACTTTAGTATCTCTTTGAGAGTAGAGTCCATGATTGAGCTAAGAGTCGATGGACATTTCCCCATGATAATTATGCTTATGTCGTCAGCATATGCGGTTATCTTGGGTGCTTTCCTGCGGAATTTTCGTAGTAGTTCGTTGACCACAAGGTTCCATAGAAGGGGCGACAGGACTCCGCCCTGAGGCGTTCCTCCATGTGCCTCTTTCGTCATGGTTGTGGTACCCCACTCGGCTTGTACTCTTCTGCAGCTCAGCAGGTTGTATATCCAAGAGTCCAATGCATTGGGTATTGCTAGTGCCCTTAGGCTTCGCATTATCGCTTCTGTAGTGACGTTGTTTAATGCACCAGATATATCTAGGAATGCTCCCAGGGTAAATTCTTGATGGTACAATGCCTTCTCGATGGCGGCTACTAGGGAGTGTAGCGCCGTTTCCACCGATATCCCTTTCGTGTAGGCGTGCTGATTATTCTCCAAGGTCAGGTTCAAGCCTTCTCTTATGTGAAGATCTAGTACTTTTTCCATTGTTTTGAGCAGGAATGAAGTGAGGCTTATGGGTCTGTAGTCCCTTGGTTGCACATGACTGCATTTTTCCGCTTTTGGCAGGAATACAATGCGTGCTGTCCTCCAGACCACAGATACATAGCTCCATCTCAAGCATGCTTCATAAATGGATTGAAGGAATGGGACGATTGCGCATTTGCTCGTCTTTAGCATGGCTGGGAATATTCCATCCAGTCCTGGGGATTTGTAACTCGCGAACGAGTCGATCGTCCAAAGGATTTTCTCTGGAGTAATGATGTTGTTTGGTATGTTTATTTGTTGTGTGTGTAGGTCATGAGGCGTATCTGACTCAGTGACAGCAGTTCAGCCTGGGAAGTGCGCATCAAGAAGAGCGCATGTCGCTTCCCTGCTGCTTTCCGTCCAGTGGCCGTCGTTCGTTTTCAGCTGACTCTGCAGGGGAGGCTGCTTTAACAGCAGTTTCCTGAGTCTAGCTGTTTAAGAGACCTTCTCTATGCTGGAGCAGAAGGTTCTCCACGCGTTCTGCTTTGCCTTTCGTGCTTCTTTTTTGAAGAAGCGAAGTCTTATCTTGTATTCTTCCCAAATTATTTGCTCATCCGCTTCTTTGGCGAGTTTGAAGCATTCTTGCACGTCCTTCCTCTGCTCTTTTAGCGCTGGGGTCCACCAGGGGGGTCTGGTTCTCCGTTTGCTAACTGTGAGTTTGCATGAGGATTTGTATGCTTCGGTTAGGTTGGACGTGAGCGTCTTCACGGACATCTCAATATCGTCTACCGAGCAGATGTTCACTGGCGTAGGTAGTTTTGATTCTACCGTTTTCAGGTACTTCACCCAGTTGGTGTTCCGGGGGTTCCTGTAGGTTTTTCTGGTTTGGTTGTGGTTGAACTCGATTTTAAAATGGATGTACTTGTGGTCTGAGAAGGAGAGTCTTTTGAGGACTCTCCATTCTGATGCCTGAGTACTGTTCCCTAAGGTCAGAGTTAGGTCTAGGACGTTGGCCGATGTTGGTCCCACATATGTAGGCACATCTCCAACGTTTTCTACATTTATGTTAGTTTGTAGTATAAAGCTTAATAAAGACTCACCTCTGTCGTTTATGTCCGGACTGCCCCACACTGTGTGATGTGCGTTGGCGTCCGTTCCGATGACAAGTGGCTGGTTTTTCCTACCCGCCTCGGCCGTTAGACGTACGAGCTCGGATGGTGGTGACTCTCGCTCGTGTGCCATGTAGCAGGACGCCATTATTATTGGCTCATCATCGTGGCCTTCCAGGGCCACAACTGTGAGGTCGTCCGTGCTGTAATTTGACATAAGGTAAGCGTAGATGCCTTTTCTTACCAGAATGGCTGTCCGTGCCTTACTTACCGCGGTGGGGTGGAAAGTGTTGTAATTTGGTGACCTTAGCCCTGAGACCTTGTTGCCTGCCGCAATCCAAGGTTCCTGAACTAAGGCCACATCGGCGGGCCCTTCCTCAAGGGTTATCAGGAGCTCCGCCGACGCAAGCTTGCTTTTATGCAAGTTGACCTGGAGGACCTTCAACTGCATGATCGTTGTCGGCGTCCCCCGGCCCGGATGGGTCAACTACCATGGTTGAATCCTCATCCTCGTCGTTCTCCAGGCTGGATGGGTCAACTACCATGGCTGAGACACCATCCCCTTCGTTCTGAGCAGAGTGCACTGCCTCTGTAATGTCGAGGCTGCTGGCTCTTTCGACCATCTCGTCGATGCCAAGGTCTTTTTCGACCTCCCCTGCCTCCAGCGTGTGCTCGTTCTTGTCTTCTGGGTGGCGCTTTTTGAGTCGTAGGTGCACGCTACCTACTCCCCACGCCATCTTCCCGAACCTTGGGTAGAGCAAATCGTCGGCCTCCTTGTTGATCTGGAGGACCATGTGCTGCCCGTTCTTGTCGGGCTTAGCAACATATAGCACCTTCCAGTCGCTTGTTGGCACGTCCGGGTTTTGCCACCGTAGCAGTTTCAGCGCCTGCTCTTTTGGTACTACCCTTGGGAAGAGCACTTTCGCCTTCGGAACTGACGGAATACATGTTCTGTCAACAACCTCCAGCTGAGCACCCTCCCATGGGCTTCCCATGTCTGCAACGACGCTTTTGACCCACTTGAGGGTGAGATCGTCCATGCATTTGAGGATCTTGACTCCAAACAGCCAGCCTGCTCCGTCAAACGTTACCGGTTGCGCTGCTGGGTCGTCCATCCTCTTAAAAATTTCCTCGAACAGCATCCCCTCCACTTGCTTCCACTGTTCTGGCGTCATTTTTCCGAAAGGGTCGCTTTTGTCGACTAGGGCTACGTTTTGCCACGTCGCTGGCTGACTCCTTTGTCGGTTTTTGTGTGTTTGGGGTGGAGCTTGGTAAAGCATGGCTCCGCGGTCTTGGGCATGGCTGTTTGGCGACTGGGGCCTCTGCCTTCGCTTGCTCGGATGAGCGCTGCCGCTTCATTACCACGCTTTCCTCCACCTTATTAACGTATGCGGCGGAGGTGGCTTTCATCGCCGGTCTCTCCGCAAAGTGCTTGCGACCCTCCTTGATGTTTTGCTCGGCCCATGCCAGCTTGTTGCTCTCTTCTGGGGAGAGCTTACCGCTGCCATCGAGCCGCGCTTTGATCTTAAGCGCCGCCTTGTATTGGGCCTTCGCTCGCATGCCCTCCTTGGTCCTTTTGGGCCTTACCTTACTTGAGGTACTAGAACCCGCTTGGACTGGGGAGAGCAGCAGCTTTTCCTCGTCCTCCGAGTTTATTGAGCCGCCGTGCGACTCGCAGTCCGAGTCTGCATGGACTGCGGTACCACGGCACACTTTGGCTTTATATGTCGTCTTGGTAGCTGTACAACTGTCTTGGCCTGCTCCAACCGCAACAGAGGTGTGACCGCTGGCGACACGAAGAGAGGATTTCTCCTCACCGTGCCTCACGCCTTCCACCGACGTTTGGGCTGATATCCCAGCCCGAGTTTGGTCTTTTATTGTGTGCATATTTATGGACCCATATTGGTTACTTTTTGTTCTTGAGAACCACCCCATAGCATTTTATGCCTGCTGCCAGGCACCTCTTAACCATGGCTCCGGCTCAACTCTACCCAACTGAAGCTGGATAGTGCTGGCCTTCGCCTTAGCTAGACACTGCATTTCCTGGGTGTAAGACGCGCAAGTGACACTAGGTATAGCTCGCTTTTAGCCGAGGTGCATACAGTGTCCATTGCCCAGCCGACACCCTCGGGGAGGGTTCAGTTAGAGGATCTCTGTCAGCCTTAAAAAGGGTCTTAGTGAAAATTTTTTTTTTGTTTCAAGTAAATCGTTCTTAAAGTCGGTGATTATTAATATTAGACGCTTTCAAACTTATTTGAAAAATTTGGTCGAAATCGGATGACTATATCTTAAGGCTGCCATAGGACTGATCGGTCGGAAAATGAGTCTTAGTGAGAAAAACTTTTTTGTTTTCAATTTTATCGTTCTTAAACTCGGCGATTGTTAATTTGATATGTTTTCAAAAAGATTCGCAAAATTTGGTCGAAATGTAGGAAAATGGGGTAAGCGTTCTTAAACTCTGACATTTCAAAAACAGCATTTGCAAGGGTTTAAAAACTTCGGCACAGACGAAGTTAGCTTGGCCTTCTCGTTTTTATATGAAGTTTGCCAGGAATTTGTAGTTTCCGCGGTGCTGGATACCCGGCTTAAGACGCAAAGGAACAGCATGATTTATTATATAAGAGAGGGGACAACGGGTCCTTATAGGACAAGCAGAGTTTTAGGTCATCACCGAACGTCAAAGCATGCGAATAAAGCAGGACGTGAGGGATGTCGTTAATGAACAGATTAAAAAGTTGAGGTCCAAGATGACTACCCTGAGGTACCCCAGAGAGTACGTTGATGGATTCAGAAAGCGACGAATTGAAACGGACACGCTGGGAACGGTCTGTCAAAAAAGCTTTTATCCAGTTAAGAAGGTTTAGAGGAAAACCAAGCAGATAAAAAATGTGAAGTAGGAGATCATGATTGACAGAGTCAAAAGCCTTGCTAAAATCAGTATATATTACATCTGCCTGTAGTTTATTAATAAAACCCCTGTTCACTATAGAAGTAAACTCAAGCAGGTTTGTAGAAACAGAACGCCTTTTCATAAAGCCGTGCTGAGATTGCGAAATAGTTGAGCGACAGGAGTACTGTATTTGAGATGTTAAAGCATTTCAAAAAGATTAGGAATGTCAGATAGTTTTGAGATACACCTGTAATTTGTTACTGACGATTTAGATCCTTTTTTATGAAAAGGAATGACAAAAGATTTCTTCTAATCGTTGGGAAACACACCTAGCTCAAGAGATAAGTTAAACAACCTTAAAAGCGGGAAGCATAAAGAACTTGCACAATTTTTAAGCACACAGCTTGGTACATTGTCAGGTCCAGGAGTATATGATGTTTTAATCGAACGAATACCCGAAAGCAGACACTCTAAGGGCCGTTTTCTCATGTTCATGTTTTTGCTCAAATCGAAATCCATCTAGATTTTGCATCTAGATGGTTTTTGTGCAATTGATTGTCTCATGTAGGTTGATTATAAATTCGGGCATTTACGCCACGGTCACACCGGGAGGGCTGGAATGGTCAAGTACTAGGTTGGCAGCACCTCTGCACTTGGCTGAATTATGTTTTTTTTTTTGCGCGCCAATTTAAAAAATTAAAGCATGAATTTTACAGAGGAGGAGAAGGTTTTTCTTTTGGAACGACTTGTTACTATGATGGAAGAATAAGCAGTAGGTCGAAAGCCATGTTCACACAGGCAAATAATTTGGACAAATTTTCATGAAAATTGGGCTAAATATGCCAAATTGTGGAACTTTCCGGCCATATTTGATCAAATTATTTGCGTATGGAACCACAGTTTAAGTTTTTAATCCTGTAAAATCTTTAATCAGGGCTTTTTAATCAAAATTTAGCCAAATTAATTGGATGTGAAAACTTAGCTTAAGCAATGAACTAGGGGAATTAGAATGTGCATCTGTAATTTCAGCAATGTCTGCAGGTGTTCTTATATATTAAAGGCACATCCAATATTTTCCATTTTTGGTTTACTTAATAACAATTCTGACTTTGCTGTTTTTAGCAGTAGTTGTTTTTTGTTTTCAAATATTTTCCAGTGTGACCATATGCGCGGATACACAAAAATACTAAATTTGTATAAGAATGTACATGGATTTGAAATCAATGAGGTTGAAGTAGATTACTACGAAATTCATCTAGATGGTTAGCACTGAACATGAGCAAAGCAAATGCAGCAAATCCACCTAGATTTGCAAAAACACCAACATGAGAAAACGGCCCTAAATCCAAAACAGGTGGATGGATGCTGTTAGAGTCGGTAATAGGACAGGGATACGGATTAATGGTACCAAAACTAGTCGATGAAAACGGAATATAACGCTGGAAAAATGCTGCGAATAAATTGGCGATGTCAGCATCATTACTAGCAGTCACATTATCGAGCGAAAGCGATGGAGGAATCTGAGAAGATTTGCGTTTGGAGTTAACGAAGTTATAGAACTTTTTGGGGTTTTGCTGAAAGCTTATCTTGCAGCTAAGCAGATAATTATTGGAGCATTCTGAATTATGTCGCAAAAACTTTGAACGGGCCATTGAATATTTAGAGAAATCTAACTGAGAACCGCATATCTTAAATTTTTTATACAGACGAGATTTTATATTTTTCAAATTAGACAAGCTTTTCGTAAACCATGGGGAAGAGCGCGTGCGAGAGGTAGTGTACGAAACTGGTACATGCATTTTTAATACATTATAAATAGCCTCAGAGAATGACTCGGTGGCTTCCTCAATATGTCAACATGTATCAAGGAAGGACCAATCGCACGCTGCCTCGTTCAGGGATGTAAAATTTACTTTACGAAAGCAATAAGATTGGCTACGTTGGGTCGAGATCTCAGCGCAGTTCGTCGTATCAAGTTCAATGCTAAGCTCAACAGCAGGGTGATAAAATGTGAGGAACTAAAGTACCTCACAAGGGCCTGCGTAGGGGAGTGAGGAGAGTGCGGCGAATTCGCAGAGAGAGAGGTGAAAGTGTGGGGGAAGAGAGCATAGCGGAGAGGAAAGGCAGCAGAGGCGGTGATTGGCGGGTCTAAGAATCTGTTAAGCGGAGGACGAATGAGCACGAAACGGGTGAGAGCAAGATGAAAGGTAACGGGATGGAATGTTCGAGAAGGGCTCAAGTGCATGGAAAGTGCATAAGGGCTGAGGGACGTGGAGAGAGAACCATGGAGATGAACAGAGGAAGCAATCGCTGTTGCTGGGCAGCAGGCCAACTGCGGCAAGCGGTTCTAACGGAAGGAGGCCGAATGGGCAAGAGATGGACCAAGCCTATAAAAGGCCCTGACGGCCAGCGGGCAGTGTGCGACGGAAATCAAAGTGAGTGCGAGTGCGTCAGTAACGGTCGTAATAGCAAGTGCCATCAAAGGATCACGCCAGTTTTGTGCGAGGACACAAGTCACAGGAGCAAGGAGCAGAATAGCAGATAAGTGCTAGAACAGTAAGTGGCGGGCAGAAGCGAAGTTGAAAGTACGGCAAGCTGGCGATTATAGCAGTAGGAGACGTCGGTCCCTAAAGCCAAGCGCAAGCCAACCCAGCAAATCGCTGCCAGGTCGGAGAAACAACTGCTACACGAGAAGGAAGGGTTGGCGAATCGAGAGACAAGTCCAACGATATTCCGAGTGAGCGAGAGTTGTGGTACTACGGGAGGCAGAGTCTTGTGGTGAACAAGGGAGCCAATTAGCAAATAAGAAGCATATCCTGTTAACGATTAACTACCACCTAAGCCGAATATCTGATATTATACATGTGCGATACTACTGAGAAACAGAAAGGTCTTATCAATTGTTATTTGGGACACTACAAATTTGTTGAGGCGAGCCACGACATTTCTCGAGCCTAGCTTAGGGTAGTTTCGAGCAAAAGGAAAGACTCGTTACAGCTGGCGCCCAACGTCCTAAATTACAAAGAAAAAAAATCGAATCAGTAGAAATCAGTAGGAAAGCACAATGGGAAGAGCGTGGGTACATAATCTCAAGAAAGAGGAAATCGTACAATGTGGAAAACCATTAGGGTTCGAACTAAACGGAAATCTGGATGAAATAAGAAAGCAATTTAAGGATCTCATAGAGCAAAACGAGAACGACCCAGAAATAGGACCGAAAATAGACGAGATGGCTAGGAAGTTTCAAAAATCAACTCCCAAGAAAACGGAGGGAGAAGGAGTATCCATTATTGAGACTCTGTCAATTCCGAACTTAACGGCCATAGCTCAAGGCCCATCAGGGGGAAACAATCGGCGAAGGAGCAAAACCCGACAGGACTCGGACAAGGCAAATAGAGATGCAGCAGTGGTCATGCCAGATTACCCGAAAGTAGCAAAACAAGTTAGGGAGTGGACATTTCGGTTTGATGGGACATCAAAGCCATTAGAATTTCTGGAACAGGTACAGTGGTCAGCAAATACATACGGGCTAAACATCGACATGATACCAAGAGCGATGCCATAGTTGCTAAAAGACAAAGCATTGAAGTGGTATGTGGCAAACGACAAACAATAGAAAACATGGAAGGAATTTGTCGAAAGTTTCCAAGCATTCTTTTTGCCGAGAGGCTACTTTAGTAAATTGGCAGAAAAAGTCAGAAGAAGGAAACAAGGATGGGGCGAATCGTTTAAAGATTTTATGGTAGAGATGCAGACACTGATGAGACCGCTACAATGTACACCAGATGAGGAAATAGAAATAATTAGTGAAAATAGCACACCAGACCTCAGGATGTTCATACGCCCACACGCATGCAAAACACTAGAAGCAATGATTACTCTGGCCGACGAATTCGAGGCATTAGAGAAAGACCGTGAAACATTTAGACGGGAGAACTGCGAAAGCATGAGGAGGGCAAACATCCACATAGGCCACAGGCAAAAGCAGCATAGCACAGAGACATGCAGAAGATGTAATGATTATGCTAGGCCACCAATAGGTAGACCAGAAATACAAAAGCCACAACACATAGATCATAGGCAAGAAAATTTTACGCCTAAATATATGCAACAACCGGCACAAGCTTGCAGGAGATGCGGCCAAAGTGGACACTGGGCGAGAGAATGTAGAAACCCAAGGATCGCTTTTTGTTGGCAGTGTGGGAAAATAGTAATCAAAAGTTGGGAGTGCTGCAAAGCGGCGGGAAATGGGCAACGATCTCAGCCTCAGAGGGGCGAGCAGGGATCGCTCGAATCGGCCTCTCAAAACTAGTGGGAGAATTGCATGAAGAGGAGACCCAGTTGTCAGCAACCGTGATGATCGGATCACATAAGGTGCGAGCAACAATCGATACGGGGGCTACCAGCAGTTTCATAAGCGAAGAATTGTCCAAACAATTAGGACGAGCAGGCAAAATAAGACAATCAAAACGGCAAGTTAGATTGGCGGATGGACGAAGCAGCCAAATCAGAACACAATATGAGGTGGACATTCAATTCGGAAATAGGAAAATACCTATGAATTTCCTAATTCTACCTGGAGTAGTAGACAGTTTGGTCCTGGGGTGGAACTTCATTAGAAAGGTGGGAGCCAGAGTAGAATGCGCGGGCCACGAAATTAATATACCAGCAAGGGGAAGAAGAAATGGGTGGTTGGAGGAAAAACTTTCAGTGGCGGTAGAAGAAACAAGAGAAACAATTACAGAAGAGGATATAGAAGACTTTTTGAGAAAGGAACTAGCGAGGCTCGAGAAATTGGAAGGTACATCGAATGTGGCTGAACATCGCATTACAATGAAAGATGATCAACCTATCAAGCAGCGACACCATCCGAAAAATACTAAAATGCAAACGGAGATTAATAAGAAGGTGGATGAACTACTCGCGTCAGGGTATATCGAAAAGTCAAATAGTCCGTACAGCTCACCAGTCGTTATGGTAAAGAAAAAGACAGGAAAATTGAGGCTATGTGTAGATTTCAGACCAGTTAATGCGAAATCCATAAAGGATGCCTATCCAATGCCACAAATCAACTACATTCTAGATCTGTTACGAGAGGCAAATTACATAAGTAGCTTAGATCTAAAATATGGATATAGGCAGATTCCTTTGGAAGAAAAGAGTCGCCCAATGACGGCGCTTACAGTGCCGGGAAAAGGGTTGTTCCAATGGCGAGTCATGCCATTTGGGTTGCACTCGGCATCGGCGACATTCCAGCGAGCGCAGGATCAAGTGATTGGTCCAGAAATGATGCCGCATGCGTTTGCGTATCAGGACGATATCATTGTCATTGGCCGAACGTTGGAGGAGCATATGAAGAACTTGAAAGAGGTATTCCGCAGACTGATAGCAGCAAACCTGAAAATAAACAAAGATAAGTGTCATTTCTTTAAAAAGGAATTGTTGTACTTAGTACACAGAATAACCAGCGAAGGAATAGGAACTGATCCAGATAAAGTAGCAGCGATAGCCGAATTGAAGCCTCCAGCAAACACAAAAGAACTGCGACGATACTTGGGAGTAGCATCCTGGTACAGGCGATACGTACCAGATTTCGCCACACTAGCCCAACCGCTCAACGCACTATTAAAAAAAAGGGCCCCATGGGTGTGGACGCCTGAATGTCAACAGGCATTTGAGGATGTAAAGGCCAAGCTAGTATCCGACCCAGTGTTGACATGTCCAGATTTTTCCAAGCAATTCATTCTCCAGACAGATGCCAGCGATTACGGGTTGGGGGCGATTTTAACACAGGAGACAGAGCAAGGGGAAAAAGTCATCTCGTACTCCAGCCGAACACTAAATGGGGCAGAAAGAAATTACTCAGCGACAGAAAAGGAGTGTTTGGCAATAGTATGGGCCATAAGGAAGCTGAGACCTTACCTGGAGGGATACCATTTTAAAGTTATTACCGATCACATGGCACTAAAATGGCTAAGCAGCATAGAGAGCCCAACAGGAAGAATTGCAAGATGGGCGTTAGAACTCTAGCAGTATGATTTCGAGATAGCGTACAGGAAAGGCCAGTTGAATGTAGTGGCAGATGCACTCCCAAGGCAACCAGTAAAAGATGTATGTAGGAGAATGGAGGATGAGGAGGAGGGATGGAAAAGAGCGAATGGAGAGTGTAGGTGGACCCAAGAAATGGCACAGAAGATTAGTGCAAACCCACAAAAGTTCCCAGACTATTTGGCGAAATCAGGAGGGTTATATAGACATATACCACACAGAGCGGGCAATGAAGATGTGGTGTCGTGGAAGCTATGTGCCCCGGCGGACAGAAGAGAGCGAGTCATGCGGGAGAATCATGATTCCGAAACAGCCGGTCATGCTGGGAGTCGCAGGACGATTGCTAGGATAGCGTCTCGGTAAATATTGGCCGGGAATGCACAGGGACGTACGAGGGTACGTCAGAAAGTGCGAAATATGCCTGCAAAACAAACCTAATCAACTGAAAGCAGCAGGAGAAATGCTGACACAGATCCCTGAAGAGCCATTGGCGACGGTGTGCGCAGATTTTGTGGGACCACTGCCCAGATCAAAACAGGGAAACACAATGTTGTTAGTGCTAGTGGATAGGTTCTCAAAATGGACTGAACTAATACCATTACGAAAGGCGACGAAGGAAGCGTTGCAAAAAGCCATTAGAATGCGGATAATAGCAAGGTTTGGCGTACCAAAAGTGCTGATAACAGATAATGGTGCTCAGTTTACCAGCAGGGCATTCAGGAAGTTTCTAGAGGGATTGGGAGTTCGCCATCAATTCGCGGCTCCATATACACCAACAGGAAAATCCGACGGAACGCATGAATAGGACGGTAAGGACCATGATAGCGCAATACTCGGGGGAGGATCAGAGAACATGGGACAAAAACTGGCCGGAGATAATGTTAGCAGCAAACACTAGTATTGCGGAGTCCACAGGATATACCCCAGCATTTGTGACACAAGGCCGAGAACCACGTTTGCCAAGGGCACTGTACGATAAGATAAATATGGGCACGGGGAAAGAATGTCAAACGCCAAGTGAAAAAGCACAAAAATTAAAAGAATTGTTCGAAGTAGTAAGACGGAATTTGGAAAAAGCCGCGCAAGATCTAGCGAGGTATTATAATTTGAGAAGAAGGCCATGAAAACCGGTAGTAGGAGAAGTAGTATGGGCAAAGGAACACAAGTTGTCCAATGAAATAGAGGGATTCGCGTCAAAACTTGCACCGAGATATAGAGGGCCATACGAAATAATAGGTTTTACATCGCCGGTCATCTGCAAACTACGTCATAAAAGAAACCAACAGACGCGGACGGCTCATGTGAGTGAACTAAAGCCGCAGCAGATAGAGGCCACCAAGCAGGTTAACGAAGAGTAGGGGATACGCGAGCACATAAAGCCGACAAAAGAATATGAGAAACGGAGAGCGTCTAGGACAGATGACGGTTATACACGCGGCGATAAAAATCAAACAAGACAGAAAGAGATAGACGCTGAGAGTACAGCCGTTAAGATGCAAAACAGTCGGAAAGAGAGGAGAAAGCGGAACGGAAGCTGGCCAATGAGAAACTTTCTCGGGATAACGGAACTCACATGTGGGTGGGGGGCCTATATAAAGCGCAGCGGCCCTCAACTGAGAAAACATTTCAGTATGAGCAGTCGCGCTCCACGCCAGAAGAGGAGAAGCAGCAGCAGGAGGAGGAGAGGACGAAGAAGACGTCAAGAAGGGGCGGATGGCACCCACCAACACAGGCGCAGGTACGGCAGACCACTGTGGTGGACGGATGGCTCGTCTATCAAGTCACCACGGTGGTAACCTGGTCGGAGCCAGTGGGACGACCACGTCAAGAGTGGAGAGCCAAGAGTGGAGGAGCCCCCAGCAGTGGAGGAGGCCCCAGCAGTGGAGGAGGCCGAAACGATGGAACCGGGGGAGGAGCAGCGTTGCCCCTGGGTGTGGCCGTCCGTCAGGCCGACATGGGCAAGGCAGGCGTCGTGCCCCGAGCCGAGTCAAGGGCCAAGACCGGCCTTGCAGCGGCAAGGGTCTTGGCCGCAGCAAGGCCGACCACAGCATGAGACATGACGTCACACAAGGTTACAAAAAAAAAACACACAAACAAAAAAAAAAGGAAACAACGCCACAGAAATCACAAAAAAAAAGAAGTCCCAAATCAGCCGACGATCAGGTCTGGCGAGGGGGTGGGACGCACACACGACATCACAGGGGTTACACAACAAAAAAAAAAAAGGAAAATCCAAATATGTTGGGGGGCTGGGGTGGTGTTCCAAATTTTTATTGTATTTATATATATTTTATTTATATATATTAAAAAATAGAGAACCACAGAAGGCAGCAGGCATACGAGTCAGCAGGAAACAGTGGGGCGGCGTCGGCAGAGGAGTAGCTGAAAGGAGAAAACGGAAGTGAAATTAGAAAGAAATAAAAGAGAAAAGAAAGTGAAAAGACTTACCGGCAAAGGAAAAAGACATGTGCTTCATTAGTGGTGGGCACGTGGTTAGAAGTAACCGACTCGTCCCAAAGAAACAAGGGAACACTGGCAAGCCATCAATAAGGAGGGTGTCGTTATCGATAGGTCCGTAACCGATAGTGACGGATCGTTACAAGCTAAATGTTAAACGATTATAGTCGAGAAGCGAGGGGGCGTCATCGATGTATGGGGATGGTCGTAAGGCGGGGAAAAGTTTTGGGTTTGAATTTATTTAAAAAAAAAAAAAGAGGGGGGAAGAGAACGAAAAACAAAGGGGATTGTTTTTCTCTATGAAGGAAGGGGGAAGTGTGAGGAACTAAAGTACCTCACAAGGGCCTGCGTAGGGGAGTGAGGAGAGTGCGGCGAATTCGCAGAGAGAGAGGTGAAAGTGTGGGGGAAGAGAGCATAGCGGAGAGGAAAGGCAGCAGAGGCGGTGATTGGCGGGTCTAAGAATCTGTTAAGCGGAGGACGAATGAGCACGAAACGGGTGAGAGCAAGATACAGCAGAGTTGGTGATGTCACTGACAAATACAAGATCAAGGATCCTGCTCATGCTACTCATGATAGAATTTTTTCTGTCCAAGAGACAGCTCGGACATTAAATCGGCAAATTCGTGTTGGATAGATGGAAAAAGTTCGTCGGAATTATCAAAAGGTGACCAGGATATGTGAGGAATATTAAAGTCTCCAACGACAACTAAACGATCACGGTCATTTAATAGAGATGCGATATGTCGAATTCGTTCAGCGTGAGTTAGATAAACCGCGAGCTCAGATGCGGGAGGGATGTACGAACATGCAAAAACAGCAACAAATTCAATGTCAAGGGATGATTCACAGGGAATTAGCTGAGATGGCCAGATTGCATCGACAGCGACAAGAAACCCACCGCCACGACGAGTTGGGCGATCGCACCTATATATATAACATTCTTGTCACTAAGGATCTCGAAATTGGATATACCAGCTTGAAGGGAAGTCTCACAAAAAGCTATGACATCTTGTACAAAAGATGCACTATTAATAAACAGCGCGCTCAGCTTACCGCGCAAGCTGTTTACATTTTGGTAGCCAAGTGAGAAGGAGATTTTAGTTTTTCGTATGAATTTGACTTGAGATAGATCGAGAATATTTAGCTTTGAACAAAGATGATGTCTCACAAGATCTTCCGTAGCCGATGCCACAAGACGAGAAACGAAAATAGATTTTTTTGAATATACAGCACCTAAAGTGCCATATGTGGTTAATTCGCGAGCGGATTCCTTTGATGGTCTCGGCGTTACACTTGCTAGAGCAGTGCCTACAGGTGCTGTGACGTCAAGTGCCGTAACGACAGGTGCAGGAGCTGAGGCAGCGACAGCGGATTGATCGGTTACCTTAGCCAGAGAGGCGATGGCAGAGGAGGCGCAACAGGTGCGGCAATACAGCTTCTGCAATTTCCACCCCCAAGGGGTGTGATTGTTTGTATGCTCGAGGAGAGGAAAATGGCATTTCCTAGTCTGAAGTCACAGTAGGACACACACCTACTAAAAAACCCCCTTCTCTCTCAGGCCTGTATCCAATTCGGCAAAAGTTTTTGTATTACTTCGAAGTGGGGCTCCTTACGCGCTCAGCGCTCTCATCTTTTCTCCACTATATCCTTTCGACCAGGTATTTTTTCTTGATTCGCAGAATTTCTGCTGTTATATTTCCCACACATCGTTGTAGGTTGCCTCCCTTATCGCCCCATCGTTCGCAGTGAATCAAGAAAAAACGAGAGCGTAAGTTAAAGTCGGCTCTAACCGACTTCGATAAACCCGTTACTCATGAAAACAAACGTTTAATAGCCTTCCTGTGTGTCTGAGGCGGGACAGCCGAAACTTAGCCGACTTAGGCCCAATTTCTCAATGTCCGGTTAGTCAAACTTACCGGCAGGTTAGCCGAATTCGCGTGTCTCATGATGTCTTTGGCGAGAACCGAGCGGCAAAGTTAACCGCTGCCTCATGATGGGGTCAAATTTTAACCTGCCGGCAAGTTTCGATAGAATTATCGATTTTTTTATCGATCGACAAACAGCTGTGCCCAAAATTTGTATTGCTTACTTTGTCAATTGCCAAAACAAAATGTTTATAAATAAAAAAATTTGGAAAATATTGGAAATGGAAGATTCAGGTGGTAAGACAAGAAGACACAGGCGCGGCGATATGGAACTTTCTGTTCAGCAGAATAGCAGCCGCCGCATTCATGGCATATGTTTTGAGCGCCACGCCGGCATAAAGCAAAGCAGGCAAACTTACTGCCCGCCGTCTGCAAATTCGAAGGACCCACCTGGTCAATGGCACCACCAATTGCCTCATGCGATGTGGTATACCAATAGTGATCTAACCGCTGATCCGTGTGCACCGCCAGCACCAGGAACGGTATTACCACAATGGCCAACATGATGGTGGTTATACCCACATAACCCAAGACGGAGCAACGAAAAAATAAAGCGAGAGTGTACAGGGAGAGCATGATCTGGATGATGCCAAATTTGTTCAACGATTCAGGTTAACAAACTCAGCATGTCAAATAAATCTTGCTAGGACTAGAGCAAATATCTTCGCTAAGTAACAGGTAAAACATTAACTTCAGTAGTGATTCAATTTATTATTATGATTTGGATTGTTGACAGGAATCTTGGATTGTTGTCAGAGAGCAAACTTATGGTGGCGCTGCGCTCTTCTGCAAGGTTCTTCTTCCTTATCATTGCGGGCGTCATCTGTTGAGTCAGACTTCATTCGGCAAACCGTGCTATCCGTGCCATCACAAACAGGCACTAACTGATTGATTTGTGCTAAAATTTAAGAAGCCAATTAAATATTTTTAAAGCTTACATATCATAAATAAAAACGTACCATAATTTTCAACCACATTTTCCAATCCTGTGGCTGTGCTTGGGATCTTGCCACGAATTTTTTGGAAAGAGACAAGACTCCAGCGGGGCTGGGAAAGCCGCCGCAGTTCCAGAAGTCTCCAGCTTCTTAATTGCGAATTATTTTCGCGATCGTTTTTTAAATTCTCGTACTTATCCCGTAAGTCTTTCCAAGGGCGATGAACTCCGGCATGGCGGCATACGGATCTCCAAGCCCAGGCCTTCTGCTTCCAGGTCTCCGCATCCAAAAATGGATTTGTTTGACTCTAAAAATCTACAAGCGAATGTTACTCAGCCGCAGAAAAGTTCTTCGCTCTTGGTCTTTTCGGTGTTTCACAGAGATTCATCATCGCATGCAATTTTATTTAACTATTTTGCAAAATAACCAGCGACAACAATAGCATTTAAAAATGCCAAAACAAACAGCTGTTTCGTCGACAGTGTCAGGTCACACTTTTGCAGCGATAGCAATTAATCGCTATCGGGTGAACCTGCCGGTAAGTCTCGCTGAGAAAACCAAAAGACTTAACCTCTGGTAATTCCGGACGGCAAATTTGACCGGCCGGTACCTAACCGCATCTTTTGAGAAATTGGGCCTTAGTTAATTAGGAAATTGTTACCCGGATAAAGGTCATGGTACTTGATATGAATTATTCTTTCTTATGTTAATGACAGGAAAAAATTTGGTAACTAGATGAGGATTAGGTTAACTTGGAATTGTATAAGAAGCTCAAGTCGTCTGCTCAATGCCAATTGCCTTTAAATCGTATTAAAATGACGACCGAGTCTAGTAACCACATAATTCCTTTCACCTGGTATACAACGTTGTTAACTTCGAAATCAAAGAGCGCGTTCACCAGCACACACCAATCATCTAACATAAATCATCAATCAACAAAAAGGTGTTTGGCTGCTGGTGAACGTGTTTGATAGAATTAGCCGATAGAAAGCCGAGTTAAAAAATGTAGCACACTTTTCGGCTGTCCAACCTCAGAAGGCTATTGAACATTTCTCTTCATGAGTAATGGGTATATCGAAGTCGGTTAGAGACGACTTTAACTTACGATCTCGTTATTAAGAGTTACATTTGCAATTAGTTTATCCAGGGCTACGTAAAGAAGGGTCTGCATGTGTTAATTTTAATAAAGTATTCAATGGGCAATGAGCTGAGAGTCCTTCACGATGCACGGGACATCATGAAATAGTCCTTGAATTTGTCCATTCTATACTTTTGTTCTGTCACAACAGTACGCGGGGCTGCTTCTTTTTGAAGAGGCGGCTTTTCAAGCTTTCCTCCTCCGCAACAACCAGTCAAGCCTTCAGAGCCATGCTCGAATTTCCGTGAGCTACTTGCGAAACCACGTCCTCCGCTAATTCATTATTTAAAAACAAAAAGGTTTCCACATTCATTTTGTATTTGCCTTGACAAAATTACATGTTTTGCCTACTACTGACAGCTGTGTGCTATAGATAACAAATCACAATAAAGCAATTCTAACAAACTATTTCTTTGATGTTTTCACATCAAACACAATCACGAAAATTGAAAATCATGATTGTACTTCAAGCCTGTTCACCAGCATAATCTAACAAAAAAGTCGGTTTTTATACTCTGCACCGAAGGTACATAGAGTATATTAAGTTTGTGCAAAAGTATGTAACAGGGAGAAGGAATCGTTTCCGACCCTATAAAAAATATATATTCTTGATCAGCATCAACAGCCGAGTCGATATAGCCATGTCCGTCCGTCTGTATGAACGCACAGATCTCAGAGATGGTAAGAGATAGAGGTTTGACATGTATGGGACATATATTTCTTATGCTTGCAGGCAGATCAAGTTTATTTTCAATTTTCGCCACGCCCCCTCCCGCCTCCCCAATTTGGAAAAATCCTACCCTCTACAGATATGTAGTAATCAAAATTATTTATCGATTTGCTGAAGGAATAATACAGATCGGATGAACGATACACAAGTTATGAGCAAAAAAATATATCCGACCACTCCACCCCCACCCACCCAGCCTACCACCGCTGTATTCAAACAAACACACTCTTTGGGAGAGAGAGAGAGAGAGAGAGAGAGAGAGAGAGAGATAGAGAGCGAGAGAGAACCTTAGAGATGAGCGTATTATAAAAATATTGCACAATAATCGCGTGAATCCTTGGATGTATTATAATATTATAGTCGGGGCCAAATGAACTGGTACAGAGTATGTTATAGTCGGGCTTGACCGACTTTCTCACTTGTTTGTCATCGACTTATGCTGGTGAACGCGCTCAAAGTCTGTACACTAGATCGATTCGGAACTCGGAACGGCTGACTGTGTTTTCTTTACAAAAGAATAAAGCACGTTAGCTGCCAAGACCTTTAGCCGAGTAGTTCGTGCATAACTATCTAGTGGGTACCTACACTAGTGCGAATTATAGGTACTTACAGAGGTACTTACGGAGGTACTGACTGGAGGTACTTAAGGTACAACCAACTGTACACTCAGGGGAAAATCGCGTAGAAAATACTATAAGAATTATATTTGATTTTAATATACAATTTTTGTATTAAAATCAATTAATGTGAATTGGATTTTACTAAAAACATATTTAATCACCAAATTTTCTTTGCGAAATTTATATCAACTATCCAGAGAATTCGAACTTGAGAATTACAAGTAGTCTCATGTTTTGAGGTAGATGGTAGATTCAATTCAATACAATTAGTATTTTGGAAGCTTTGCCGCCAGCGCGCACAATGGCTCAACCGGTAGAGAGGACGTTCCAATTGTGTTCAGATCAAGGGCCCCGGGTTCGAATCCCCGCAGAGTAAGTAAACATTTTTATACGCTGTACCGAAGGTACATAGAGTATATTAAGTTTGTGCAAGGTATGTAACAGCCAGAAAGAATAATCTCCGAACCTAAATAGTATATATATTCTTCATCAGCATCAACAGCCGAGTCGATATAGCCATGTCCATCTGTCTGTCTGTCCGTCTGTCCGTATGAACGAAGAGATGCCAGAGATGGTAAGAGATAGAGGTTTGACATGTATGGAACATATATTTCTTATACTTGCAGGCAGATCAAGTTTATTTTTAGTTTTTGTCACGCCCCCTCCCGCCCCCGCAAGTTTGAACAAAAGTCATATCTTCCACAGTTTTGTTGATAGATTGTTTGTACCTTCTAGATATATCTAGTTGTCAAAATTATTTATCGATTTGCTGATGGAATGATAAAGATCGGATGAACGATACACAAGTTATGAGCAAAACGAGAGCGTAAGTTTAAGTCGGCTCTAACCGACTTCGATATACCCGTTACTCATGGAAACAAATGTTTAATAGCCTTCCTGTGAGCCTGAGGTGGGGCAGCCGAAAAGTATGCAACATTTTTTTTTACTCGGCTATTTATCATCCGATCTTGACGATTTCTGGGCTTTTAGATATTGCGAATATAAATGTAAGTTTTAAATTTCAGATCGATATCTTAAAAATTGTTTGAAAAGTTGATAGTTATTAGTTGATATAATTATAGAATTTGAGTATTGCCGGCTCTAGGTCAAGTGAAACACACAAAAATGTATGATGTTTTCCAATATATTTCGGTTGCTCCTCGGCAACCATCTTCATGGACATTACAAAAACAATTTACCAATTACAATTTAACATTAATTCAATCAAAACAAAAAAGAGATTTTTCACATACATTATTTAACTCGTCTGCTCCGTTCGGCGTGGAGTTGGATACTGATCTATTATTTGTCAGTAAGTGTCTGTATAGGTATATATAGGTGAGCACAGTTTTCCGTGTCCGTCTTGTAGTTAAGTCTCTTGTCTGTTGGTGTGTCAATTATATGTAGCATCTCTATAGTGAAGCGTTTGCTTTAGTGGTTTTCTTGCTGCAGGATTGTTGTTGCTTCAAAATTCGGCGAGTGTCCGCTATCCATACAGTGTGTCGCGAGCGCCGTTTTTTGTGTGGTTGTTTGATGTCTGAGTTTGTAGTCCGATCTATGTTGGGATATTCTTGTTTTAAATTTGGATTTTGTTGTACCAATGTACAATTTGTTGCAACTGTTATCTGCATTTCCATTGCATGGTATCTTGTAGATAACATTACTCCTATCGGCTGTGGCTATTTTGGACTTCGTCTTATTGAAGAAGTTTCTGATTGTGCTATTAGGTTTGTGGGCTAGTTGTATGTCTTGTTTGTTGAAGCAGTCTGAATGGGCGAACCGTTCAGATAGCTTAGGAACATATGTCAGAGACTTGTAAATTCTAGGTTGTTGTTTACTTTTGGAAATTGGTTGGCCCTTCTTCTCAATCAGGGATTTGATAATTTTTGTTGGGAAGTCATTGTTTTTCAAAATTTGTTCAATTTCTGAAATGGTCTCCTTATGATATATTTCATCACTTATGTTCATCATCCGTTGTATACAACCCCTTGCTGTATTTATAACTATGTTTCTCGGGTGCTTGGAATGGTAATTGATGATTCTGCCTGATGCTGATGGCTTCTTGTACCACCTTAGCTTAAGTTGATTTCCCTCTCTGTTAATTGTGGAGTCTAAATATGGTAGTTTGTCATCCATCTCCAATTCCATGGTAAAATTTAGATTCCTGTGAAATGAGTTTAGTGCGTCAAGTGTGTTCTGAATCTCTTCCTCTTTCGTTATGGCAAACAGATCGTCTACATATTTCGTAAGCAATCTTGGTGGGTGCTTTAGTTTTATAACTGTGCTGTCAAGGAGTTCCTCCATCACGATGTCCGCTATAACCGGGGATGCTGGCGATCCCATTGGCATGCCTTTTAGCTGTGTATATATGTCGTCCTCAAATTTAAAGTATATATTTTCTACAATACAGAATCTTAAGATTTCCATAAATAGTTGTTTAATAATTTTCGTAAACTCTTGTATCTTAGTTCATTTCTGTGCAATAGCCTCCAACGCTAGTTCTACGGGTATGCTCGGGAACAAAGAGACTAAATCGAATGAAATTAGTCTCTCATCGTCGCATATATAGGTGTTGTTCGTTCGTTGTTTGAACTCAATCGAATTTTTGACGTTGTATGTTGAGTCCACCGTAAGGTTCTTCAAAATTTTGATTACAAATCTGCAGAGGCCATGCGACGGTGCCCCGACGGACGAGCATATTGGTCGTAGCGGAGTTTCTTCCTTGTGTATTTTTGGTAGCGCAGTACTTGTCATGAGCTCATTCCTTTCGGCCTTTGAAATAAGCTCCAGTTTAAACAGTTTGTCCACCAAATAGTTATTTTTAGTCTGTAGTCTTGTTGTCGGATCCTGTCTTAATTTTCTATATGTGCACATGTCCCCTAAAATGTCTACCATTTTCGTCCTATACTCATCTTTTTCAAAAGCCACTGTTTTGTTTCCTTTGTCAGAAGCTAAGATTAAAATATTGTAATTTTTCTTCAGAAATTTGCGTGTCTGTTCCAACGTGTCCAGTATGGCCCGATCCCTTGTGCTCTGTGTATTCTTAAATTTGGCTTCATTCACCAGCAAAGAGAATCTGGTTCGCGCTGTTTCTTGTTGTTCCTTGTCTCGTATCGTTTGTACGAGCTCCTCTCCGTCAGCTATGTAATTAAAGAGAGGGAATCTCTTGTTGTCTACTGGCAACGATAACTTCGGGCCTTTTGCAAGCAACGCTTCAAAAATTCGATTGAGTTCAACCAACGAACGAACAACACCTATATATGCGACGATGAGAGACTAATTTCATTCGATGTAGTCTCTTTATTTCCGAGCATACCTGTAGAACTAGCGTTGAAGGCTATTGGACAAAAACGGACTAAGATACAGCAGCGTATTTGTATCAAAAGACCGTGCAAAGTTTGGTTAAGATAGCTTTAAAACTGACGGAGGAGATAGCATAGAAACAGACGGACAAACGGACAGGCGGACGGACAGACGGACATGGCTATATCAACTCAGCTCGTCATGCTAGTCCAGAATATATATACATTGTGTGGTCGGAGAAGCTTCCTTCTACGCGTTACAAACATCTCGACAATTTTAATATACCCTCAACAAAGGCAATAAAAAGGCCATATTTTCATCATTTTTTTTTTTTGATGTGATTTATGTTGGCTTATTTATATTATATACATGTTGTAGCATAACATGAATCCCCGAGGGTGTCAGCTGGGCAATGGACACTGTATGTACCTCGGCTTAAAGCGGGCTACACCTAGAGTCACTTGTGCGTCTTGCGCAGTGTCTAGCTCAGATGATGGCCAGCATTAACCAGATTTAGTTGAGTAGAGTTGAGCCGGAGTCATGGTAAGAGGAGCCTGGCAGTAGACATAAAATTCTATGGTGTGGTTCCCAAGAATAAAAAGTAACCATTATGGGTCCATAAAATGGACACAATAAAAGACCAAACTCGGGCTGGGATATCAGCCCAAACGTCGGTGGAAGGTGTGACTGCCACAACCGGCGGGCACGGTGAGGAGAAAAACTCTCTTCGTGTCGCCAGCGGTCACACCTCTGTTGCGGTTGGAGCTGGCCAAGACAGTTGTACAGCTACTGCCAATACGACAACTACTAAAGCCAAAGTGTGCCGTGGTACCAGTCCATGCAGACTCGGACTGCGAGTCGCACTGCGGCCCAATAAATTCTAAGTCGAAGAAAAGCTGCTGCTTTCCCAGTCCAGGCGGGTTCTAGCACCTCACGTAAGGTAAGGCCCAAATGGACAAAGGACGGCATGCGAGCGAAGGCCCAGTATAAAGTGGCGCTCACGATCAAAGCGCGGCTCGATGGTAACGGTAAGCTCTCCCCAGAAGAGAACAACAAGCTGGCATGGGCCGAGCAGAAGATCAAGGAGGCTCGCAATCACTTTGCGGAGAGACCGGCGATGAAAGCCACCTCCGCCGCATACGTTAACAGGGTGGAGGAGAGTGTAGTAACGAAGCGGCAGCGCTCATCCGAGCAAGCGAAGGTGGAGGCCCCAGTCATCAAACGGCTATGCCTAAGACCGCGGAGCCAAAAGGAGTCAGCCAGCGACGTGTCAAAACGGCATCTCACCGTAGCCCTAGTCGACAAAATCGACCCTTTCGGGAAAATGACGCCAGAACAGTGAAAGCAAGTGGAGGGGATGCTGTCCGAAGAAATTTTTAAGAGAATGGACGACCCAGCAGCGGAACCGGTAACGTTTGACGGAGCAGGCTGGCTGCTTGGAGTCAAAATCCTCAAATTTATGGACGACCTCACCCTCAAAAGGGGTCACACGCGTCGTTGCAGACATGAGAAGCCCATGGGAATTTGCCAAGCTGGAAGTAGTTGACACAGCATGCTTTCCGTAAGTACCGAAAGCGAAAGTTCTCTTCCCAAGAGTCGTACCTACGGAGCAGGCGCTGAAATTATTACGGTGGCAAAACGCAGACATGCCAACAAGCGACTGTAAGGTACTACATGTTGCAAAGGCCGATAAAAACGGGCAGCACATAGCAGATGATTTGCTGTACCCAAGATTCGGGAAGATGGCGTGGGGAGTAGGCTGCGTGCACCAGCGACTCAAGAAGCGCCACCCAGAAGACAAAAACAAGCAGACGTTGGAGGCTGGGGAGGTCGAGAATGACCTTGGCATCGACGCGATGGTCGAAAGAGCTAGCAGACTCGACATTACTGAGGCAGTGCAGTCTGCTGAGGGCAAAAGGGATGGTGCATCAGCCATAGTAGTTGACCCATCCTGCCTGGAGAACGATGAGGCTGATGACTCAACCATGTTAGTTGATCCATCCTGGCCGGAGGACGCCGACAACGATCATGTAGTTGAAGGTCTTCCAGGTCAACTTGCATAAAAACAAGCTCGCGTCGGCGGAGCTCCTCATAACCCTTGAGGTAGGGCCAGCCGATGTGGCCTTAGTTCAGGAACCTTGCATTGCGGCAGGGAACAAGGTTTAAGGGCTAAGGTCACAAAACTACAATATTTTCCATCCCACAGCGGTAAGTAAGGTAAGGACACCCATTCGGGAAAGAAAAGGCATATATGCTTTCCTTATGTCAACTTACAGCACGGACGACCTCACAGTTGTAGCCCTGGAAGGCCACAATGATGAGCCAATAATAATGGCGTCCTGCTACATGGCAAACGGGCGAGAGTCACCACCGGCCGAGCTCGTACGACTAACGGCGGAGGCGAGTAGGAAAAACCAGCCACTTGTCATCGGAACGGACGCCAACGCACACCATACCGTGTGGGGCAGTCCAGACTTAAGCGACAGAGGTGAGTCTCTCCTAAGCTTTATACTACAAACAAACATTAAGGTAGAAAACGTTGGAGATGTGCCCACATACGTGGGACCAACATCCACCAACGTTCTAGACCTGACTCTGACCCTAGGGAATAGTACTCAGGCATCAGAATAGAGAGTACACGAAAGACTCTCCTTCTCAGACCACAAGTACATCCATTTTAAGATCGAGTCCGACCACAACCAAACCAGAAACGAATACATGAACCCCCGGAACACCAACAGGGTGAAGTACTTTAAAACGGTAGAATCAAAACCACCTACGGCAGCTAGCATCTGATCGGTAGGCGATATCAGTGAAGACGCTCACGTCCAACCTTACCGAAGCATACAAAACCTCATGCAAACTCACAGTTAACAAAAGGAGAACCAGACTCCCCTGGTGGACCCCAGCGCTGAAAGAGCAGAGGAAGGACGTGCAAGAATGCTTTAAGCTCGCCAAACATGCGGATGAACAGATAATTTGGGAGGAATACAAAACAAGACTTCGCTTTTTCAAAAACGAAGTACGAAAGGCAAAGCAAAACGCATGGAGAACCTTCTGATCCAGCATAGAGAAGGTCTCTTAAACAGCTAGACTCAGGAAACTGCTGTTAAAGCAGCCTCCCCTGCAGAGTCAGCTGAAAACGAACGACGGCCACTGGACGGAAAGCAGCAGGGAAGCGACATGCGCTCTTTTTGATGCGCACTTCCCAGGCTATACTGTAGTCACTGAGTCAGATAAGCCTCATGACCTACACACGCAACAAATCAGCATCCCAAATAACATCATTACTCCAGAGAAAATCCGTTGGGCGATCGACTCGTTTCCAGCCATGCTAAAGATGAGCAAATGCGCAATGGTCCCATTCCTGCAATCCATTTTTGAAGCATGCTTGAGATGGAGCTATGTACCTGTGGCCTGGCACGTGTTGTATTCCTGGCCAAAGCGGAAAAATGCAGTCATGTGCAACCAAAGGACTACAGATCCATAAGCCTCACATCATTCCTGCTCAAAAAAAATGGAAAAACTACTAGATCTTTGTATGAGAGAAGGCATGAACCTTTACTAGCAATAAACAAGGCATTGGACTGGATATACAACCTGCTGAGCGGCAGAAGAGTACAAGCCGAGTGGGGTACCAGAACCATGACGAAAGAGGCACATGGCGGAACGCCTCAGGGCGGAGTCCTGTCTCTCCTTCTATGGAACCTTGTGGTCAACGAACTATTACCAAAATTCCGCAGGAAAGCACACAAGATAGCCGCATATGCTGACGACATAAGCATAATTATCATGGGGAAATGTCCATCGACTCTCAGCTCAATCATGGAGATTCTAAAGTGGGCCACAGAAGCCGGGCTCAGTATCAATGCGGAGATGACGGACCTGATTCTCTTCACCAAGAGATACAAGGTACCGCAATGGACTCCACCTACGATAAATGGAACACCGCTAACGCCAAAGAACTACGTAAAATACCTTGGAGTAGAATTAGATGGTAAACTGTCATGGAGACTCAATGTGGAGGAAAGGGTGACAAAGGCTTCCAATGCGCTATATGCATCCCAGAAGATGCTAAGCAGCACTTGGGGCCTATTACCAAGTCTAACGCACTGGCTCTTCATCTCAGTAATTCGACCGATACTTCTACATGGCATTTTGGTATGGTGACAAGCCACGGAGAAGTCCACATATCTAAAGCTGATGGAAAAGGCCCAGCGGTAGGCATTTGTCTGCATAATGGGGACGCTGAGGTCCACTCCAACAAAAACACTCCAACATATCCTAGGAGTCAACCCCTGGACCAACGGCCCAACGTCTTTGTGCGGCAGGCACCATGGCGCTACAAAGCTATGGACACAGCATGATGGGTAGAGTGATTAACAGTAGCACAGACTACATGATCCCAAAAACCAACTTCACAGGCGCATCAGCACTACTGGGACTAGAAGACTGGCGTACAGGACTGGCCCAGGAAGCAATGCACCTATTCACAGACGGCTCAAAGATGGCCTCAGGAGTCGGAGCCGCCGTATACTGCGATGAGCCGGAATTGAAGCTCTTCAATATACTGCCAGACCACTGCACCATATTCCAGGCGGAAGTCTTCGTAATAAGGAAAGCAGCGGAATTGGCAGAACAATACGCACCAAACAACCAAACAAAGAAAGGTAAGTTTTGTTCTATAACTTTTATAATGCGCGGTGATATCGAAAAACTGAAATTTTAATAAATTAGAGAAGACAAAGGACTATCAACTAGTAACAACATTTTTCAGAATAATTTAAACTTGGATAATAACAGAGATTAATAAAAAACGAGAAGGCCAAGCTAACTTCGTCTGTGCCGAAGTTTTTAAGCCCTTGCAAAAGCTGTTTTTAAAATGACAGAGTTTAAGAACGCTTAGATAAAAATCAAAAACTTTTGTAAATAAAATCCATTTTCCGTCAGATGAACATCTGATTTCGACCAAATTTGGCGAATCTTTTTGAAAACATATCAAATTAACAATCGCCAAGTTTAAGAACGATAAAATTGAAAACAAAAAAGTTTTTCTCATTAAGTCTCATTTTCCGACCGATAAGTCATATGGCAGCCTGAAGATATAGTCATCTGATTTCGACCAAATTTTTTAAATTAGTTTGAAAGCGTTTAATATTTATAATCACCGACCTTAAGAACGATTTACTTGAAAGCAAAAAAAATTTTTCACTAAGACCCATTGTCCGACCGATCGGTCCTATGGCAGCTTTAAGATATAGTCATCCGATTTTGACCAAAGTTTGCAAATCTGTTTGAAAGCATATAATATTGATAAGGGACGAGGTTGAGGACGCTTACATTGAAACCAAAAAAGTTTTTCTCAGTAAGACCCATTTTCCGACCAATCGGTCGTATGGCAGCTATAAGATATGGTCATCCGATTTTGACCAAAGTTTGCAAATCTGTTTGAAAGCATATAGCAGCTGAAATTTTGCACAGAGTCTTCTTTTGACTGCACGCTGCCAATATGTCGGAACCGCCCGGATCGGATGACTACTTCTTGTAGCTGCCATAGAAACGATCGGTCGAAGAGTTATTTTTACAACTTTCCTAGTAGGCGTTTTAACTTTTCTAGTAAAATAAAAGTATGTATGATATGTGGCAGTCGAGTTTGAGCTACGAGACTGAAAGCAACTTATTTGTTTGTTTATTTATGTGCCTAAATTGTTGAAACTAATATTGTGACCAATAAAATCAATCAAAATGTCACAAGTGTCTTCAATGTCCCAGGAGCAACGACGGCAGGCGTCCCGTGATAGAGCTCGCATCCGCTACGAGCAAAATGCGTCTCGGATATCAACTCGAAATGCTGGTCGACTGGCCGCTATTCGCGAAGACAATCTAGCATCTCGTCAAGTAGAGCGGGAGCGTGATGAAGTCAAGAACTTGCAAGGGTATAAAAACTTCGGCACGGACGAAGTTAGCTTAGCCTTCTCGTTCGTTTTAAAATTCAACACTTTGTATCTTATGAACAAAATCAAGACTTCGCGCTTAGGTTTTCTGAAACGATATTCAATTCAGCTTATACTAAAATAAATTTGGTATGAAAAGGTTATTTTATGTGGCTACAAGACCCAGAAATGTAAGAAATCCTCGCTCCACACACGTTTATGCAAATATCTTGTGAACCTAACGTGCTGGGGGAAAACGGACCATGATTTGAATTCAGCGGCCAAAAATACTTAAGGAACGATTGCTAACTTCTCTGTTGCAAAACCTTGAAAACCTGTGTGATTGTCCCAAAAAAATTGAAATTGTCATTCCAGCCTAATCGACTGAATTGGTTATAAAACATATAAAATACAAAAAATTAATGCAATCTTGGCAAGTAGTTTTGGGGGCTTAAAATTGATTACAATCTAAATTTTGGGTAAATAACTTAGTAACTAGAACTTTTGCAAATAAAAAATATCTAACGAGAGCATAAGTTAAATGCGGTCCTATCCGACTCCGATATAAGCGCTACTCAGGGGAAAACATTAAGGGCCGTTTTCTCATGTTGCTGTTTTTGCCAATCTAGGTGGATTTACTTCATTTGTTTTGCTCATGTTCAAGTCTATCCATCTAGGTGGATTTCGTAGCCATCAACTTCATCCTCCTTGATTTCAATACCATGTACATGTTAATGCAAATTATGTATTTTCATGTTTGCGTTCATATGGTCACACTGAAAAATATTTGAAAACTAAAACCAACTTCTGCTAAAAACAGTTGAGTCTGAATTCTTAATAAGTAAACCAAAAATTTTAAATATTGGATGTGCCTTTTGTATACAAGACAACTGCAGACATTGCTGAAGAGACAGATGCGCATACTAATTTCTCTAGTTTAATGATTAAGCTAAGTTCACACAGGCAAAAAATTGACAAAATGTTGATTAAAGATTTTACAGGATCTAAAACTAACACTCATCAGCATACTTGTTGCTGTCACACTTTCACCACCTGCAAATTAGTAAATTGAGTGAATTGGGGACAATTCCGAAGCAGCGCGTTGTCCAGACGTACCATTGTTGTCCAAAATGTCGTGAGCTATATCTGTATTGTGTTAATTGTATTGAATTATAATTGACCATTGACTCATGTCAGCCATATACTAACCGATCTAAAAATATAAGATATCGGGCACACACAAACGAGTGGAAAATATTAAGTCGATATTTTCAAAATTGGTTTTCATTTTCCAACTCTGTACCAAAGGTACACAGAGTAAATTAAGTGTGTGCAAATGTATGTAACAGCTAAATGGAAGCTTCTCCGACCCTATAAAGAATATATATTCGTGATCAGTATATACAGCCGAGTCGATTGCACTGCTAGCACAGTGACACATTTTTGAACTCAAAAAAGTTGATAGCGTCGAGACCAAAAAATTCTGAAAGCGTGTGATGGTAGTATAAAAACGCTGTCTTGGTTTGGTCTGATTAGCTGCCGTTTTCTTTTTATTGCACTTTGAACTTTTCAGCTTCAAAGTAGGACTAACGATTCCATATCTCGTAAGCTATTTTGAATTTTATTTTTAAGTCTTTAACAAAGTTGTTGCTCTTGGCTTGGCCTACAAAACATTTCTTTGTAGCAAATCAAAAAAATTATATCTTCATACTCAAAATTACAAAAGTTGCCCAATAAAGCCAAGTTTTGACCACTATTTTACAGCTTTTCAGCTTTGTCTTGAAACCCGTTTTAAATTTGGGTAAGTTATACAGCACAAAGTTGTAGTTTAGACCAATATAAACAAACCGTTAGAACGAACAAACTTCATTTAGATACTCTTTCATATAATTATTGGTCCACATACACGTACAAATGTCATAAAAACTCGAAAAATCTAACATTTTCGGTAAAAAGTAAAAATTATAAAATTTTTTTAACTATAGTTCTTAAGTTATGTTTTGCTTACTATTTTCTTGATTTAGTACAAAACAATTGAAATTTTTGACTGTGTCGGCGAATTGGTACCAAAAATTGTCATTTTTTGAGTTTTGGTTCCAATTCTACATGCTTAACGGCCCGTAACTTTACGAAGGACCAATCGAATGAAGTTGGTATGTTCCAGTTTTTGGTTTATTTAAGTCTTAGCTACGTTTTTGTCCTGCATTGCTTATTCAAATTCGTTACAGTTTTCCAGACAAACCCTGTAGTTCCGCTGCACCGGTGCTGGTTCTAACGAATCCGCTAACACTCGTAGCCACCAGCCTAACCACCAGCCATGTTATTTGCCTAACGAATTTTGTATGGGGAATGTCCGCAAAACGTACCGGTCGGTACGACGCTGCATTACCAGTCGTTAGTGTAGTGATGGGTCAGTACGACGCTCCATCACCAGTCGTCAGTGTGGTGATGGTCGGTCCGACGATGCATCACCAGTCGTTAATGTGGTGATGCATCACCTGTCGTTAGCGAAGCGACGTACGCACAGTTATACATCAGGTCGTTATTCAGGGTAGAGTGCTCCCATCACTACACTGACAACTGGTACGTTTTGTGGACATTCCCATACGAAATTCGTTAGGCAAATAACATTGCTGGTGGTTAGGCTGGTGGCTGTCGCTAACGAGTGTTAGCGAATTCGCTAGAACCAGCACCGGTGCAGCGGTACTACAGGGAAGTCGAAAAATAGTACAAAATGAGGGGAAAACATGATGATTTTAAGACATGTTTGTAATTTTGAGTTTAAATATGTGACTTTTTTGACTTTATACTCAAGAATGTTTTGTAAGCCAAGCCAAGAGCAACGACTTCCTCTGAGACGTCACAGCGAAATTCCAAATAGTTTACGAGATATGGAGTTGCAAATCCCAATCAGAAGCTGAAAATTTCAAAGTGCAATAAAAAGAAAACGGCAGCTAACCAGACCAAACCCAGCGAAGGTTTTTGTACTACCACCATACCCAGTGTAATCGATCTGCTGAAAGATAAAGAATGGATAATCGATTATCAAGTTTTGAGCAAAAGAAACTTCGCAGCGGCAGCGTTGCCTTCTGTTGCTGCTGCAGCACCAAAATTCATACAGAAGATACACTTTCGCAGGTAGTGAGGATTTTACAAGCGGGCTTGACCGACTTTCTCACGTGTTTTAGATTTCGATTTGCATTCAGTGACTACGATTAAAAAAGAAATATTTTACCATGTGTTCTATAAGTCCTACAAAAGGATCATCAAATTTAAAGATCAAGTCTTCGCATTACAGAAATGTTTATAATAGTTGATATAGCCTTTACCATGAAGGGGTAATCTTTATAATGACTGAATGCGAATGTCATGAAAGCTTAGATCACAGAGGCCTCAATTTGATTTTAGTTTGCCAACTTACGTATATTACAAAAGGCAACAAAACTAGACTTTTTCCAGTATATTAAAAGGTTGTTGGTGATTCTATATAATTTTCGTGTGCTGAACACGAATCTGTTTTTACAAATGCTCCATCACGTCGTGATTTTTATTAATTCGACCTTAAAGTTGCCAAAAATGCCTATTTTCACCCTTTTTAGACCCTTTTTGTGGGGAACCTATACTTTTCTTTTGACTTCTTTTGATAGTATCGTAAATACCTATTTCTTAACTTTAAAATAAGCTTTCCCAAACATTTCTGCGATTTTTGTCAATGAAGATATACCATTTTTAGTAATTGTATCCGTTTTCACAAAAAATCGATTATATTGTTGCTGCCCCAAAGTATGCAATGGGTGTTGTTGATAATTTTCATTGAAATTCTATAAAAATTACTAGCCTTTTGGACTGTTTTTGTAAGGCATAGTTTTCGGCTGTAGGCAATTTGGGTATGTTACTATATGTATTCAAAATGGTATACCTTGGCTAAACATAGTCGTACATTTCTTTGGAATAGTTTATTTTAAAGTTAAGAAATAGTAACTTACGATAATATCAAAAAAGTCAAAACAAAAGTATCGGTTGCCCACAAAACGCGTCTGAAAAGAGTCAAAATAGGTTCTTTTTGCAACTTTAAGCTCAAATTACTAAAAATCTTGACGTGATGGACCATTTCTGAAAACAGATTCGTATTCAGCACACGAAAATCATCTAGAATCACCAACATAAACCCTTCAATATACTGGACCTTGTTGCCTAGTGTTATTAGCATTTATTAATTAATGAATAAAAATAGTTTGCTACTTTGAATTAGTATATACAAAATGTACAAGCATTAAAATTTACAAATAGGAAAAAAGTTAACAAAAACATTAGCTAGACTAAACGTTTAAGGTTACTGGGTAGGAGTAGTGCGGATGGTGGGTGTATAGGCGACATTGAGAACGACTAGACTGGCCAGAGGTGCTTCCATCGGCGATCCAACGGAGCTTACTTGCAGTCAGTGCTATCCGCTACCGGCGGAGACTTGCGTCTACGGCCACGAATGCAATCCTCCAAATACCAACCGGCAATGGCCGCGACGCACAATGCGTTGAGACAGTTTAAGGTCACTGCGTAGCTAGTCTTGTCTCGTACCAGACCTAGGAGTGGGAGTGGATTAGGGTTGTATGGCAATAGGTTGGCGGTGGTTAGAGCACTCAAGCACATGTTGTCATGCAAAGATCGTTCGATACGCACTTACCAATCAGGGGTCCAAACGCCATGGAGAAGGTGCCCGACATAAGTAGCTGCAATCCTGCAGCGGCCGGCAGACGCTTCAGCGGCACATAGCTTGGTATGATTAGGGACCAAAACACTGTGCGGAATGCCTTATTCAGACCTAGCCACAAAAAGATACCAACCATCACATAGAAGTTGGATGTCATTGAGAGAAAGGCACGGCCCACACACATGCCCAGGATGCCCACCACAAAGAAGGTGCGGTTGCTGAAGTTGATTTTTGCGGTGATCAACGGAATGAGGAATCTGACAATCAAATCAAATAAGCCCAGCAGGGACATGGCAAACGTAGCATCATTGCGAGTGAAGCCGAGATCGTAGAGAATGAAGGGAGTCAGGATGGCAAAGTTGATCTCCACAAAATTTATCAGCGTGAGGCCGACGGCCAGGTTTACGTAGGTTATGTCCCTCAACAGATCCAGATCGAAGAAGATAACAATCTTCATATAGAATGGCAGCTTCTTGCGACGCTCCTGCTCAATTTCATCTTCCAGCTGTTGCTGTTCTCTGGCTGTCAATTGAGCCCGAGCCGATGAGGACAGGCTTTCCTTCAAGGGTTCCTCAGCATGATTGCTATCGGGATCGTGGTCATGTTCGTATGGATCTTCCTTGATGCTATGGCTGACAGAGATGCTGCGCTGCTGCCTGGCACCTGTCGAGTCGCGACTGTTCAAGCGCTTCAGTTCTACGTGTCCACCATTCTCAGACTTGTCCCAAGTGTTCACGCGGTTGCGTGCGCCGCTGCTGTTGAGAGAGACGCGAGAACCAAACCAACCATCATTCGCACGAGGCAGCACAGGAGTCTCCGGTTCCACCACATGCTTGATGATGTCATGATCCTCGTCCTCGTGCGGTGCTTGCTGCTGAAGTGCCTCAGCATCTTTATCCCACTTCACCACATGCCACTTCACCGGTTGGTAGATCAGCGAGCAAGCAATCGTATGCAGCGAGGCGCCGGCAAAGAGCAAAGTTGTGCCCTGCACCCCAAATACCTTCAGCATGTAGTTAGCAAAATATGGACACACAATTGGGCCTAAGCCAGCCACACCAAACTGATAGGCGGTTGCGGTACGCCGTTTCACCTTAAAGTATGTGTTGACCGCCAGTGAGGAGGCGGAGACTGTCAGGCCCCTCCCAAATCCATACATAATGGAAAAACTCAAAAGGTAGACGGCGAACGATTCCGCAAAAACCATCCAGAATAGACCCACAAACGTGAGTATCGATCCGACCAGGGCTACAACACGGTAGGTGTAGCGACGAAACAGCGGACCATTAAGCAAGCCTTCATGAGAAAGTGGAAAGTGGTCACTTGAGTATGATTTTATGCTCGCATCAACTTACCCGTAAAGGCAGACACAGCAATCTGTGTGTTAATAATGGTGGTAAGCTGCGAGCTGCTAAGGCCCAGATTTTTCATACGATCGGAAAAGATGATGCCAAACTGCTGGGCCAATGCAAACGTCACTAGCTGCAATCGGGAATACCAAACAATGTATGGTACCTTCAGTTATTCAATCATATGCTACTACTCACAATATTTAAACCACTGGCAATGGCTACCAACCAACCCCAACCTCCATCAGGAGGCACAAAATCATCGCCCAGATCACTTTTATCGCGTCGCTTCTTTTTTACTGAATGCGGTTCAGCCGTTGTACTTTTTGGCAGTGGCAATATCTGCGGTGGCGGTCTGTTTTTTCCTTGATTCTGCAACAGGTTTTCTGTGGGCTGCTCTGATTGTTTTAATCTGCTCGATGCAACGTTGTAGTTGTTGTTATTATTCCCATTGTTGTCATCAGTCATTTTAATGCACTTTAGAGGAATAGGGGCGGTTAGATTGGGTTAAGTTGGGTGAGGTTAGGCTAGGTGAAAAGCTGGCAATTCTATAAATGGAGAATATGAAAATAATTACAGGTTGGTTAGTTCGATGTAGCGTCCATTTTAAGTTCGATTTTTCAGACATAATGACCCAAAAAGCCCCCAAAATACCGATATCGGAGTGATTCCAAAATCCTGAAACATTCCAATAAACTTTCCTGAAGAAAGCTTACCAAATAAACTAACACTTTACATAGAGGGGAAAAAAACCTGTTCAGAAAATAAGTTGCCTTTAACTCAACATACGAAATACTAACTCAAAAATGTTGAGCACAAATGTTCTTAAAGTGCTTGAATTGAGCACAATTCAACTCAACTCCACCACCACACAGAAAAGTATAAGTAGCTGTTTAGACGTGTAGTTACAAAAGTAGGCAATGGTGGAATGTGCTAGCACGCCATTCCATCCGCTGTGCTGTTCATTAAGTGAAAAAGAAGCAGGGTTAGATTCCCAGACTAGCCCGGAAAGTTTTTCTGTATTTTTCTGATAGACAAATGAACTAGGTGGGGTGGTTGTTGTCCAAAACAGAACTGCAGCGTCGTACCGAAAATTTTTGACACCTCCAAATACCCTTATTTATTAAGTTGGTCGATCTCTTTAATATTCACATACAAAATACAATGGGATACTCCACAATAGACAATATATTTAGCCTGTCAAGTATTGCCAGAAAATACATTGACAGTGGACGCAAAATGTGCGCGTTTTTTGTTGACTTTTGCGCAGCGTTTGATTCCATTGATAGAAGAGCACTCTTTTACAAGCTAAGTAATTTGGGCATCTCAAAGAAATTTATTAACGCTCTTCAGAGCATGTACAGCGCTTTTAAAGCAGTAGTATGGGAAGGCGATATGCTATCGGAATGGCTTGCAATAGAGTCCGGGGTCAAACAGGGCTGCTTGTTAAGTCCTCTCCTCTTTACGCTCTACATCAATGACATTCTTGAGTACCTCCCTTAAGGAATTTTTGTAAATGGGCACGAGGGGAAAGCCAGTTTGTACGCTGATGATTTTGTGGTTTTTGCCGAATCACCTGCATAAATGCAAAAATTTATAAATGCACTTGAAAAAAAATTGCAAAGCTTGGAAACTTAAAGTGAACACGGAAAAGTCCAAGATCCTAATTTTTAAAAGGCATTGGAGGAGACTAGTCTTGAATGAATAGTGTCACTTAGGAGTGACTGAGCTGGAAGTAGTCAAAACGTATTAGTATCTGGGTTGTAAAGATTTCTTAATCAACTGAAAATATTTGAATTCAAATTTAGCCATAGAAATAATGTAATCGATTTGTAATCGAAAATATCTTTAGTATTAAGTTGTAATAATCGTTCATCATTTTTGGAAGAAGGAGATACGGCCACTCTAGAAACATGGCGTCAGTCTGGAATTGATCGGCCGCGGACAAAAAACGAAATAAAAACGCGCGCACCCGCGCTCTTGCGAAATTGCCTTGAAACACATTTATAATTTAAAGTATTATTTAATAAAGTATGCTTAACTAAAACTAAAGTCGACGATTCTACATGGGTATTTGGATATATCATAATGCTTAGTTTAAATTTCATTTGCAAGAGAAGCTTATAGATGCGAAAATGGCTATCAACTGTACATGAAGGTCCCTACTAAGACCCAATTTCTCAATGTCCGGTTAGCAAACTTACCGGCAGGTTAGCCCAATTTGCGTGTCTCATGCTGTCTTTGGCGAGAACCGCACGGCAAACTTAACCGCTGCCTCGTGATGGGGTCAAATATTAACCTCCCAGAAAGTTGCAATAGAACTATCGATATTTTCATCGATAGACAATCAGCTGTGAGAAAAGTATTGTTCTCTTTGTCATTTGCCAAAACAAAATGGTTATAAATAAAAGAATTTTTCATCCACGCAATGGAAATGAAACTGGAGGAGATAGGCGATGAGAGAGGAAAAGACGGGCGGCGATGTGGAACAGAAAGTCCAGCAGTTTACACCATTCTCGATCCCGACCATTTGGCAGTCATTTCCTATGTAAAACCCTTTGCTGAGTCCAAAAATGCAGACCAATTTTTTAGAAGGGCCGTTTTCGAGAAATCGCGTAAAAAGCTATTTCGCTTTTTTTTCATTTTGAAAAAAAATAGCTTTTGAAAAATGTGAATATCGGTATCGATTGTTCATTATGAAGAGGTAATGTTTGCTTGGAAGGTAATTGAATGCTCTATCATTCATTCATACACCACTTTCTTATCTGGTGCTTAATTTCGAAGTTTATTCTTTTTCGGCAACTTTTATCGGCAACTTTGCATTAAACTTATCACTTTTTAAAAAAATGCTAGATTTTAAGTACGACTTTCACCACGAACAAAATTGTGTAAAATTTATTTAATTGCAGGTCACCAAAAACCCATCTATTAAAATTACAACGCCACATATTTCATTAAATTCCATCGAACACTACAGAAGTTATTGGCATTTAAATAAAAAAATTAAAAAAATTAAAGGTTTCAAATTCATGTAAATTGACTTAGTTTGATTGCTCGTCGTAGGAGGCATAGTTAACATTCAAACTATTCTTCTATTTAAGGAATTTATTTTATACCTGGTTATGTTATTTTGTGATTGACTAAGGTTGAAAAATGAGTGCAAGACGTCAAATTGAAGGCAAAAATTATTCTAATTAATTGAATAACGCTTACAGGCATTTCACATTTCCGACTCCGCTAACAATTTCAACGACATTGCATAAAGCGTATCGCTTATATTTTGGATACTTCCCTAAAAATTTAACAATTTGGATATATGAAAACAAGAATATAAGATGGTAATTTAATATTTTCGTTTCATAGCTACATGTACAGGTTGCTATATTTGCTTGACAACAGTAAAATTCCGGGGTAGTTTCGAAACTAGTTCCACATATATCTTCGTTAGCCCGATCTGTTTGCTCAAGCAAAACAGCAATGGGCTCAAGATTCTAGTTCATCAACAGAATCTAGAACGAGTGATGCGGAACTGAATAATACTCCAATCCTTTTTACACAGTTTGCTCTTAAGGATAAAATAAGGGAACTAGATCTATCTAGAACTATCTAAGGAAAAGTCTGAAATATTGCCATCACGTTTGCGGGAAAGAAATATGTTGACATTTGATATACAGAGATCAACTCCAACTATTTTCAAAGAATCTCACAAAAAATGGAGGAGTCTGCTATTGCCATTATTTCCATGGGCTATTCGAAGATTTCGGAGAGTTCTTTGATACTAGTAAATGGCGTCTGTTTGCTTAAATTAATTTGAGACTGAATGTTCAGATCGACTGTTTCAGCGACTGAAGCAAATGCATGGACTCATTTTGTTGAGTGGTTGCTTGTTTTTTGGGAAACTTGCGAAGTTCCGAGTATAAGGAAGTCGTCGAAAGCATGCTTACCAACTACAAGAAAATGGTCGAGAAAAGATATTTGGGTTTTTTCTTAAGCCCCATACGAACATCCGAAGCAACGAGAAGTTTCATACAAAAATTGAGAGAAGAAGAAGCAGAAGTTACAACTTCGCCACTTGAAGTTTGTAGATAAGAATTTGAATCTCACCCTTAACAGTCAATGTTACGCTTAACAGCACATTTGTGGAGACTATGTATATTGGCTGTGGGCCTTATTGTGCTTTGAGCAGCTGACGCAGCATTGAGAATGCACTATGTTAAGTCACTCTGCTTCTACCTGCATCGATCAGATGGAGTGTTTTAGTTAAAGTGTTTTTTAAAAAAATAATATAAAAACCAAGGCAGAAAATCAATATCGAAAGAGTCGTTTGGAAATGTTTTCGCATGAAGGAAAATTTCTTTAATTTTGGCGTTGAAAGAGCGAGATGTCATTTGCGATCTTTCCCTTTTTTTATATCAGACCACTGGGCTTGCGCTGGAGGACAGACGCAGAATTGACATTTATTGTCGTCGGGCGATCCAAACACGAATGTCTGCTAGTCCCGACAGAGCTCAAATGCCTCACGGCATCTGCACACGGCGTAAACACAGGTGTGCGTCTATAATAAAACTAGCTTAGTACTAGGTGGACAACCACGCAGTGGAGGCACCGGGCAAATACAATGGGCATTGTAGTATGTGAATTTAGGCTAGTTGGTATGCTAGTACATTTTTGACGGAAAATGAGAAAAATAAATTTTAAAAATTATAAAAAGTAAATTTCTTGAGTTTTTACGATGACATCTGGGTAGACATCCTTCATGGGTGTGCTTTCGAGGGCTTCTGTGGATGGGCTGCGAGATCGGCTACCAAGCCGGGTTCTCGCAGCGTCTGCTGGGCAGGATTCAGCGCCCGCACTGGGGCCGAGGCGAAGCCGATGGCTGGCAGGTGGGCGAGGCCGTGTTGTGCCGCAGCTGGTGTTAATTTGATGTCGCCTTAGGTGGTGGTGGACGGCATTCTGACCCGGGTGAACCAGTGGCATCACTGAGATGGGCAGCATACAGGTGTTGTTGTAGCTGCTGCTGCATTCTGGGCAGGCCCAATTGGGGGCCAGGGATCTTTCCCACCGCAAGCATTCAGACTTAAATTTTGTGAACAAGGCTTGTGGAAAAGTGGCCGAGCTATTACAAAAAATCATCTTGGCATCAAAACAAAATACAGTTGATTGAGCAGTGTGACCAGTTCAACGAAAAATATCACAAACTTTTCATTTTCGGCTTAATGTTTTTTAAATTCTGGTCACACTACTCTTACGTTCCACGGTGACGAAACATATGACGAAGTTAGCTAAATTACGAACGTCAGATGTCCGTATAGGGCTTTAAGACTAATCTTTTAAAAACAGGTGTAAACGACATGAAATTGTTCGCCGAGTCAAAAATATGTAATGTCCGCAAGCGATACTCAATTTATTTGGATAGTTTTTGCATTCAATATGACGTCTTGCACTAATTTTTCAACCTTAGTCAATCACAACAAAACTTAACCAGGTAAAAATAAATTGGGCATGTCATAGTAGCCCTTAAAAAGAAAAGTTTGAATGTTTTCTACGCCTCCTACGACGAACATTAAAACAATCAAACTAATTCAATTTACATGAACTTGGAACCTCCCATTTTTATACCCGTTACTCGTAGAGTAAAAGGGTATACTAAAGTCGTGCAAATGTATGTAACAGCCAGAAGGAATCATTTCCGACCATATAAAATATATATATATTCTTGATCAGCATCAACAGCCGATTCGATATAGCCATGTCCGTCTGTCCGTCTGTCCGTCCGTCTGTATGAACACCTAGATCTCAGAGACTAGAAGAGCTAGAGCAACCAAATTTGAAATGTAGACTCCTATTGTCTGCACGCAGATCAAGTTTATTTTCAATTTTTGCCACGCCCCCTCACGCCCCCGCAATTTGGAAAAAACGTCATATCTCCTACAGTTTTGATGATAGATGGTTCGTACTTTCTAGAGATATCTAGTACTTAAAATTATTTATCGATTTGCTGAAGGAATGATAAAGATCGGATGAACGATACTCAAGTTATGAGCAAAAAACGATCAGTTAACACCCACCACCCACCCCACTCATAACCTAAGCACTGCGTTCAGCAGCAATCTTAGTGAGAGAGAGAGAGAGAGAGAGAGAGACGAGTTAAAAAATGTTGCATACTTTTCGGCTGACCCACCTCAGGCATACAGGAAGGCTATTAAACATTTGTTTCCATGAGTAACGGGTATATCGAAGTCGGTTAGAGCCGACTTTAACTTACGCTCTCGTTTATTTTAATGCCAATAACTTCTATAGTCTTCGATGGACTTTAATGAAATATGTTGCGTTGTAATTTTAATAGATGAGTCTTTGGCGACCAGCAATAAAATAAATTTTGCACAATTTTGATCGTGGTGAAAATCGTACCTAAAATCTAGCTTTTTTAAAAAAGTGATCAATTTAATGCAAAGTTGCCGATAAAAGCCATTATAACTTCGAAGTCAAGCACCCGATAAAAAAGTGGAGAATGAATGAATGATAGTGCATTCAATTACCTTCCAAGAAAACATTATCTTTTTATAATTAACAAACCGATAACGAAGATATTCACATTTTTCTAAAGCTACTTTTCTTCCCAATCAAAAAACTAGTTTTTTCGCGATTTCTCGAAAATGGCCCCACAAAAAAATGGGAGAATGGGTTTTAAACTCAGCGGAGAGATTTACACAAGAAACTGCTACCAAATGTTTGGGATCGCGAAATTTTTATTATTTTGTCAACTAGTGTTATTGAAGACAGTTTGGAAAAACGGTAACACCGCTTTTGAATTACGCAGTTGAACGATCTGATATCTGGGGAAGGCCTGGGAAGTCAGGTGTTTCAAACTGCGTAGCAAAGAATTTGGGTAGCGGTGATCGACAGACGGTTAATCACCAAGTCGATAAGGATTAACTTCTTGTTTAAAATTTTAGCTTATATCCTAGTAACTACAAATGTAATAAGTAGATAAACAAAATATTTTAAATAAAGAATTACTTCTACTACTACTACAAAATACATCCAATCCGTTTGAAGCGGATTACCTGCTCTCAGCAGGTACAGCTGATTCAAAAAATCCTCTTTTTAATGTATTTGTTTTGGATTAATACAACATTTTTATATTTAATTAATCGCTTTAAAAAATAAATAAAATTTTTTAAATAAAGCTACTGTAAGTTACTGTACCAAAGATACACAGAGTATATTAAGTTTATGCAAAAGTATGTAACAGCCAGAAGGAATCATCTCCGACCTTATAAAGTATTATATATATATTCTTGATCAGCATCAACAGCAATTTCAGCAGAGTCGATATAGCCATGTCCGCCTGTCCGTCAGTCTGTCCGTCCGTATGCACGAAGAGATCTCAGAGATGGTAAGAGATAGAGGTTTGACATGTATGGGCAAAAACTCATTATACTTGCAGGCAGATCAAGTTTTTTTTTCAATTTTTGCCACGCCCCCTCCCGCCCCCTCCCGCCCCCGCAATTTGGAAAATACTACCTATATTCCACAGTTTTGATGATAGATTGTTCGTACCTTCTAGACAAATCTAGTAATCAAAATTATTTATCGATTTTCCCAAGGAATGATAAAGGATGAACGATACACAAGTTATGAGCAAAAAAGTTAACAGGCACCCCCACCCCCCCACTTCCAGCCAACCGCCCCTGAATTCAAACAAACACAATCTTTGGGAGAGAGAGAGAAACTTAGAGGTGAATATATATCAGCGTATAGCGCGTCTATGCGTTATACGCTGTTATATAACGCATAGAACGTGTAAATCAGCGTACAACGCGTATAACACGTATTACGCGTATAACACGTATAACGCGTATAACACGGTATTAACTGGTACACACTATCTTATAGTCGGGCTTGACCAACTTTCTTACTTGTTTTTGCCTAATTATATCACAAACTGATATTTTTGAAAAATTCAAATCAACTAATAGCTACAGGGTGGGGCAACATAACACCCGTATCTGAAATGAGCGTCATTCCGCTCAACGATAACCTGGAGGGCTGGGCGTGGTCTCATTCGAAAGGTGGGGTCTTAAAGTTTTGTTACCTCCCAGTTAGGCGTGATCATGCGGTGGAGCGACGTGCAAAGAGTATTTGCCGTAGAGGCCTATTTATAAAACGGTCGCTCAGTGATCGCAACGTAGCGCAACCAAACTGTGACCTTTGGCGAGTGCAAAGGCCTCTGATTTAGTTGTCAGGGGTTTGTCTCAGCCCAGGATCGCATGTTTTGATTATTGACACATCCGCTCAGGTGAAAGTGAGCTTCATCACTGAAAAACAAAATTGCATTCTCCTTCTGAAAGTTCCTGTGCCATGGTTAACTTGTACGGATGAAGGTCATCGTGAAGAATTCGCCTTACAGTACGCGCAGACAATCCAAGGGCCGCTGCTTGCTTGCGAGCAGAACGCTGCAGTGATTGGAGAATTGATTGTATCACAGCCTCGACGTTTTCTGGTGATCTGATGGGCCGGGCGCCAACAGGTTTTGTTTTCACCACACTACCGGTTACATTTATTTGCCGTCTGGAACAGGTGCCAAGGGCGCGAGATGAAAATGATTTCGGAAGGCCCGATGCGTTGCGATCACTGAGCGACCGTTGGATAAATAGGCCTCTACGGCAAATACTCTTTGCACGTCGCTCCACCGCATGATCACGCCTGACTGGGAGGTAACAAAACTTTAAGACCCCAACTTTCGAATGAGACCACGCCCAGCCCTCCAGGTTATCGTTGAACGAAATGACGCTCATTTCAGATACGAGAGTTATGTTGCCCCACCCTGTATTAAATAGAATTTTATCTCTTGTTTCCTCGGTCTATGATTTATATTTTGTTTGTTCCACAATTCGCAACGGAACAGTTTTTTACTAATTAGTTGAATATTGGAAATAGATTGTTTTGTTTTTATAATGTTAAGAAATCTGCTGCAATCTATACATATGTATAAAAGTGAAAGTATGCTTGTATGTATGTTTGCTTCTTATAGGCGTCTAAACCGCTAAACCGTTCTTCACGAAATTTTCACAGTATGATTATGTCGATCGGGAAAGAGTCATAGGCAATGTCTCTCTCTCTCTAGCCATATCCCAAAAGTAATTTAAGCTATGAACTTGAAATCTGGTATGTAGATTTTTAATAAAGAGTTGGAAATTCACTGGATCAATACCGGTATCAAACCGGTTAAAAATTGGTTCAGTACCATATCTCCGAAGTTATTTAAGTTATGAACTTGAAATCTGATCTGTAGCTTGGTAGTATGGAGTTGGACATTTTACTGCATCAGGACCGGTATCAAACGGGTTTCGAGCCGGTTTAAAAGTGGTTCAGTGCTAAATCATATAGTTATTAAACCGATGAACTTGAAATCTGGACAATAGGTTGAAATATCGAGTTGGAAATTGTACTGGATCAAGACCGGTATCAAACCGGCTAAATAGTGGTTCAGAGCAAAAGTGCAAACCGGTCTTGAGCCGAACCCTGGAGAACCAGTTTGGTTCGGGTTCTCGGGTCCATCGAACCGGACGCAGAACCGAACCTTATACATTTTTAACCTCCCAAACCTGGACCCGAACGGGGGCCCGGGGCTTAGAAAAAGGATCGATTTAAAGGTTTCCCTTTAGCCAGCTTTTTCAGAACTTATGTAACTATCACAATAACTATCACCGGCTAAAAATCATTATCAGCGGTGTCACAGAAATCTCTAGAGATTTCATCTTCGGTTAGTTTGCAAATCGCTCGAAAAATTCGTCGGTGTCACAGAACTTCAAGAGATTTCATTTTCTTATTTGAAAATCTAGTTAGAACAGAAGCTATTCACTCAGAGAAAAAATAGAGAATTTCGCTCTTGAATCAAGAGCATTCGTTCTCAAAAGTACGGTGAGAGTGAAAATTCTTGATCCAAGAGCGAAATTCTTGATTCAAGAGTGAATTTTTGATCCCGACATTCCTGATTCAAGAGTTTCAGCTCTTGATCCAAGTATGAATAATTATTGATTCAAGAGTTTCAGTACTTGATTCAAGAACGAATAATTCTCAAAATAAAAAAATTAAAAATAATATTTGGGGTGGGGAGTGGGAGAGACACGACCGACCCGACCTGACCGACGTGGTGATCCGCGTCTCGTCCCCCTCCCCCGGTCCCACGCACCATTATCAAATCAACCACACCAACACCCCAACCACCACCACCCACCAAACTTTGTTTTAAACAGTGATTGATTTTGAGATAACCACAGAGATTTTTTTTTTTTTTACTCTTCTGGGACTTGAACACGGTACCTCGAAAGACTGAAACACACACAGGCGACGGGCAGCTTAACGGGGTCAGCTAACTTCCTTAAGCCAGAAGACGCGACGAAATCACACTTATAAATAAACGCTTTCGTACGCATCGCACAACAACAAACTGCGCATGCGCTCTCAGTCTCTGCGCTCTCATTCTCTCAACCAAGGCGTATTTAATAAGGTGGCAGAAGCGTCGACGTCGCCCTCTTTGCTGTTGCCTTACGGTTTCGAAAAATTCATATGTGTGTGTGTATACATGTGTATGCGACAACAAATTTCTTTGAGTTTATTACTCTCTTGCTCTCGCTCTCTTTCTCTCATTTTTCGTAAGGCAACGCGACGTCGACGCTGCTGCCACCTTATTAAATACGCCTTGCTCTCAACGACCAACTGCGCATGCGCCCTCACTCTCTGCGAGAGCGACTCCAACGCTACTCTCTCAAAGTTAAGTTGCCCTCACCCCCCTTGCCTATAAAAAACCAAATTGAGAACGTTTAGAACGAATTTATCTCGATTCCAAGAGCGAAATTCTTGAAAATTCAAGAGCGACTAATTTTTTTTTCAAGAGCGTTCGTACTCAAATTATTCGTTTTAGTTTTTTCTTAGTGTTCCAATTGAACTATCATCTCTAAAAACAGGGCTGCATCCCTCGCAGAAAAATTCCCCTTTTTTAGTTAAGGGGTAATTTGATGTTCAAGTGATATTTATTGATTGTGTTATATGTTTTATAATGCATTTTTAAATTAGTTTTCAAATTTATATATATTCATTTCATATTCTCCAGAAATACAATGCGAAATTTAAAAATGTGTTCGCGCCACTCATGAAGTGTAACTTGCCAGCCCTTAGTCAGCTGGTTTTTACATAGATGGCGACCAAGCTGTAGATGACGCCACTTGAGATGGCTGCTTTTGACAAATACGAAAGACTTTGGTTGGATTTGCGAATAATTATTAAAACGAAACTTGCGATGTTTTAACTAATCAAATAATTTATTCATTTTAGCAACATATCCAGAAAAATAATGTTGTTTACATTTTCAAAACTAATCTAAGATTGCAAGGTTCTCAAAAATGAGATTTTCAATGTAGATTTTAGATTGATTTTTTTCTCAGTGTAGAGATGAACACGCTTCAATAAAAATTTTTTTTAATAAGACCCATTTTAATTGGAGTTATTATACCTATACATTCGTTCAGGAAGCTTTGACATATTATCAGTTTGAAGTAATAGAAGAGAGTCTTTGAAAAATTTCTGCTCGATAACTTCATAGCTGAGAGACTTAATTGCATAGAATCAGAAGGCCAAACGTACAAAGCTCAATCGACTTAGGCTGATTCATACACCCACAAAAAAACTGGTTTTGAACCCAATCATACATATTTATAAGTTGTTTCTTGATTCGTAATTGACTGAATTACGTACACAGTGGGCGTGCTCAGCAGAAAAATTGATCCTTGAGCAGGTATCAGAAAAAATTATGCATCGAATAGTTTCTGCTGAATGAAGTGCTATACTTTTTAGCAACGTCGCGAGGCGTTACATTTTTAAAATAGCGGCGGAGACCCCAAAGCGCTTACTGTCAATCATGAATTTTGCATTTACGAAGTCACAGTTAGGTTTAATTAAATTGGAGAATTTATTATCGTTTTTCACATTTCAGCCTAAATAATTGCTGAGATATGGACTTGAGCCACTCTTGAACTGGTTCAAACGGCTGGTTCGCCTAATTTCTTAGTACCATAAATTTTCCAGTTAATAGCTGAAATGATTTTTGCGATATGTCTGCTACTACTTTTAAAACGGTTTGATACCGACCCTAAACCAGTAAAATATCCAACTCGATAATGCCAACCTATAGTAAAATTTTTAAGTGCATAGCATTTCCACCAGACGAGACCAAAAAATTAAAATTGGTTTAAAACACTATCGGGAGTTTCCTGGAAATCTACAGAGATTTTGGCCTAGGTTGATTTGCAAAACGCTCGAAAAATCCGTCGGTGTCCCAGTACATTAAGAGAATTAATTTTTTTATTTGAAAATCTAATTAGAACACAAAATGTTCCAGTAGCGGTTTCATCTCTAAAAACAGGGCTGCATCTCTCGCCGAAAAATATCCGTTTTTTTAGTTAAGGGGTAATTTGATGTTCAAGTGATATTTATTGATTATGTTATATGTTTTATGATGAATCATGATTTATGATTCATATCATATTCTCCAAAATTAAAATGCGAAATTTAAAAATGTGTTCGCGCCACTCATGAAGTATAACTTGCCAGCCCTTAGTCAGCTGGCTTTCACATAGAGGGCGTCACAATCTGTAATTGGCGACACCTGAGGTGGTTGATTTTGACTAATTTGAAAGACTTTAGTTGGATTTGCAAATAGTTATTAAAACCCAAATATTAATTTTTAAACTAATTAAATAACTTATTCATTTGAAGCAACGTATTCAGAAAAAAAATGTTGTTTACATTTCCAAAATAAGTTTTACTTGTCAAAATTCACCAAATTTTTGCGAAATCTCCTAACATAACACGAGAGATTTGAAACCAACCGAAAGAGATTTCTGGGACACCGAGAATTGGTTTTGGGTTGGAATTTGGTTGGAAGAGATTTCAGTGGCTTCCGTGAATTTTTCTAATTTTGACATTAATATTGCAATTTTTTTTTATAAAAGTGCATATAGATTTCTTGTATTTTTGCTATCCAAAATGTTCAGTTCCACTGTCACAATTCGAATCTGACCCACTGTCAGCTCGTTCGATAACCACTATCATTGCAACACTGCGAGTCGAGAAGAGGAGAGAGAGACGAGAAATCGCGGTCGAGAAACAGCAAACAAGAAGAACATATATGTCGATCTAAAGCAGCAGCACACGCACACGTTCATCCGAACCATCCTAAATTTACAACATTAATTAAGTTTATTAATTCCATTAAATTGCAAATTGAAGTCACATGTATATAAAATAAAACTTAAAGTGGATTTAACTGATATTGGAAATTAAGAAGAGCCTTCCCCATACTATGACTGCCTCACATCCCAGCTGCTAAGGCGTCACAACTGCACATGGTGGCCCATGGGGGGAACCTTCTATCACTTCAATACCACCAATCCACAGGCCAAGTTGATTAATACATAATTCAGTTTGCTCGAATAACGGATTCTGGCTGTGCCCTCATCCCGACAGCGCACAGACACACACATACAAAGGGTCCGTTATATTGCTGCTGCAGCTGCGAAGACAAACGTAAGAAGAGAAGACTTAAGAAACGTTACATTGGATTCCCACTTTCCGCGCGCATTGGCATACAAAGGTAAGCAGAGAAAACGGTAAATGCATTTGCGAGTGACATCATTACATACACACATATATGAGCTCAAGCGAGTGAACTAGAGAAATTTACCGCAATATTCTCAGAAACCAATTTACCCAATGTCGATTGATACCCTAATAAAAACCCAAGTTGAGTATATTAACTCTTTGAAAAGACTTCTCCAGAATTTCAAGAAAGTCTTCACATCGCGAAAAACATCCATATATTTTAAATTTATTAATTTAATTAAAAAACGCTTACAGCAAGTGGAAGATCTTTCCAAGAAGTTCAATGAGACCCACAATAAATTAATTTGCGCCATCGACGATGCGAAGAGTTCCACATACCAGGAGTATGCTAAGTTGGCTGTTGAGTTCGAGGATCAATACATGGAAATATATTGCATCATAGCAGAGGAGTTTGAACGGTTGTTCCCAACAACAGCACAAGAAGATACGACACCACATTGATGGTGGCAGCGGAGGCACGTGTCCACATGCCCGCTCTACCAGTGCCAAAGTTCTCGGGCTTATGTATGGATTGGCCGGGATTCTACGACGCCTTCTCTCGTTTAATTCACTCTAACTCTCGTTTGAATGACATCCAAAAATTACATTTTCTTAAAGAATCTCTTCCAGCAGGTCGTGATAACGACATGACAGAGGACAACTTTGCGGTTGCCTGGTCAATGCTCTTCAAGCGGTACAACAATCCCAGAATCGTGTTTTCAAATAATATGAACGCGCTTTACAATTTGCCAGGGCTAACCAAAGAGAAAGCCGAGGACATCCGATCTGTGCTGAGCACAATAAACGTCTGTATAGCTGCCTGTGAACGCATCAAGGCTCCATTGAACGAGGGTGATTACTGGCTAGCGCACTACGTGGCTACTAAATTACCAAAGGAAACTCACACGGCTTGGGAGCATCACTTAGGAAGTAAAACGTCAATTGCTTCATTCAGGGAACTCGAACAATTTCTTCATGATCGCCTGGTCACAATTGAGGCTATTGAAAATCGAAACTGCAGCCTCAAGAATTCCTCCTCACATATGGACAATTTGAAACGACTTTATGTTCATAACACACACGCTGAATCGGGTACCTCGTTGCAACCATTGCGGTGACCAACATATACTCCGCCGATGTCAGAAGTTTCTCTCTCTGGATTGCTTCCAACGTAAAGAGATCGTGAACAAATGCAAGCTTTGTCTTAATTGCTTGAGTAAGTCTCACACCGTCTCACGGTGCACCAGCACGAAGAGCTGTCTACAATGCGGACAGCGTCACCACACATTACTCCACTTTCCAACAGCGGCACTCGCAGCACAACCACTGCATGTCGCTTCTTCGGCCCAGACAACGGAAGTGCCACAACCATCTCTTGTTATCAACAAGCAAGCAAATCAGGCTACGTCTAATGCTAAACATGGTCTCCAATGTCTTTCAGCCACATCATCGATCACACCCCGACGGAGTGTCCTCCCAGCCACGGCACGAATTATCCTCAGCAATCCTGATAACTGTCTTCAAGCTACTCTCAACGCTCTTATAAACCAGGGTTCTGAAGCTTTGATCATCTCCGAGCATACCGCACAATGTCTACATCTTAAACGACGCACCACACGGGCATCAATTGCAGGTGTCGGGCAATCTCCTGGAAACCGGTGCAAAGCCACGGTAAGCTTTAACATTCAAGCGGCAACAAATCCGCAGTTTATGATTCACGCCGACCCTGTCTACGTTTTAAACTCCTTGTCCTCGTTTTTACCGAGTCAGAACTTTCAGCCGCAACCATGGCCACACATCCAAGGCCTTTCATTGGCTGACCCTATGTATTATCGCTCCAAACGCATCGATTTAATCATTGGAGCAGATCTCCTAGCTCAAATCATTCTGCCCGGCACCAAAATTAGAACACCCGATCAACCAATCGCACAGAACACACAATTTGGATGGATTCTTGCTGGCAGATTGGAAACACCCAATCAGACGATTCAAGTCAGTTGCAATCACGCATCGTTGGAGATCGAAGATCTGCTCAAACAATTTTGCGAAGTCGAATCGGTTCCAGAACGCTCAACTCACACAAAGGAAGACGCCTGGTGTGAATCACTATTTCAAAGATCGCACACTCGTCAAGCTATTGGCCGATACTTAGTAAGATTGCCCTTTTTAAACTCGATTTGACCCCAGCCTGACGCTAGGAAAGTCCCATCAAATCGCCCCCAACAGATTTCTTCAACTCGAAAGACGTTTTCAAAGAGATCCTGAAAAATTGCAAAAGTACAGTGCTGGCATTAAAGAGTATTTTGATCTGAATCAAATTACACCTGCTGAGACTAGCGAAAGGAGCACCATTACAACCATTTCTGGACGGCCACATGTATCCTCCTGTGTACTTCCACATCATGCCGTCTTTAAAGAAGAAAGTCTCACCACTAAACAACGAATAGTGTTTGACGTATCTGCGAAAACCTCAAACGGCAGAGCGTTGAACGACATTTTGTGTGTGGGACCTACACTTCAAAACGACCTATCAGCAATCATCTTGAACTGGCAACATTATCGATTTGTGTTTACGGCTGATATCCAAAAAATGTATCGATGTATTGACGTGCACCCCGACGACGCGCAGTACCAGCGGATTTTATGGCGGGCGGCGGATGGAGTCATCAAAGAATATTGTCTCAATACGGTTACCTTCGGTACTGCGTCAGCACCGTATACTGCGATTAGGGTAATGCATCAGATCGCAGAAGACACTCGTCAAACATGTCCAATGGCAGAAAGGGTTCTCAAGCACGAAATGTATGTGGACGACATACTTTCCGGAGGACACACACTAGAGGCAGCGGACCAAAAACGCGAACAAACCAGCAGAGCTCTAAAATCCGCAGGTATGGAACTGCGCAAATGGCCAAGCAATGACGCAGCACTTTTGAAATCAATTCCGACAAATCATCAATGTAATCAGTCTCTGTTAAATTGGGATAACTGCAGCACTGTAAAAACACTCGGATTGTATTGGCAACCAAACAAGGATTGCTTCAAATTCAAAATGATTGCTAGCCTTCCAAGGGGCAACACCAAGCGATAGATTTTGTCCAGCATAGCACGTTTATTTGATCCCTTAGGACTAATAAGCCCAACTATCATTTCAGGCAAAATTATTCTAAACGAAGTAACCATGGCAAAACGTACCGCCGAAGATGGCTCCAAAAAATCTTTGCTGTGGGATGATCCGGTTAAAACACCACTTGCAATCCAATGGCAGGAATTCCTTAACAACCTGTCAGACATCAATATGATCAGCATTCCCCGCGGATTAAATTTTGAGCCAGACTACCTCGACGAAATGGAACTTCATGCATTCTGCGACGGCTCAAATACGGCTTATGCAGCTGCAGTATACCTCAGAGTAAAGCAGTCCGATGAGTCCTTCTCCACGTCTCTTATAGTCGCAAAAACAAAAATCTCCCCAACAAAACCATTAACAATACCGCGGACCGAACTATGCGGAGCCGTCTTAGCCATCAAACTCATGAAATGGGTTAGCTCCACCAATCGTTGGACCAAAAAACCCATCCCCATGTTCTACAGGACAGATGCAACAATAGTTTTACACTGGATAAATGGTGACGTTAATCGATGGAAAACGTTCGTTGGTAACAGAATATCTTACATTTTGGACTTTTCCGCGCCATGCCAGTGGAGCCACGTGGGCACTGCAGCTAACCCAGCGGATTGTGCAACAAGAGGCCTCACCCCTTCATACCTTTCCACATTTAAACTGTGGTGGAATGGACCCTGCTGGCTAAGTAACTCCCAGAACAATTGGCCAAAAACTGTCATGCAACCACCTGAGATCGAAGAAAGCCTATTAGAATCAAGGGCTGTGAAAATCATCGCGAACACAGCGGAGCTAAATACGTCGACGGTGGAGACATCGTATATCGATCGGTTTTCAACATATAACCGATTACTACGCACTACTGCCTACATTCTACGTTTCATGGGAAACGCAAAACCCAATACACACCGAACCACCGGACCCCTGAGGATTGAGGAGCTGAACCGAGCACTCCTCCGTATTGTCCAAGTAGTGCAGCATGAGTCATTTGCAGCCGAAAGAAAGGCGGTGAATAAGGAAAAACCATTACCCCCAGTAAGCAAACAGTCGCGCCTCACACCATTTATCTCGGAAGAGATTCTCAGAGTCCATGGTCGTTTACGACATTCAAATCTTTCATATAATCGTAAACATCCAATCATCTTACCCAGCTCTCATATTTTCACAGACTTGGTTATTAACCACTCTCATCAGTTGACACTGCACGGAGGAGCTCAATTGACCTTAGCTCACACCCGATACCAGTTCTGGATTATACAAGGAAAGCGAAGTGTCTTACGTGTCCTTCGAAAATGCGTGAGATGCTTCAAAGTTGCACCCACTGTCATCAATCAACTGATGGGAGATCTACCTCTTCACCGGATCACCCCTCCAAATCGTCCGTTTATAGCAACAGGAGTCGATTACACAGGCGCTATCGAACTCAAGGCTGCTCGACTCCGTGGCACGAGCTTCTACAAAGGCTACATCGCCATATTTATATGTCTAGCCACGAAAGCCGTGCATTTGGAGGTTGTGTCCGGATTGACGACGGAACGTTTTCTGCAAGCTCTTAATCGATTCATGGGACGAAGAGGCCCAGTCAAACACATGTATAGTGACAACGGGACTAATTTCGTTGGAGCGAGTAAGGTAATAAAAGCATTGGACCAGAAATCGGAGCATCGCTATCCACGCATTACATCGAATGGCATTTTACGCCACCTTATTCCCCAAACTTTGGAGGACTCTGGGAGTCGAACGTAAAATGCATCAAATATCACTTAAAACTAGTTGTCGGAGATACACGCTTAACATACGAAGAATTATCAACCGTGCTTATCACCATAGAAGCCTGCCTAAATTCACGACCACTCTGCCCACTTAGCGCAGATCCCGATGATTTGGAAGGACTCACGCCAGGTCACTTCCTTATTGGCGACTCTCTGATAGCACCTCCACATTATCGCCCTCCATCGGCTTCGTTCCGTGAACAATTTCTAAATCAACAAAAAATTATTCAGCAATTTTGGAACCAATGGAGTCGCGATTGGCTTTCGCATCTTCAAACTCGACCAAAATGGGCACAAGAGAAAATCAACCTAAAACTTGACGATCTGGTAATTGTTAAGGACGACAGATTACCAGCTGCCCAATGGATGCTTGGGCGAGTCACTGAATTACATCCCGGAGAGGATTCTCTCGTTCGTGTGGTCACCCTCAAGACCCAGCAAGGCCACATAAAACGATCCGTCTCCAAACTATGTCGCTTACCTCTGCCGGCTTAAAACAGCTTTCGATAACTTTGATCACACGCTTATATCTCCCTCACTCGCATATGCAAATACTATTTATCTCTGCTCCTTTCAGCCTAGGTCCATCAGGGAGGACAATATCAGTCAAGCATACCAAGAAGCTCTGCGGTCTTTCATGCTGGATGCAGCATTGGCGGGCGGCATGTTCAGTTCCACTGTCGCAATTCGAATCTGTCCCACTGTCAGCTCGTTCGATAACCACTATCATTGCAACACTGCGAGTCGAGAAGAGGAGAGAGAGACGAGAAATCGCGGTCGAGAAACAGCACACAAGAAGAACATATATGTCGATCTAAAGCAGCAGCACACGCACACGCTCATCCGAACCATCCTAAATTTACATCATTAATTAAGTTTATTAATTCCATTAAATTGCAAATTAAAGTCACATGTATATAAAATAAAACTTAAAGTGGATTTAACTGATATTGAAAATTAAGGAGAAAATTTAAAATCACATAAATATAATGATGAAAAAAATGTCCCGTGCGAAAACGCTTAATAGCCTATTTCCACTGGCTTCATTTCTTATCATTTTCATTTCTAAAAATGATGCTGTTTCCATTGACAAATCTTCATCATTTTGATATTCGCAATGCCACGTTGACAAAAACAGCTGAATTGTTTGCAATATTTACCCAAAAAAAGACATACCCGGCAAGAAAGCAATTACCGTGAGAGAACGCATTTCTAACGCCCTGAATAATCAGCAGAAAGCTAAATACACAACTTATTTTGAATAAATTATATTATAAACAAAATTGCGCCTTATTTTTAAATTCAAATCAGTAGTTTATTGGTGATGACACTTTCTATTTCCAGAGAGTAACGAGTAGTGCCAGAGAGTAGCGAGTACTTTTTAAAAAAATACCAAATTCCTTCGTGGGGAATGCCATCATTTTTGAGAAATGAAGGAAATAAAGGGCAAAATGCAACAACAATTTGTATGGAAGAAATGATATCATTTTCTTCATTTCTTGTCATTTCAAGAAATGAAGCTTCATTTCTTTGGTGGAAATAGGCTATAAGAGACATCAATGCACAACAATTTAAAATTCGTCACATTAAAATATTGCTTCAGGATTCTCTGAAATCGGCGTTTGAATTCTTGCCCGCGAAAACCACTTCTGTTATTGTCCCATGCCTTAGATTTTTGCAACTATCTTAAAAACGAAAAATTTCCCAAAATCAGCCTTTGCACCAATAACACTAGTTAAAAACTAAAAATTAGATGACCCATTTCTACTGAAACTATTTTTAAGTTTAGTTTCATTTGGTAATCTCAAAAATTGAATTCAAAAATTTTTTCATGGCAACGTTTTTTAAATATCAATTTTTTCATCTTTTCGGTAGGTGCACTTACATTTAATGACACATCTCAATTCATAATCTTCAGAGCGTGTCAAGCAAGATATGAATAGAACATTGTTTTCAAATCGGTTTAGAAGTTTGAATACAATGACCAATAATATTTCAAAAATAAATCTGTTTTTTGCTCGAAAATGCAAGAAATTTCATTTTTAATCGCCTAGGAAAAATATAAAAAAATCCAAAAAAATTATTTTAATTCTTTTTATTTAAGAATCGCACTTTTACAAAGATAATAAGGTTTTGATGAAGAAAATCTACGAATAAATATTGTAGCTGAATCAATTTAAGTGAAGGAACTAACAGTCAAATTTGAGTATTTTAAGTGTTTAAAAATTTTTTTTTTCTATTTTCTTAGTCTTTTGGTCAATATTAGGAGTAGTCGAATATCCAGATCAGAAAAAAAATTCCAGAACAGAACAAAAGTCGAAGCAAATGAAAATTTAGTTTTAAAAAAATCTCAAAAACACCACTTTTTTCAGCTCTCAATAGCTCACAGCTCCTGTATTTTTATATAGATTTTGTTCATCGATATCTTATTTTTTTCAAAGAAGTGCGCTACTTAAGTAGAAAAAATAAAAATAGTTTTTTTGAATTTTTAAATATTTTTCCTAGGCGTTTGGAAACGAAATTTATTGCGTTTTCGAGCAAAAAATCGATTTTTTGGAAATATTTTTTATTATTGTATTCAATCTACTTAACCGATTCGAAAATAAAGTTTTTTTGCGATTATTGACAATTCAATTGCCTTTCGTTTCATATCTTGCTTGACTCCATCTGACCATTATGAAGTGAGATATGCCATAAAATGTAAGTGCACCAACCAAAAAAATGAAAAAAATTCAAATATAACGGATCCATGAAAAAATTTTTGAAATCGATTTTTAAGATCACCAAACCAAACTACACTTAACAAGAAAGAAAGTCGGTCAAGCCCGACTATAACATACTCTGTACCCTTACACTCGCATTTGCTCACGAGTCAAACGGTCAGATAACAATCCGCGCACAACGAGGTGCGCTCTCTAAGTTTCTCTCTCTCTCTCACTAAGATTTCCTCTGTTGAACGGTTATGGTATGTTGCTGTGGTTATTGGTGGGAGGGTGGGTGGTGTTAACTGGCCGTTTTTTGCTCATAACTTGAGTATCGTTCATCCGATCTTTATCATTCCTTCAGCAAATCGATAAATAATTTTGATTACTAGATATCTCTAGAAGGTACGAACCATCTATCATCAAAACTGTGGAAGATACACGTTTTTTCCAAATTGCGGGGGCGGGAGGGGGCGTGTCAAAAATTGAAAATAAACTTGATCTGCCTGCAAGTATCAGAAATATGTGTCACATATGTACATGTCAAACCTCTATCTCTTACCATCTCTGAGATCTCTTCGTTCATACGGACGGACGGACAGACGGACATGGCTATATCGACTCGGCTGTTAATGCTGATCAAGAATATATATACTTTGTAGGGTCGGAAACGATTCCTTCTCTCTGTTACATACTTTTGCACAAACTTAATATAATCCATGTATGGCGGTACCTAGATTTTTATTTCGGTATACCGGTACGTACCGGTATGGACCGGTAAAATTAACAGAAATTTTAAGACTTAAGTCCAAACAAAGTGAGTTACAGAGTACATCCCCGCTTACTGATTGCGGGTTAATAAAATTCGCTCAACCCAGGCCTCTAATAATTGGATTTCGAATTTGGCGGAATCCGAGGTCGTTCATCAGGGCAAACGGCCTTCCATCAACCGTGCACAGAGAAACACACGCATCTGTAACCACCAGTAGCTGCAATGGATGAAGTTGTGCTGCTAGCGCTGCTGCGCTCAGGCAGGTCCATTTGAATCGAAGGCGGTATTGCCGAGCGGGACCCTATATATATCCGTAGCTCCTTCGGCAGTGGGGGAGTTAGTGGCTATCTCCTTGATTCGGGCTATCACAATTTTAATTAAGGATCCCTTCAGAAACTACGCTCTCGTTTTTTTTTTAAAAAACCCAACACTATAAAAATACAAAATTTTATTTCAGCTCCAGGAATTGAACACACGACTGCCAGCTGAGGAATGCATAAAAACCCCTACACTATAAAAAACAAGTGAGAAAGTCGGTCAACCCCGACTATAACATACTCGGTTCCAGTTTATTTGCCCCCGACTATAATATTATAATACATCCAAGGAGCCACGCGTTTATCGTGCAACATTTTTATTATACGCTCATCTCTAAGGTTCTCTCTCTCTTTCTCTCTCTCTCTCTCTCTCTCTCTCTTTCTCACTATGATTGCCTTTGTTGAATGGAAATCTGTGGTGATGGGTGGGGGGGTGAGGGGTGGTAACTGGCCGTTTTTTGCTCATAACTTGTGTATCGTTCATCCGATCTTTATCATTCTTTCAGCAAATCGATAAATAATTTTGATTACTACATATCTGTAGAAGGTAGGATTTTTCCAAATTGGGGAGGCGGGAGGGGGCGTGGCGAAAATTGAAAATAAACTTGATCTGCCTGCAAGCATAAGAAATATATGTCCCTTACATGTCAAACCTCTATCTCTTACCATCTTTGAGATCTGTGCGTTAATACAGACGGACGGACATAGCTAGATGGACTCGGCTGTTGATGCTGATCAGGAATATATATACTTTATAGGATCAGAAATGATTCCTTCTCCCTGTTACATACTTTTGCACAAACTTAATATACGCTGTGTGTACCTTTGGTACAGAGTATACAAATTATTTTCTGCTCCAGTAAACTGTCAGTTTATAAGTTATGCATTCAGCGCTCTGCGCCACTGTAGCTTATACTAAGTGTTTATTTACAGGCTGAATATGCAGTTTTTTGAAAATAATCAAAAGTAGTATTTGAAAGTAGTCGGATTATTATACAGTTGAAAAGTGTATTAAAATTTTTCCCAGGAGTTTTCAACGCATAGAAGGAATCATCTCCGACCACATAAAGTATATATATTCTTGATCAGCATGACGAGCTGAGTCGATTCAGCTTTGTCCGTCCGTCTGTCTGTTTCTACGCGAACTAGTCTTGCTCAGTGTCTTCTTTTAGCTGCACGCTGCTAATATGTCGGAACCGCCCGGATCGGATGACTACTTCTTGTAGCTGCCATAGAAGTGTTCGGTCGGAAATTGGGTTTTTGTGAGAAAAACTTTTTTGTTTTCAATATTAGCGTTCATTAACTCGGTCATTATTAAAATTAATTGTTTTCAAACTGATCTGCGAAGTTTGGTCGAAATCGCTTTCCTTTTTCAAGTGTATTAAAACTTCGGCATAGATGAAGCTAGCTTTCCTTCTCGTTTTTTGATTGTTTTTGATTATTCTTTAGTAATCGCTAATAGTCCCGACTATTTTATGATTATTTGTAATCGTAATTGATTAGTTATTGTGCGAAACTGAAATTAAACGTAATGTATTTATTATTTTACCTCTAAAATAAATATAATCACATAACTTATGATTACGATAAGCAATCATTATTTAACAGCTATGCTGTTCTGAGATATGGCTCTGGACCACTTTTGAACCGGTTCGAAACCGGTTCGATTCCGGCCTTGAACAAAATTTCCAACTCTATAATAACAACATACAGACCAGATTGCTAGTTCATAATTGGAGTGACTTCGGAGATACGGCTCTGAACCTCATATGAATTAGAGATCGAGCTCATAGCTTTAATGACTTGAAAGATATGGGTCTGAAATAAAATATCCAACTCCACATTACCAATCTACAGACCAGATTTCCAGATCTTAGCTTAAATTACTTCTGTGATATGGCTCTGAACCACTTTTTAACCGGTTCGAAACCGGTTCAAATCCAGACCTGATCCAGAAAACAATCCAACTACATATTATCAACCTGCTGACCAGATTTCAATTTCATAGCTTAAATAGCTTGTAAGATATGGCTCCGAACCACTGTTTAACCGGTTCGAAACCAGTTTGATACCGGTTCAATACCGGCTTAGTACCGGTCCTGATCCAGTAAAATATCCAAATTCATTTTACCAACCTACAGATCAAACTTAAAGTTTATAGCTTGAATGACTTCTGAGATATGGCTCTGAACCACTTTTTGACCCTTTTTAGCAGCTATCGAACTGGTTCACAGCCTTGAAATAAAGCCTATGACTCTTTTCTGATCGGTATGTACTAGAGGTGGGCGCGGGCCGGGCTTTTTTTCGTGGCCCGCGGGCTTACACAGGCCCGGAGCGGGCCCGGGCCTTAAAATTAAGATTCGTGCGGGCTTCGTGCGGGCCCAGGCCTTAGCAAAAAGGCCCGGCCCGTAAAAGCCCGAAATAGGCCCGAAAACAATTTTGATTTGTTCGCGCTATTTTTGTTTATGCCGAATTAGAACCGCCAATTATCGCATTTTAATTGTTTATCGATACTACTATGGATTTGCTTATACATATTTTACTTGTTTGCACACGGTTTCTTCCGGCAATCGCTCATTTGGTTGGGCTTTTCTTGAACCCTCCTTATAGAGAGATGAATTTCCTCTCAGAGGAAAAAAGAGATAATGTGCTAGCTACGGTAAAAGCAATGCTCTCCGAATTTATAGGGGATCATGAATATAGTAGCTTTGATGACATAACTAATAACATAAGCCCAAATAATTCCGAGAATGGAATGTTTACTGAATTTTTAGACTTAAGTTATATAAAAAAACGAAAAGTTGAGAAAAACGCTATCGACATAGAGCTTGACAAATATTTGGCCTTTCCAGCAGCTCCTGGCACACATATTATAGAATTCTGGAAAAATGCAAGGGACTTAAAATACCTTCCCAAATTAGCTCGGACCATTCTGGCTATTCCCGCCAGTTCGTCTACGAGCGAAAGGCTTTTTTCAACATCGGGCCATGTTTTAAATGAAAAACGCACTAGGCTAAAAAGCACAAATTTAGAAAAAATTTAATTTTTAAATAAAAATATGACATAGTTTGTTTTTTATTAAATACATAACAATATTCATGTATGTATACCTTAATAAATATGTACTTATACATATCTATAAATTGCATGTCTTTTAAATTTCCTTATATGTGTAAATAAGTTTCGTGCCGGGCCGGGCCGGGCCCGGGCCTTGGTGAAAAAGTTTCGTGTTGGGCCGGGCCGGGCCTCTCAAAAAAGAGTTCGTGTTCGTGCGGGCCCGGGCCTCAAAATACAGGCCCGCGCCCACCTCTACTGTACATACTATGTACATACTGCGAAAGTTTTGTGAAGATCGGTTCTGCGGCTTAGACTCCTAAGGAACAATCATACATACTTTCACTTTTTTATATATGTATAGATTTACGGCCGATAGAAAAGCTTATATCTGCAAACAATGTACAAAATGCTCATATCGATAGCATGTTAGTAGGAGCAGTATAAGGTTATAATAGCGTGTTCTGCTGAACACTGCAATTGTAAACATGCTTCGGTAAAAATGTATATAAATTATGCCTATGATTTCAAATGATTTAAAAAATGCGGCAGTGACAAGGTGCTAACGATATTGAAATGCTGTAGTAGGCGGTGCACAGTGAACGAAATGTCCGATTTAGCTACGATTAATTCAGATTTTGAAATGTGGAATTGCGCCAATATTTTTGAATTTTTGAACCCCGCTAATTCGAACTCTCAAGAGACCCAAAAAATATTAATTAAAATAATAATTAAACTAAAGAACGAAATAAAAAACAAGAAATAAAGTCGGTCAAGCCCGACTATAACATACTCTGTATCCTTACACTCGCATTTGCTCAGGAGTCAAACGGCCAGTTAACATCCCGCGCACAACGCGGTGCGCTCTCTAAGATTCTCTCTCTCTTTCTCTCTCGCACTAAGATTGCCTGTGTTGAACGGTTAGGGTATGTTGCTGTGGTTATTGGTGGGGGGTTGGTTGGTGTTAACTGGCCGTTTTTTGCCCATAATTTGAGTATCGTTCATCCGATCTTTATCATTCCCTCAGCAAATCGATAAATAATTTTGATTACTAGATATCTCTAGAAGGGACGAACAATCTATCATCAAAACTGTGGGAGATAAGGCGTTTTTGCCAAATTGCGGAGGCGGGAGGGGGCGTGGCAAAAATTGAAAATAAACTTGATCTGCCTGCAAGTATAAGAAATATATGTATCTCTTACCATCTCTGTGATCTGTGCGTTCATACAGACGGACAGACAGACGGACGGACGGACAGACGGACATGGCTATATCGAATCGGCTGTTGATGCTGATCAAGAATATGAATACTTTATAGGGTCGGAAACGATTCCTTCTCCCTGTTACATACTTTTGCACAAACTTAATATACTCTATGTACCTTCGGTACAGAGTATAAATATCAGTTGAACATCAAATTACCCCTTAACTAAGAAAAGGGAAATTTTTTGCGAGAGATGCAGCCTGGTTTTTAGAGATGGACCTTTTACTGGAACAGTTTGTGTTCCAACTAGATTTTCAAATAAGAAAATTAAATATCTTGATGTTTTGGGACACCGACGGATTTTTCAAGCGTATTCCAAACCAACCATTGCCAAAATCTCTAGAGATTTCAAGGACACCCCCGAGTATGTTAGGTTTGATTTAAAACTTTGCTGCAACATCCTTTTGAACCTTTTTCATCTTCCATTTTTTAAGAATACCTTTTAATTTGTCTTCTACTGAATTTATCCATAATATTGGTTTTCTTTTAACTAACATTACGGATCATCTGCGAGCTGCTAAACATAACATATATTTTCATGGCTGCAGAGCTCAATGTTTGCGCCACTTCTTATCGTTAGCAACAAGCTTCGAATATTTAATTAAAGTGAACTTTTTTGCAGTCTGATGTTAGTAAATATTATTAAGAAACTATTTTTCTTCTGTGCTGAAAATGTTGTTGTTGTAATGAACAGTTCAAGTACCCTTTTTCAGTTTCCATCATAAAATGTCACATACCGGGGTGCCACATAAACCTCTTCCAACCAAATTCCCACCGAATTCCAATTCTTGGGTGCCACAGAAAATTCTTTTGCTAGGAGGTTTAGCTAAATTCACCACCCAAACAATTTTGACAAGTAAAATCAATATTATATATATATAATGTAAACAACATTATTTTTCTGGATAGGTTGCATCAAATGATCTAATTACACTAGTTTAAAAAAAAAAATTTAACCGACCCATTTCTATTGAAACTATTTTTAAGTTAAGTTTCAATTGGTTATCTCAAAAATCGAATTCAAAAATTTTTTCATGTCAACGTTTTTTAAATATCAATTTTTTTCATTTTTTCGGTAGGTGCACTTACATTTTATGCCATATCTCAATTCGTAATCTTCAGACCGTGTCAAGCAAGATATGAATAGAACATTGTTTTCAAATCGGTTTAGAAGTTTGAATACAATGATCAATAATATTTCAAAAATTAATCAGTTTTTTGCTCGAAAATGCAAGAAATTTCATTTTTAATCGCCTACGAAAAATATAAAAAAATCAAAAAAAAATTATTTTTATTCTTTTGATTTAAGAATCGCACTTTTACAAAGATAATAAGGTGTTGATGATGAAAATCTATGAATAAATATTGTAGCTGGATCAATTTAAGTGAAGGAACTAACAGTCAAATTTGAGTATTTTAAGTGTTTAGAAAGTTTTTTTTTTCTATTTCTATTCTAGCCGTATCAGAAAAAAAATTCCAGAACAGAACAAAAGTCGAAGCAAATGAAAATGTTTTTTTTTTTAAATCTCAAAAACACCACTTTTTTCAGCACTCAATTACTCACAGCTCCTGTATTTATTTATAGATTTTGTTCGTCGAAATCTTATTTTCTTCGGAGAAGTGCGGTTCTTAAGTAAAAAAAAAATATAAATATTTGTTTGAAATATTTTTTATTACTGTATTCAAACTTCTTAACCGATTTGAAAATAGTGTTTTGAGCGATTATTGACCATTTACCAACTACCTTTCGATTCATATCTTGCTTGACTCCATCTGAGCATTATGAATTGAGATATGGCATAAATGTAAGCGCACCTACCGAAAAAATGGAAAAAACTCATATATAAAAAACGTTGGCATGAAGAAATGTTTGAAATCGATTTTTGAGATCACCAGTCCAAACTACACTTAAATATAGTTTCAGTAGAAATGGGTCTTTTTGGCTGTAAACTAGTGTTATTTAATTAGTTTTAACATTGCAATTTGTGTTTCAATAATTATTCGCAAAACCAAAAAAAGTAACCAAATCCAACTGTGGCAGCCCTGGCCACCTCTGGTCACACCATTCATCGAACACCATCCCTAACGCGATAGCAAAGCGACAAGACACGCGCCATCCCAGGCGCTCAGTTTTCTGGCTTGGCTTCGATTAGCGCGGGTGGCTCCCGCTTCGCTCCGTTCGACTCAACTATAATTGTTAGCTTAAATTATTATTCAATAAAGTTAGTTACTTATCAAACCTAGTAGCTAAACAAGCACCTCATGTGCCGCCATCTGTCGATGGTATCGCCATCAATGTGACAGCCAGCGGACTTTAGGAAGGCAAGATTTAGCGTCGCAAAAATCAAAAATTTATGGTCGATTTTTTACCGCATTAATGTTATTTAATAAAGGGAATCCAAGATAGAAGAGGTTCGCGCGTGATCGAATTTTCATTCTCGTCGCGAAGGATTCGAAGGATAATTTTTTGAGCGTTTCACGCACGATTTAAGAAGGCGCCACGAATGTTCACTCACGATAAAAATGCATCTACTAAAAATTGATTTAGCAGAATACAACGCAGCTACACTCAGAGAAAAAATAGAGAATTTCACTCTTGAATCAAAAGCATTCGTTCTCAAAAGTACGGTAAGAGTGAACATTCTTGATCCAAGAGCAAAATTCTTCATCCAAGAGTGAATTTTTGATCCCGACATTCCTGATTCAAGAGTTTCAGGTCTTGATCCAAGTATGAATAATTCTTGATTCAAGAGTTTCAGTACTTGACCCAAGAACGAATAATTCTCAAAAAAAAAAAACTTTAAAAAAAATATTTGGGGTGGGGGTGTAAGAGACACGACCGACCCGACCCGACCGACGTGGTACGTCTCCCCCCCTCCCACTCACCATTATCAACCACCACCCAAACTTTGTTTTAAACTGTGATTGATTTTGAGATAGCCACATAGATATATTTTTTATACCCTGTTCCCATTAAAAATGGGAAAAGGGGATCATGAAGTTGTGCAAATGTATGTAACAGCCAGAAGGAAGCTTCTCCGACCCTATAAAGTATATATATTCTTGATCAGCATCAACAGCCGAGTCGATATAGCCATGTCCGTCTGTCCGTCTGTCTGTATGAACGCGTCGATCTCAGAGACTAGAAGAGCTAGAGACACAAATTTTGGCAAGCACTTAGGTGTATACCGTACCCAGATCAAGTTTGTTTCAGATTTTGAATATATCCCCCCCTCCCCCCTTAAACCGCAAAAAACTGTCACAGCCACAATTTTAAAGTTACAACCTGGTGGCTTAATATATACTATCCTAGGCCCTATATCTAACTACTCTCAAAAGGAAAATAAGATACGAGCAAAAACACAAAAGTTATTAAACAATTAAGCTTATGGGAGCGGGGGAGGTGGGGGGCCGGTATGCAGTCAGCAGGCCGCGAGTGTGTTTGTATGTGTTTCTCAATTGAACAGGGTATTTTGTAGTCGGGAAACTCGACTACAGCGCTCTTACTTGTTTTTACTTACTTTTCTGGGACTTGAACTCTGTATCTCGAAAGACTGAAACACACACAGGCGACGGGCAGCTTAGCCCATTCGACTATCATCCCTGAGCTAATCGTGGTGACGAAAAGACACTTATAAATAAACGCATTTGACTTTCGTACGCATCGGACAACGTAAAACTGCGCATGTGCTCTCTCTGTCTCTGCGAGAGCGAGTCCAACGCTATTCTCTCAACGACAAACTGCGCATGCGCTCTCTCTCTCTCGGCGAGAGCGAATAACGCTATTCTCTCAAAGTTAAGTTGCCCTCACTCCCCTTTCCTATAAAAAAACCAAATTGAGAACGTTTAGAACGAATTTATCTGGATTCCAAGAGCGAAATTCTTGACAATTCAAGAACGACTAATTTTTTTTTCAGGATCGTTCGTACTCAAAATATTTGTTCACGTTTTTTCTTAGCGTATGTATAAATTATATAAGGTGCTTTATATTCCAAGGCTGACAGAAATTCTCTAACTGAACCCTCCCCGAGGGTGTCGGCTGGGCAATGGATACTGTACGTACCTCGGCCTAAAGCGGGCTATACCTAGTGTCACTTGTGCGTCTTACACCCAGGAATTGCAGTGTCTAGCTAAGATGATGGCCAGCACTATCCAGCTTTAGTTGGATAGAGTTGGGCCGGAGTCATGGTAAGAGGTACTTGGCAGTAGGCATAAAATGCTATGGGGTGGTTCCCAAGAATAAAAAGTAACCATTATGGGTCCAAACAATGCAAAACCATGAAGATCAAACTCAGGCTGGGATATCAGCCCAAACGTCGGTGGAAGGCGTGACTGCCACCACCGTCGGGCACGGTGGGCAGAAATCCTCTCTTCGTGTCGCCAGCGGTCACACCTCTGTTGCGGTTGGAGCTGGCCGCTTTTTGAGAGAGAGACTCTTGTGAGAGATTGACGTGCTTTGTTTGTGCTCCGTACTTAAAAATTAATTGTGACGTTCAACGTGCCTATAATTTCGTGAATACATCCAAAATCTGTCAATTACTAATACCCACTACCGGTGAGTGCTTTGCTTCCTTGTTGTGCATCTGGGTATTATTAATTTAATAAAAATAAATATCGCGGCGTCTGTGCTGTGTGTTTTGTTTTTGCTTTGTTTTCGCTCATCTGTTTTTGGCGGTTCCCCCGTTCCCCCCTCTTAACAAAGGTTAGTGCGTGCATTTGCTGCTGCATACTCTCTGTGTGCATCGCTCTCACCCTAAATTTGTTTTTGTTTACTTTTCTGCTGTGAAAGCTTTGAGCTTTTCTATTTGTTACGCCGCTCTTAGAGTGAGATATAAATACGCGCTTTGATTTCTAATCTCTTTAGTTTTGAGCCCCAGTGGTAAATTTTGATCAATGTCGTGCTGCAAAAAGTCGTGTACTAATAAAGATGCAAATGATTCGGAACAATTCCGGTTTGTTAACTGTTGGTTGTGCGATAATATTATGCATATAAAATGTGCTGCACTAAGTGGACGTGACCTTGATAAAATTTGCTCAACTAAAAAAGGTTGTGGTGCGTTAAGGTGGTCCTGCCCTGTATGCACTGATAAGCAATTTAATTTCTCGCGTATGTCTAATACCATGAGAAATAAATATAATAAGTTGCATAAAATATCTAAGCAACTCGCAAGTGAGTTTACCTCTAGTGATGAGTTGCTTAGTAAATTCCATTTTGAGTCACCACCCACACGTCGGTCGGAGCCTCAAGTTGTAATAGTGCCACCTCCCGATTCTGACAAGTCGACTGATCCCCCTTCATCGTTGCCAGTCTCGCCTCAGTGTCAAGACTTGTCGCCGACCATTTCCCTGTCCGCTTCACCAGCTAGTATGCTTGGTTTGTCTCCATTGCCTCCCTCCCCAAGTCAAGGAGTTATTAATAATTTTTTAAATAAACCTCCAAATCGTAGACTAGTTAGTTCTCCAATAGTGCCACCTGAACCTGATGAGAGTGCTTCCCTTTCTTCACAGCCTCCCCTTCTTACTGTTATAGCACCACGCAAAACAGTTTTTGTGTCTAGGTTGTCTCCTGAAACTACTTACAGCAAGTGTTACCATTTCAAAGTTTAATTTTGCCCAGCCTCGTGATGTAGCTTCCTTTAACATAAGTGTTCCAGGTGAAGCATTTCCAATCATATGTGACCCACAATTTTGGCTGCCAGATATGATTGTTCATGAGTTTAGGCAAAAAAATCGTGTTAGGCCAATGCCCGTCAGCTTGCCCTCAAATGTAGGGTCTAGCTCTAACAGGGTTTCAAAAAACAAGTTCTGTCTCTTAGTCCTCTTATAGCCTATCAGAATGTTCGGGGTCTGTTATCTAAACTTTCTACCTTGTTCTTGAATAGTGCTTCATTTGAGTTTGACATTATTGCCTTCTCAGAGACGTGGTTAAATCCATCAATCTCTGATTGTGAAATTTTGTCAAATGATTTTTTTATCTATCGATATGATCGACCTACTCGAAGAGGTGGTGGTGTACTGATCGCAGTGAAGACTAGCCACCGTTCGGAATTAATTCCACTAAGTCTGCCTGATCGTGTGGAATTCGTAGCCGTAAAAGTTTCTTTTCTTTCCTTTTCGTTATTTATTACTTGCTCCTATATCCCTCCTTTTTCCGGTATTCAAGTTTATATGAACCATATAACTTGTATAAAAGATGTTTGTGCCCAATTACGAGACATTGACTCATTGGTTGTTGTAGGTGATTTCAATTTACCAAACATCGCCTGGTCATATCTTAATGGGTCAACCTATCTTGTGCCATCAACACAGCATGACTTTTTAGATCATCTGTTTGATATGTCCTTGTCTCAGATAAATTCAATTCCAAACGATCTTAATAAATTGCTGGATCTTGTCTCTGTCGCTGACAGTACTAATGCTGTAGTTTCTAGGTCCACCCCTCTATCACTGCCCGAAGATATTTACCATCCTACTCTTGAAATCTCTCTTTCAGTTTCTGAAACTACTTCATCAACCTCTAAAATTCCTAATAAACCTCGTCGTTGTTTTCGTAAAGGAAACTTTACATTATAAAATCAACTTATTTGTGCAACAGACTGGTCACCTCTGTTCAATGCGGTTGATTTTGACTTTGCTTTTGCCTTTTTCTACGAATCCATTAATTCTCTCTTAGATATCTGTGTTCCTAATAGCGTAGCTTCTCCCGCGTCACTTAATCCTCCTTGGTACTGCCCTAAACTTTCTAATTTGAAAAATATTAAGTCTAGATGCTTCAAAAAGTATAAACGATCTGGCTTGGCTGTTGATTTCTCTAAATATTCAATAGCAAAATCCAACTTTACACTTTTTAACTCTGAGTGCTATAAGAATTATCTTGCCCGGTGCAAAATTCAATTTGCAGAGGACCCTAAACAATTCTATAGCTTTGTGAACTCTAAGCGTAGATCTTCATCAAAAGGCTGGCAATGATTCCGCTGCCGTCGACCTATTCGCAGACTTTTTTCAATCAACGTATTCCTCTGTCCACTTTACTAACACTTCTTATCCCTATACCATTCCTTCTTCTAACTCGATTTGTGTTCCCTCAATTAGTGAAAGCTCCCTACTTTCGCATTTAAAATCTCTAAAATCCTCATACTCCCCTGGCCCTGACAACATTCCTAGTTGTGTTCTCAAAGAGTGCTGTAGTTCCTTATGCAAACCTTTGCTTAAGATTTTCAATCTATCACTCGATTCTTCAGTCTTTCCAACTCTTTGGAAAGAGTCCTACATCATTCCTCTTCATAAAAAAGGTGGAAAATCTGATATTTCTAATTACAGAGGCATAGCTAAGCTCTCCGCTATTCCTAAATTATTTGAAGAGATTATAACCTCCACCTTGCAGCATTATTGCAAATCGATTTTATCACCTTTCCAGCATGGGTTTATTAAGCGTCGGTCAACTATGACCAATTTGCTTGAATTTACTTCATTGGTTAATGATGGGTTCCTTAAGAAAAAGCAAACCGATGTCATTTACACCGACTTTAGTAAGGCTTTTGACACTGTTAACCATGATCTTCTCCTCTATAAGCTTGATCGGTTAGGATTTCCCGCCTCTTTTCTGCTCTGGATTTCGTCCTATTTAAAAAATAGAACGCAGAAAGTTATATTACGTTCAGACACTTCAAAACCCGTCTCTGTAACGTCCGGTGTACCGCAAGGTAGTCACCTTGGTCCTTTGTTTTTTACTCTTTTTATTAACGACCTACCCACAATACTATCTTATTCTCGGATACTTATGTATGCCGATGACGTTAAACTTATTTTATCTTTCAATGAACCGACACATTTCATTAGATTGCAAGATGATTTAAACTCCTTGCAGTCTTGGTGCTTGGTTAATCATTTATACCTTAATTGCTCCAAGTGCATGTTTATGACTTTCCATCGTTGCAAACCTTCGCTGGTTATTTATACGATTGGCAATGAAACCCTGCAACGAATATCTACAGTTGTTGATCTTGGAATTCTTTTTGACCCCAAATTGAATTTCAATCCTCATATCTCCTCTATTGTTAATAGGGCGAATGGTGTACTTGGATTCATTAAACGTTGGTCGAAGGAATGTAATGATCCATACACCACAAAGCTCCTGTACACTGCTCTAGTCCGTCCTGTACTTGAATACTGCTCGTCCGTCTGGTATCCGCAGTACAAAAAGCATATCGATCGTATCGAATCAGTACAAAAGCAATTTTTGCTCTTCGTGGTCTAAATTGGGACCCTAACCTTCGTCTGCCATCGTACTCCAGCAGATTCTTGCTTATTAACCTTCCTTCGTTAGCTGATCGTAGAACAGTCCCAGGCGTTTCTTTTCTTCATAAGCTAATCATTAGTGATGTAGACTCTACCGAACTTTTAGGTCGCCTTAACTTTTCCGTTCCTTCTAGGCCAACTAGAAACTATTTATCTTTAATCTTGCCCAGATGCACAACTGATTATGCCCAGCACAATCGTTTTCGGGTCTTATGTCAAAATTACAATGATCTCTATCACCTGCTCTCAACAGATCTCTCTCTCTTCTCTCTAAAAACGTCTCTCTATAATTACCTCCGGGGAAATCTCTGACCACTCCCAGCTGTGAGTAGGGGCATAGCTTGCCGGACTGGCTAAAAAATCCTCCCCCACCGGGTCAGAGATTTTCCGGTTATTTAGTTTTAAGTTTTACGTATAAATTTTTTATTTTTAAAGTTTACTTTAAGATATTTTTCTCTCTATCTCAGTTTTTTTTTTTTAATTTAATATATTATCTTATTTTTTTTCTCCTTTGTTCCTACATAACTATAGGTTTTGGTTTTTTTCTCTCTCTCTCTCTCTTTCTCTCTCTCTCCATCTTCTCGATCTCTATATTATTAAAGTTTTTGTTAGCTCTAATAACGTCTCTGACTACAATTGGCTGTGAATAGGGGCATAGCTGGCCGGACGGGCAAATAAAATTCCCCCACCGTGTCGGAGTCGTTATTAGTTTATTTTGTAATTTTATTAGATTTTCTTTGATAGGCTTCATTAGCTCATAAAAATTTTTGTAACGTATATACATTTTCGTTGACAGCCTTTTTTGTCAACTCTAAATAAATAAATAAAAAAAACGACAACAACTAAAGCCAAAGTGTGGCGTGTTACCACAGTCGATGCAGACTCGGACTGCGAGTCGCACTGCGGCCCAATAAATTCTAAGGTCGAAGAAAAGCTGCTGCTTTCCCAGTCCAGGCGGGTTCTAGCACCTCACGTAAGGTGAGGTCCAAATGGTCTAAGGACGGCATGCGAGCGAAGGCCCAGTATAAAGCGGCGCTCACGATCAAAGCGTGGCTCGATGGTAACGGTAAGCTCTCCCCAGAAGAGAACAACAAGCTGGCATGGGCCGAGCAGAAGATCAAGGGGGCTCGCAATCACTTTGCGGAGAGACCGGCGATGAAAGCCACCTCCGCCGCATACGATAACAGGGGCAGCGCTCATCCGAGCAAGCGAAGGCTACGCCCAAGACCGCAGAGCCAGGCTTTACCAAGCTCCACCCCAAACACACAAAAACCGGCAAAGGAGTCAGCCAGCGACATGGCAAAACGGCATCTCACCGTAGCCCTAGTCGACAAAAGCGACCCTTTCGGGAAAATGACGACAGAACAGTGGAAGCAAGTGGAGGTGTTGCTGTTCGAATAAACTTTTAAGAGGATTGTTGACGCAGAAGCGCAGCCAGTAACGTTTGAAGGAGCAGGCTGGCTGTTTGGAGTCAAAATCTTCAAATGCAAGGACGACCTCCCCCCCAAGTGGGTCCCACGCGTCGTTGCAGATATGGGAAGCTTTCAGTACCGAAAGCGAAAGTTCTCTTTCCAAGAGGCGTACCAACGGAGCAGGCGCTGAAACTATTACTGTGGCAAAACACAGACGTGCCAACAAGCGACTGGAAGGTACTACATGTTGCGAAGCCCGACAAAAACTGGCAACACATGGTCCTCCAGATCAACAAGGAGGCAGATGATTTGCTTTACCCAAGATTCGGGAAGATGGCGTTGGGAGTAGGCAACGTGCTCATGCGACTCCAGAAGCGCCACCCAGAAGAAAGAAACGAGCACACTTTGGAGTCTGGAGAGGTGGAGAAGAACCTTGGCATCGACGCGATGGTCGAAAGAGCCAGCACCCTCTACATTACAGAGGCAGTGCAGCCTGCTGAGGGCGAAAGGAATGGTGTATCGGCCATAGTAGTTGACCCATCCAGCCTGGAGAACGATGAGGATGATGACTCAACCATGGTAGTTGATCCATCTGGTCCGGGGGACGCCGACAACGATCATGCAGTTGAATGTCCTCCACACCGTGTGGAGCAGTCCAGACATAAGCGACAGAGATGAGTCTCTCCTAAGCTTTATACTTCAAACTAACATTAAAGTAGAAATCGTTGGAGATGTGCCCACATACAATCAACATCCCAAATAACATCATTACTCCAGAGAAAATCCGTTGGGTGAACGACTCGTTCGCGAGTTACAGTGCCATGTGTAAGAAAATGAAATTGATTATACAAAATATAATGATAAATTAATAGTTAACATTGCGCTTAGATAAGGATTTACTGGTGTTGGTGGCTTTTTAACTCAGTGCTCATCATTAGCATCAACAACAATTTCATATCAATTTGATATGAGCTGGATGATTTGGCATTTTGTCAAATATCATTTTTTTTTTATATCATTTCTAAACTATAACGTTTCTTTTGAACCATAAATAATATCGATTTGTCAAATGATATTAGAAAAGGTCAAAAGGATATCTATTTAATTTTCGAAACTCTCACAAGGGGAAAGGGATGTATAGAAAATGAGAAAAAGGAAAGGGACAAATGGTGTTTCACATCGAAACTTCAAACAATGTAAAGAAATATAAGTAGGCTCTCAGCAAAGATTATACAATGATTATAGGGCTATAGACTATTTTAGCAGCAAACAGAAAAAACTAAAAACTATAGCTGGACTATAAACTATTTTTATTTTATGTGGGGTTTGGTGACCTGTTTTTGATTTTAGTCAATGTTACAACTGGCTAGCTCAAGGACTTTTTGGTTGATTATAAGCCTTTTTATAAAAAGGCAGGCGAGTTGTGAAAAATTATGTCATTCCAACAATACAACTGGATGAGTTCGACGAGATTTTATAAAAAAAAAGGAATTTGGAAGCAACTACTTGATGAAATTTATTGTTTATAAGTATAATCATTGTATGATCTTTGCTTATTTGAAATTTAAAATAAAAATGTTACAACTGGCTAGCTCAAGGTCTTTTTGGTTGATTATAAGCCTTTTTATATGTAACATTTTTATTTTAAATTTCAAATAAGCAAAGATCATACAATGATTATACTTATAAACAATAAATTTGCGGGGGGACGCATCAGGAAACGCGAAAATGCAATTGTAAAATTTTGTTTCCTTTTTCCTGTTGGTGCACTGGCACTTTTTTATTGCATTGAGCCCGAATATGACGTATAAATTAAAAGAGTTCCAAAAATTATGCGAAGTAAACCCAGTTATAATTTTTGGAACAACCGTGACAACGACTGTCCTTAGTAAAAGATCTTGCGCGAGCTTATTTGAGCAGTGAGATGCTCCCCGACTACTCAGGTTTACCATGGAGAATGAGTACTAGAGATGAAATTCGCGCTGCCGCTCAATTTTGCATGTGCTTAACGATAGTGCCTAAAAAGATACTTTATAATTTCAGTAGGAAATCACAGTGGTTAGAGCGAGACGGTGAGAGCGAACAGCTAACCCAAATGTATCCAGAGAGCGCAAGTGAGAGCGAGCAGCTAATTTCTTAAATCTAGATATTCTAGTCTATGGGTTTACAAAAAAGGCCAACTTTTGCAAAAGAGAAGATATATCGTATTGTAACTAATACTATGTATCATATTTTCACTTTTTCGATACAATCGCGCTTTTAGAAGGTATGGACCAAAAACTATTAAACATTTATGCAAAGTGATGTATGTTTTTTTTAAGAAAATCGTAGCATTTTTTGGGATACTATTTTTAGTCCTTAGAAATAGTACTATACCATATTATCAAAAGAGAGTCAAAACAAGGTGTAGCTCCTTTACAAAACGAGCCTAAAAAGGTTCAAAATTTGGATTCTAAGCATTTTTAAGACCAAATTACCTAAAATCTAGACGTGATGGACTATTTTTAAAAACAAATTCGTGTTCAGCAAACGAAAATTATATCTATACATACATATATCTGATTCTAATCACCACCCACTCTTCAATATACTGGACCTTGTTGTTTAGTGTAATTCTCAAAACCTTTGTTACATACTCATAAATATAATTTGGAACTTAGTTGCTTGGACTAACAACATATGGGTATCAAGTGTATAGGAAAATCCATCATTTTAAGGGTAAAGGAAACGGTGCGTGAGTTTTAACCTGGAGCTGGTTCGGCAAATTCGTGCAAACTCGATTTTGATTCAGTTTCAAAAATAATGCTTTGCAAGGGTCTGTGTATAGGAGATGAAAAGTCGGCCCTTAATGAGAATGTGAAAAAAGTGTTTGGTCTTAAGTGGAAATTTTTTACAGATTGAAAGAGTTATTTCTTTGAGTATACTGATATAAGTCTTTTTGATAAGATCAAGTTGTTGTTTTACCTATTCAGACTTCTCAAGACTTATGTTGTTTAGTTTTACCGTTTTATCTTTGTAACCACACAACCGATTAGTGTGAAATTGGGACACAATATAGAATTAAGTCCGAGGAAGCCATAGGTATTAAAACCTTAAATTTAACTTATCTCGAGTTATGCTGTTATGCCTTATTGCCATAGAAATTAAGTATTATATGAAATATTTTTTGGGCTTATTTGTACGGTTAAAAATACTGAAGAAATGAATGGATGTATAATTTAACGATTTTGTGAAAGAGATATTTTATATTTTATTAAATGCAAATATAACATGAATAAGGGAATACAATTTTTTGCCCCTCTTTTTTTGAAAATGGCTCTTTTTATACCCGTTACTCGTAGAGTAAAAGGGTATACTAAAGTCGTGCAAATGTATGTAACAGGCAGAAGGAATCATTTCCGACCATATAAAGTATATATATTCTTGATCAGCATCAACAGCCGAGTCGATATAGCCATGTCCGTCTGTCCGTCCGTCCGTCTGTCTGTATGAACACCTAGATCTCAGAGACTAGAAGAGCTAGAGCAACCAATTTTGAAATGTAGACTCCTATTGTCTGCACGCAGATCAAGTTTATTTCAAATTTTTGCCACGCCCACCCACGCCCCCACAATAGAAAATGTTGAATAACTCCCACAATTTTTGAGATATCGATCTCAAATTCAAAACGTAGATTTATATTCGAAACATCTATAAGCCCTCCAATTTTAATCAAGATCGGATAATAAATAGCCTAGATACAAAAATGTTGAATACTTTTCGGCTGACCCACCTCAGGCATACAGGAAGGCTATTAAATATTTGTTTCCATGAGTAACGGGTATATCGAAGTCGGTTAGAGCCGACTTTAACTTACGCTCTCGTTTAAGCCTAAAAAGTGGGATTTGATCCCGACAGTAGGATTAAATTTTTAAGTACGAGTGGGCATGTATCATTCCGAAAAGGATTGTTTTATGTACGATTCATACGTAACAACCAATTGAGAAAGTGAGAGAGCGAACAAACTGAGAGCTAAAGCAAATTTCTTCTCTTTGCTTCTCACGTCGTTGTTCGATCTCCTCTTTGCATGCAGCATTGACCGATTTACGGCTTGCCTGCATTCTTTGTGTGACGCTTACTCGAAGCAGTTGAACAAACAAAAGTGTGAAGCGAAAAAGTGAGAAAAATAGAAAAACTGCAAAAAACAATTTAAATGGCCGATGAACCATTAAAACTATGGTGCGAAAGCAACAACCTGCGGAGTGGAGAATGTTGTGGAGAATGGCAGGTGAGTGTAAAGTGTATTGTGTAAAGTGTTGCAATCGCTGCGGCGGTGTATGTGTGTATGTTCCCTTCAGTTCCAGAATTCACTACTCGTAAAATTCACTAGTCTTTCACGCATCAGCGTTGACGTCGACGTCGGCAGAGCTCAATTCTGTGTATATTTGTTGTTGCAATATTACCCACAAAAAACCCAAAAAAAGGCCACGCCTCGCGCTGCTCTCACATGCAAAGACAAAATTTTTGTCAACGCCAAACGAAGAAGATTGCATACCCTTTAAATTTGTGCAAGCACTAAAACTTTATTTTAGGTATTTATTTTAGAATTTTAAAATAAGAGGCTTGGACAGGTCGTTTCTAGCATAGCCTAATGATGGAATTTTTTTATTATTTTCCCAAAAGCAATCAATTATTTATGGATCATAAATAAATGTATTCATATACTTTATATAGCCGGATATGCCTTTTGCATTGAGTAGGTAAAAGTAACCGAAGGTCAAAAACAAATTAACGGCGCATCAATTGTTGCTTTTGTCTTTTGCGTTTCCGTGCCCGTCGTCACTTGCGTAGAAAAATCTAAGTTGCATTTGTGTTTTTACTGGCAGCGCGAGACGTTTAACTTGTTATACCCGTTACTCGTAGAGTAAAAGGGTATACTAAAGTCGTGCAAATGTATGTAACAGCCAGAAGGAATCATTTCCGACCATATAAAGTATATATAATCTTGATCAGCATCAACAGCCGATTCGATATAGCCATGTCCGTCTGTCCGTCTGTCCGTCCGTCCGTCCGTCCGTCCGTCTGTCTGTATGAACACCTAGATCTCAGAGACTAGAAGAGCTAGAGCAACCAAATTTGAAATGTAGACTCCTATTGTCTGCACGCAGATCAAGTTTATTTTCAATTTTTGCCACGCCCCCTCACGCCCCCGCAATTTGGAAAAAACGTCATATCTCCTACAGTTTTGATGATAGATGGTTCGTACTTTCTAGAGATATCTAGTACTCAAAATTATTTATCGATTTGCTGAATGAATGATAAAGATCGGATGAACGATACTCAAGTTATGAGCAAAAAACGGTCAGTTAACGCCCACCACCCACCCCACCCATAACCTAAGCATTGCGTTCAGCAGCAATCTTAGTGAGAGAGAGAGAGAGAGAGAGAGAGAGAGAGAGACTTAGAGAGCGCACTGCGTTGTGCGTTGTGTGTTAACTGGCCGTTTGACTCGTGACCAAATTCGAGCTGCGACATTAAGGGTGCAGAGTATGTAATAGTCGGGCTTGACCGACGTTTTCAAAAGTTTTGTTGTCTGATCTGTTTATCGTGATGAATTTGGAGTCATTTATGTTGGATTTAGTAATTGACAAATGTCTATTAATATCTGGCGGATAATAAATAGCCGAGTTAAAAAATGTTGCATACTTTTCGGCTGACCCACCTCAGGCATACAGGAAGGCTAATAAACATTTGTTTCCATGAGTAACGGGTAAATCGAAGTCGGTTAGAGCCGACTTTAACTTACGCTCTCGTCAATTTGTTTAATTTTGTTGTGGCCGAAATGATCGTATGTGCTTCAATTGTCTGCAGACTAGTTGCTGTGATGTGGATTGCTTCTTTTATGTAGTTTTTTTCATTCAATTCTATTATTAGTTTTCTATATTTAATTGTTATTTGTAAATTATGTTTATTATTTAATATATTGATAAATAAAATGAGTGAATAAAACAAATATAAAATGTTGCGTGTTTGCGAATCGGGGGAAAAGTCCTTGGTTTATTATTTTATGAAATTCATGAATCGAATTATAATCAATCTAGTTTCAATTCATCGGTGATTTTTGCAACAATTTCATCGAAAATCTAATGTGAATTTATAGGTGAAATCATTGATGAATTCTGATACAAATTCATCGATGATTCAGTGTTAGCTTCTTTGTAAAAGTCATGCAGGAATCATGGGTGAACCATAAGTGAATTAATTGGTGAATTCATTAATGAATTTTGCAAAGAAATCATGATGAAATCATCGATGAATTTATACGTGATTCATCAGTGATTCACCCATAAACAGTCATGCATGACCGCCTAGGACATGCCCATGTTAAATTCACCACTTTTTTGTATGGGATCTCACCGATGATTTATCGATGCCCTAGGCCAATTCATCGGTGAATCATTGGTGATTCATAGGTACCGCGAACTGAAGGGGTTTGTATGAATGTGTGTATATGCTAGCGGGTAAGAATGCGCATTACTCAAATTTTTTCTGTTTTGTGACTGTGTGTACATGCAAACGTTAGTTTGCTGTTTAATGCGTTCTTCTAATTTTCGGCTTGGGTGTGAAGACATACATATGTATGTGTGTGTATGCAAATATTAACATTTTTCACATATTTTGCAAAAAAAAGCGTCTATAAATGGTAAGACAAAATAAGAACAAAATTTTACCGTTTATAAAAAGCCCATGTTTTTTGCAAAATAGGTGAAAAATGTTAATATTTTTTCTGTGTCAAAACACTTTTGACATACTGTATGTATCCACATACAGTGAATCAAAGTTTATTTGAATAAATTGTTTAAAAAAGTGTAAGAACCCATTAAAAGATTTTGTTGAAATAAGCTATAAGCCACTGTAAGCGTCTTCGGCTTTATTCCAGTGTTTAAATGTTCCCTAACATTATTTCCATTATTTACAGATGCCGGTATTAAGTTTATGCACTTAAAGCTCATGACGGCGGAAGACCTTCGAGAAGCGATCCCTGCTTTAGGCCCTCGTATGGACTTTAGGCAGAAGCTGTTCTTGTGGAGACAAACTGAAGTAAGCACATTTTTATATGTATATCAAAATGGCAGGGTTCTGTATTTTGCCATTCCGCATGTTTGAAATGAGCCATATCTCCCACAATTTCGTAGATAAATTATCTACGAATATGATATCTAATCTATTTATCTAGACATTTATAGTTATCTGCACTATTTATTAATTTAATCTTAAAATTTTTTCTACTTGCAGCTTGCCAATGAAGACGATTCGATTTCTGCCCAATCAAAAGTGGATAACTGGTTAAGCGAGAACGAGTATTATAGCGGAAAATATTTATATATTTAATATTTATTACACAAATATTTGATTTTACTAAATGCAAAAACCATATCTATATTGCCTGTAAGAAAATATCAGAAAATATACAAATAAAAAAAATCAATCTCTAATAAACTAGAATATTATCTCGTATGGAACAAAGTTGAGTTCGAAAATGGGGCGCAAATCAATCTCTACCGAACTAGAAAACTATCTCGGATGGAGCAAAGTTGAGTACGGATATCGGGCACAAATCTATCTCTACCGAACTAGAAGATTATCTCTTATGGGACTAAGTTATGTTCGAAAAGGAGGATGAGTTTAATTTCGGCCAGGCTAAAAGCGGGATCAAAATTTAAAAAACTATCCGCATCTTACATAAGAACCCTTTGATCACTAATGATGTAAGCTCTAGTAAGTTAGTGGTAGCAGATCGACGCTTCGCAAATCCATGTTGATTGGGTGAAATAATGAAACTACATAAATGTTGCAGTTCAGATGTCATAATTCTCACAAAAGCCCTAGGAATAGCAGACCAACTTGGAAATACCCCTATAGTTCTCAACATTAAACTTATTACCTTTTTTATGAAGAGGAATTATATAAGATTCCTTCCAAAACACAGGGTAAGAAGATGACTCCAGAGACAATTCAAATAATTTGTGAATAGGCTTACAAAGTGCATCAGCGCAAAACCTAAGTACACAAACAGGTACTCCATCGGGACCCGGTGCATGCACAGGTTTAACAAAGTTAAGATCGCAAAGGAGCTTTCAGTGATTATAGGGCTAAAAATACAATTAGACCCATTCAACTGATAGGGGTATGGTTGATTCGCAAAGAAGCTAGAAGACGAGTAGGTTGACGTAAAAAAATCCGCAAACAGATCGGCTATGGCCTGATCAGTGTTTGCTTTCGCATTACCATACCGCACAGAAGAGGGCATAGTGGAAGATTTGAGTTTAGAGTTCACAAACGTATAAAACTGCTTAGGATTGTGCGAGAATTGAAGTCTGCAACGGTTAAGATAGTCTTTATAACATTGTGCGTTCAGCACATTAAATCTAGAACGAGCATCCACATAACGGGAGAAATCAGATGATTTTTTCGAATTCTTATACTCTTTGAAATACTTTGACTTCTTGTTTTTCAAATTTATTAGTTCACTTGTGAACCAAGGCTGCCTATTAGGACAGCGAGGGAGCTCAAGTGGAACACAAACATCAAAAAGCAAATAAAAGGTATCATAAAATAGTTGTATGGCAACATCAATATCTGTACAAGTGTACAATTGAGACCAATCGGTTTCAAAAATTAAATCGTTAAGTTTTTAAAAATCTGTTTTTTGAAAACAACGTGTTTTAGCCGTCGAGTTTCCAGAAGCAGAGCACACCCGAGAGGGCAATTCAATGGTAAGTTCCAATGTAGGATAAAAGGGGTCCTCAGGAAGAACCAACGGGTCAATTCTAGATGCAACATTGCCGGGGGATCCAACAAAAATATTAAATCAAGAGATCTGTTTATCGAGTTGCGAATAGGATTAACTTGTGACAAAGACAACTCATATAGGCCATCGATAAAATCATGGGACTTCGAAGGTAAAAGCGCATTTGATTCATTGTTCGTGGACCACGTAACTTCAGGCAAGATAAAGTCTCCAAGAACACTCCTAGGTCACTGTTTGATAATAACAGAGAGATCGACTCAATGGCAGAGAGGTGAGAGGAGTAAATTGTGGTATCGGAATTTGGAGGAATATAGGAACAAGTAATAAACACGGAAAAAGTAGAAAAAGTTAATTTAACACCTATAAATTCGATGTCATGGGGAATTAAAGTATGTGTCAGCTCCGACGAAAGGCCGGAGTCCACAGCAATTAAAACCCCACCCCCAACGCGAAAAGAGCGATCGCATCTATAAGTGGTATATTTAGTGGGAAAAACTGTTGAATCAGAGATGTCAGATTTTAGCCACGTCTCGGTGAAAACTAGAACATGAAAATCGAAAGATATACTGTCTACAAAGAGTTAAACTAATTTAGAATTAAGACCACGTACATTTTGAAAGGCAAGCAGAAGGGAGGAAATTAGTTTTTTGACGCAACAGTAGAGGTAGAGGCGCCAGAAGGGTTAGAAGGTAAAGACAAATATATAGGAGGCCGATTTTTCTTTTTGGCAATATACTCTTCGATTATTAAGTGTTCCGGCCAGAAATCCTTTGAACAAATTGTTCTAAAAAATTTATCCGGGACACTTACTTTGAAAGAGGCAACATCCCTTTCATACGAAAACTTAAACTTTTCCACCAAAATACCTGCGGCTTGAATTTTGGGCTGCATGTAGGCTTTAACATCATCAGATGTGAGATCAGGGGCAAGCCGAGAAACAAATATATGCTTCTTCGGTGGAATACCTATAATAGGCTTGGAGCACTTGATACCCCGGCTACCTCGGTAGTGTTTACCGAAACAGGAGGAACACGTAGCGCCACCACTGCACTCCCTATAGGTATACTTTTAACAACAGGGGGGGTAGGGACCTCCTGGTCGGACGTTTCAGACACTGCATCTGATATCGCTAAATTGGGATCAGAGATGCCACTGTCTGTAGTGGTAACATCTCCAGTACCAATTATCCTCCGCGCCGGAGCCGAAGTATTAAACGATATGAGACGCTGTATGTTAGAAGATGGGCCCTGAGTCTGGTCAGGGACAGAAAGACAACTTTGCTCCTGAGGCACACCCGAGCGAATGGTTTTTTTTGCGCGTGGGAGACTCATTCATCAGTTTTAAACTGGCGAATTGTGATTCCAGCGTCACAAACTCGTCAGTAACTTTCCGAAGATTAGCAAACACGCGCTTATGCCTATCTCTAGTCTGCCTCATAAGCAATCTCATGTCCATTTCTATTTCACGGCAAGACCCACAACTCCACGTTAGCCCGCTGTCTAGCTCAATGCAGTCTTTAACCCTGGCAGTGTAACCAGCACATTTGACATGTATAACATGGTCACAAAGCCAACACACGATAAAGGTATCGTTGGCGGCAGACGACAACTTGCACTTTTTGTTGAAGCAGACCGGATAACTCATTTTTTAATAAGGCAATTAAATTCGGCACCAAATAATTAATTGAATACACACCAAATTCACCACTGGGGTCAAACAATCGGCAAACAGTTGGAGTAACCAGAAACAGAGAAAAACAAAAACTAAATTCACAAAACACACAGTAACTGTAATGCACACAAGTAGTCAGAGCGCGGGTGGACGCGATCGCGAGCGCGAGAGAGATGAGTGGGAGCGGGAGGGAGTTAAGCTACACCAACACCAACAACAACAAGAGAGCGCGATCGGTTGACCAAAAAGCCAGGCAAATACAATAAAACAAAACGAAAGAACAAATCTAAATGCACGGCAAGAGGAATGCAGAATTTGTTTTTCCGTTTAGTTTACAAAATAATAGCAACCAAATTAATGAAAGTTATTGTAAATATATTAGCCCGAGAACTTAATAGCACAAGACAAACAAGCAGAATCGATTTTGACACTGGCAAGGAAATTAAAAGAAGCGCAGGTTAAAAAAACACACGTCCGTCTTCAAAGAGAATGCGAATGATGATGATGAAAATTTCAGGGCTTATAGATGTTGCGAATATTAATCTAAGTTGTAAATTTGAGATCGATATCTTAAAAGTTGTGGGAGTTATTAAACATTTTTTATTGTGGGGGCGGGGGTGGGCGTGGCAAAAATTTGAAATAAACTTGATCTGCGTGCAGACAATAGGAGTCTACATTTCCAATTTGGTTGCTCTAGCTCTTGTAGTCTCTGAGATCTAGGTGTTCATACAGACAGACGGACAGACGGACGGACGAACGGACGGATGGACGGACGAACGGACGGACAGACGGACAGACGGACATGGGTATATCGACTCGGCTGTTGATGCTGATCAAGAATATATATACTTTATATGGTCGGAAATGATTCCTTCTGCCTGTTACATACATTTGCACGACTTTAGTATACCCTTTTACTCTAAGAGTAACGGGTATAAAAATGTTGAATAACTCCCACAATTTTTAAGATATCGATCTGAAATTTAAAACGTAAATTTATATTCGCAACATCTATAAGCCCTAACATTTTCATGAAGATCGGATGATAAAAAGACGAGTAAAAATATGTTGCATACTTTTCGGCTGTCTCGCCTCAGGCACACAGGATGGCTATTAAACATTTCTTTCCATGAGTAACGGGTATTTCGAAGTCGGTTAGAGCCGACTTTAAATAACGCTCTCGTTTACTATCTAAAGCCGCCATTTGATGTATTTTCACCAAAAAATAAATAGCTTCGATCAAGGACTAGATTAACTATTAAAATACTAATTCTTATAGTCTGTACCAAAGGTACACATAGTACATTAAGTTAGTTCAAAAGTATATAAGAGGGAAAACAAAGACGATTTTCGAAATTTTGACTTTAAAACCAGGGTTCGTAAAATAGCACACATTTATTTTTAACACTCGAAACAATAACACATAGAAAAAAAACAGTCTGTAAAAAATTTTATTTCCACACGTGTTACTAACAATTTTTTCATAAGAAAAAATTTGTTTTTTCATGTTACTAACACGAGCATATTTCACACGCGTGTTACTAACACGAGTGTAAATAATTTTTGCTGACATGTGAAACAAAAAATGCCAGAAAATTTTTTACACAAAATTTTTCACACTCGTGTAAAAAAATTTTAGATTTTTTTTTTCATTTCATTTGTATTGGTGTGTACGCGAGACGGTCGACGGCTGCGGGCTGCAGGCTGAGTGTGTCTCAAACGGGGGTGGATGGGCATACACTGTTTGTGAGGGTCATAAAAAAATGAGATCGGCGGTGTTCGCAGCCGCCTAGTGTAAAAAATTTTCTGGAAATTTTTTTTTCAGTTGTCAGCAAAAATTATTTACACTCGTGTTAGTAACACGCGTGTGAAAAATGCTCGTGTAAGTAAGTAAAATTGGCTCAAACAGCACCTCCAGGAGGGCCAGGGCCAAGCTTCTCTCAATCTCTTTTCATGTGTGCTTATAATTTTTCGCACAAGAGAAAGGGACCTACAGTTTAACGCCGAATCCGGACGGCAATAGTTAGAGAATTTTTGATTTTTCATGGCTAGTTACTTCACAGCTGGCGCCAGTAGCTGGTGAAGGTGATCGGGTGTGTAAAAGCTTTTTCCTAAAGAAAGAAAAAACTTTTTCTATTAGATGGTCCGAGGCGGGATCGAACCCACAACCTCCAGCACCAGCAGCCGCCACAGATACAACTGGTACGCCACGCCCGACCACTCGACATGCTCGTGTTAGTAACATGAAAAAACAAATTTTTTCCGACATTGGAAAATCACATTTCAAATTATTTTGTATTCTATCCTCACAAACCGAGTTTCAAGCCAATCGGATGAAAAATAATTTTTTGCCCACAGAATTTTTCGGGAATTTTCACGCCTGGGGGGCGGATTTTCCGACATTTGAAAATCACATTTCAAATTATTTCGTATTCTATCCTTACAAACCGAGTTTCAAGATAATCGGTTGATAAATAATTTTTTGCCTACAGAATTTTCCGGGAATTTTCACGCGTGGGGGGCGGATTTTCCAACATTGGAAAATCACATTTCATATTATTCCGTAGTCTTTGCTTACAAGCCGAGTTTAAAGCCAATCGGATGAAAAATTATTTTACAAACTTTTACAAACTTTTCCGACGCTTTTCCGGCTTTTCCGGATGGAATTTTCCAAAACCAATTCTTAGTACGCACTTTCACCACTAATGGAAACTCCTGTCCAAATTTCAGCCTTCTATCTCTTACCGTTTTCGCTCTGCGTTGATTGCCAATCAGTCAGTCAGTCAGTCAGTCAGTCAGGACAAACTGTTTTATATGTAGAATAGATGTGTGTTGAAATTGTTTTGTGTTGAATTTCTTCGTGTTTAATTTGTTTTGTGTTGAGTTGGCGTGTGTTGAATTCTTGTGTTAGGTGAAATGACTCTGTGTTATAAGGACGAGTGTTGAAATTGTTTCGTGATGACTTTGTATTGTGTTGAATTTGTTTGTGTTGAGATGACGAATTGTTTAATTGCTGTGTTGAGTGAAATGACTATGTGATTTATAGACGCGTCACCGTTCATTCAGACAGACATAGCTATATCGACTCGGCTGTTGATGTTGATCAAGAATATATATACTTTATAGGGTCGGAGAAGCTTCCTTCTCGCTGTTACATACATTTGCACAACTTCATGATCCCCTTTTCTCATTTTTAATGGGAACAGGGTATAAAAAAGAAAAAATGCTTCTGCGGTGACTTGATCACGGGCCTCGACCAACTGCGTACTTACTTAACTATGGTTTTGACGATAAGATTTGCTTAAGGCTAATAGCATAGAATAAACAGCATTCATTGTATAATCTTTGGTTCAACCCAAAATTATGGGTTGGAGCATTTTAACAGCAGAATTGGTTGAATTTAGCGACAAATTTTTTTTTGTGTTTGTATTTGTACCTAGGTACTTCCAAACCCTGGCTATAAATCTCATCCAAAACTTCATAACATAATAAGTAAAGAGCTTGGCTGACATACAGATTCTCAATATGTTTGGTCATCAAATAAGCTAAATAAGTTATTGATTGAATTCTTTACATGCATTATTATTCAACGAATAAGTTGTTTGATTTCTAATTAGAAAAGAATTTGTATAATTATACCTAGACTTTATTTGAAAAATGACGTGATGTTTACAGAAGCCGCTTGTATCAGAATTTAAAAAGTTGGATTTTGTCGAACTGTGTAATAAGGATTTTAATAAATTTTGTTATGTTATTTTGGTTAGTGTCCTGTCTTTTGTATACTGGGGGTTTCTGCCGGCTCGAGGTCAATGTTTTTAACGTGCTTCATTAGTTAAACAAAACACGATCCAAAACATTGACCGCAAGCCGTCAGCAACCCCCAGTATAAATTTGGTTATGTTCATCTGTAAAAATAAAAGAAATTTAAATTTTAGGTTGCACAGAGAAAAAAATCCGTTCTAAATGTACCAAAATCATGACATTTTGGTGACGATAGTCTGCTAAGCCCGCTTTTTCTAAATTCATGAACATTTGTTCACACTATGCCATGAACATTTTGATCTCACTCATGAACGATTTGGGCTTGTCTTATAAACATTATGTGCTCGTTTGAAGAACATTTTGTTCTAGCTTTGGTCGCCGGCTTGATCCAGAAAAAAAAAACAAATATTAACCATACTTAATGATAAGGTCGAGCCTCCTCTAGGGTGGTGTTCTCAGGAAGGGCGCGCGGGGCAGGAAGGAAGGGACGACCACACCACAACACACCACAATGCACTTTGGAATAAACAAATGTTAATAAGACCTGAAAACATTAAATTGCTAAAATATTTCTATATTCATGACATATTTTTCGTGGATTCAAATCCACGTCAAGGCATAGTATTGTTATTTTAATTTAAAAAAAAATTGTTTTTGCTTTTTTTTAACATTTTCTATATTTTTTACAATGTACTTTGAAATAAATAATTGTTAATAAGCACTGAAAATATTAAAATGCTAAAATATTTATATTTTCAAGAACACTTTTTCGTTTTTCAGGACCACCGTTCATGTTTTACAAACGGAAAAAACAGACCAAAATCGTGACCATTTGGTAACGATTTTGGAACGCCATATTTTTCTCTGTGTATAAAATTGAATTATGTTATGTGGAATAAGTACACACTATTTAAAATGTAGGCTAGAGTGTTTTACATTTAACGTTAAGCGGCAGTCGATTGCCGCACTTCTCAGCCTTTGCTGCCAAAGCTAATACATTTAACGTTAAGCGTCAGTCGATTGCCGCACTTCTCAGCCTTTGCTGCCGGGTCGTCCCCAGATACCAGATCGTTCGGTTATGCATCATCGGCGTTGCGCAGTGGCTTTATAGATTATCATTTTAACTATTAGAACCATTCAGAATTCTATTTCTGTAGAGTAGGGCTTGACTTCTGAAATTAACTAATTCGACGGTGTTCTACAAGCCTCTAACAACCCAAACGCAACACAAAAGCAATTGTCGGTGTTCCTGAAGCCTCCTTTGGTTGTTTTTAAATGTTGACAATTTTGTGGCGACATTTGGTCTTTGTTTTGCTAATAAAGAGATTTGAGTCAAATATGATAATTAGGAACAAAGCTTGAGTGCTTAACTGATCTAATTGCATTAATATTATTAAAGATTTTATGGGTTTTAAACAATTAAAATGAATTGTAAAAGATGGTCCACAAAAACAATGCAAAAGTCAGAGGCCAGCAGAAAGCAACAATAAGCAAACCTGCCAACTTATTCAAAATGTGACAATATCATTTTCGGAGTACTAATTTTCTTTTCAAAATTAAAAGTTTGTTCGCTAAAATAATGTATAAATTAAACAAGATTCTGTGGATAAATAATAAATAAATAATTTTTAAAGATAAAAAAATGTAAGAATTGCAGTTAAAAAAAGTGAAATTTTTAACTGCAATTCTTACATTTTTTTTTATCTTTAAAAATTTTAGGATGTTTTTTGGGGGAAACATAGAACTCCGGAGGAAGAGGCTGTCATGCCATATGGAAAAACAGTCGGATATCGCGGCAGAAAAGTAGCTTTCGCTTCATCAGAAATTAAAATTGGATTGCATCATTTCTGAAACTGTAGTTACGATTATGTCTCCCTCGCTGACGGCCTTCTCCCAGCAATGTCCAAACAATTAATGGAGCCACGGGAATTTCTTAATTTATATTTGTGCACTCCACTTACTTATAAGCAACAGGGCTGTCAATACAAAAAAGTTTTTTGGCGGGTCTGCGTTCTCTTCAATTTTTTTCCGAAAGAATTGAGTACTAAAGGCTTAAAAATAATTTATAGTTTGGAACTCAGTGCATACCACAACCACTTGCAGCATTTGGTTTTGAAACTACCAAATAAAATTAGAGTCCCACATTAGTTTTAACTATTTTGAAGCCGACAACCCTGTCGTGGCAGCCCCAACGCAAAAACTACTAGTCAGCTGCTTTTGTCAGCTGCTTTGCGAGCAACTCGGAAGCTAACTCCGAACAACGAAATCTCCGACATTTGAGGAACACCGACATTTGGATTGGATGTTTTCAAAAACAACTGACCCCAAAATCTCTAGAGATTTCTGAAACACATCGGATTGTATCCAATCTTCGTTATTGACCTTACGAGACAATAACACTAGGCAATTTTCGTTTGCTGAACACGAATGTGTTTTCAGAAATGGTCCATCACGTCGAGATTTTGAGTAATTTTTTGCTATTTTGACCCTAAATAGACGCGTTTACTTCAATATACTGAAAAAAGTCTAAATTGGTTGCCTTGTGTAAAATATTTACACAAGGCAATATAAGGGAATATCCCTAACAGAATTGCTCTATACTATTGTAATCTAACCATTTTCCGATTTAGTGAATAACGTCTTATTTTTCCTGCCAATTGCATAGAGAGCAGTTTTTATCGGTTAGCGTTATATTCGGCATGAAGCTTGGCCCCAAAAGCTTTTGCTTGCGTGTTTTAATTAATTTTAACCACCTTCCAAAACTTTTAAAATTCTGATAAAATACAGAAATTGTATCTAGGAATGAGAATTGGACAAGTATATAACGGAAGTGGAACCTCAACTAGAAGTCTTAAATAAATAGTGTTAAGTATTTTGCGGAATTTTGTAGTTAATGGCTTAGGCTGATGTCAGAGTGCGGGCGAGAAGCGATGCTATAATATTGGGCGAGAACGCGCGATAAACCACTGCAACCTTTATTAAATGCAATTGCTCAAAAGGTGTCAGAGTGAGGGAGGAGCGATATGCGAATGCATGCGATAAAGCGACAACAATGCCAGAAAGCAATGTACAACCTGCTTTCTCGCATGAACTCGCTCAGATCGCATGTATTTTTTGTTGCATTCTCAGTTTCTTCTTATTGTAAATCGTCAATATGGGTCATTCTTTTTGAAACCGAACGATTTTAAACTTCATCATTTTGGATTTAAATAAAAAAATATCCGAAATTAGATCTTGACACTCCCACAAAAACGTGATTTTCGGTTTTGCAAAAAACCGAAATATGATATAGATCCGATCTGCGAAAAGTGGACATTTCTGAAAAGCTTGATAAATATAAAGCTTAATTGCAAAGTTTCAGTCGCATAGCTTTGAATCTAATATCTTGGAAAAGCTTTATTTAAGGGCATATTATTATTTGTTTATAACTTCAAAAATTGATATCTTTTAAAAAATAAAAGTCACCATCTTTTTGAAAGCACAGTAATTTAAGTTTTGTTTACGGCAATAAAATGTATATTCTTAGAGCCTATATCATGGTGGTTATCACTGAGAAAAAATTATATTTGAACTTTAGCAACAATTACTAAATATTATTAAACAATTTAAAAAGATATTAAATTTATATTTTGATAGATACAGTTTAATACTATTCAGCAATATCAACACGAGACCTGTCCGATAAACCAAACCAGAGAAATCAAGCTTTTAAAAAACCCTTTTTTCCATATTTTAGATTTTGACGATTTTTGAAATTGTTTAAAAAATTAACAAAAATTTTTTTCCAAATCCGAAAATCACGTTTTGGTGGGTGTCGAGATCTAATTTCGGATTTTTTTTATTAGTATCAAAAATGGTGAATTTTAAAACCGTTTGGTTTCAAAAAGAATGACCCATAATTGAAATATATTTCTCTCCTTTTTCATTTCGATTTCGGTTGAGTGGGTGGACACTTTATTTTTGTTGACAAAATTAGTCGTTGCTCTTGTAGCAAAATATTCTTCGTCTGATTCCATCACGCCCACTTTAATAACTAAAATAGAACAATGCAACTCGCTGCACTCACGGAATTGCGCTCACAATAATCACAGAAAATAAAGCTCGCGCTCTCTGAGTTGCATGCTCTCACTACTGGCCTAATTTTGTATTATTAAATCATGGTACATTCTGACAGCAAATTAAAGTTGATCAATGCAACTCGCTGCGCTCAAAGCTTTTACTATGCCATCTTCTCGCATTGCTCATAGCAAGAAATATTATCGCTTCTCGCGTAGCATCGCTTCTCGCGCGCACTCTGACATCAGCAATAGGATAGGTTGCGATGGTAGAAGCGGTGACGCTTCTTCACTTAGGCCAAAAAAGGCCTAAGGTCTAGTTCTCTCTCTCTTTTCTATTTCCAGCACTTTGACATTATTAAAGTCCGCTGAGTGTCTGATGTTGTCAAGTGTTGTGATATCGCTGTGTTTGTTTTGTTGATTTTCGCATCTCTCTCTTTTCTTTGTCCAGCACTTTGACATTATTAAAGTCCGCTGAGTGTCTAGAAGTTGTCAAGTGTTGTGATATCGCTGTGTTTGTATTGTTGTTTTTCGCATCTCCTTTAAGCTCCGCTATCCTAGTCGCCAGCGCTCGTATTGTCATCCCAATGTATACGCCGTCGCAAGCCTCTCCTTCTTTTCCGTTACATGTTACTTCGTAAACAACATTCTGTTGTTGTTCTTTGCCTATTTTATCATTTGTAAACAGTTTTCTTGAGTTTGTGTGGGCTTTGTAGGCGAACGTTAAATTTGAATGTTGTTTCCGTATTATTTTGGCAATCGTCCGTTTGCATGTTAATTTGTCCACATATGGTACACTTAGGGGCCGCCCACATATGCAGCTGAAAGATAAACTGACGTCAGATCTTTATGCCGAGCTTTAAGCTTTCAAAAAACAAACACACTACATGTGTGGAAGTGCGCACACTATGCGCTTAATTGAACATTTGAGTTCAGCCCTAAGTTCAGCTGTGTTTGAATGAACAAGCATGCTTGTTTATTTCAGCTCGCTGATGTATTTAGTAACGGCGGCAGTTACACAGCAGTCATGGAATACGAAACATTATTAAGTGAAATTGCATTAAAAACAAAAACTATTTCAATAGAATTGTCAATAAATGTCAATGATACAAGTTATATGGGCATTTCCACAGAAATGTCAACCGCAGCCAAAAATGTAAAAGTGGTTTAAAGCACTATGTTTTATCTATTTTTGATGGGGAAACAGTCAAATTGCGTTAATGAAAGCCAATCTTACATTTATACATAGCATACATTATACATTTCGAAATATTCAGATTTACGGCCGCGCTAGCGCAATTTTTCTAATTTGGACATTAATTTTGCAGTTTTTGTTTTATATAAGTTCCTTTAGATTTCTTTTACTTTTGCTATCTTAAATCTTTCTGAGGGTACAAATGGTCAAAAAAGAATGCACAAGAAATCATGAGAAACTATGTGATTGCAATAAACTTTAAGTTTTTCTTCGCATTATAATGGAAACCACATAAAAAGTGTGATGGAACCAAATGTCGCGAGCGAAAGTGATTAAGATTATATAAAAAATAAACAACTTAATATTTTTGAATCAAATAAAAAACATTTTTAAGATACATCAATGCATAATATTTTAAAATTAGTCGCATTAAAATATTCCTTCAGGATCCGCTTAAATCAGTGTTTGAACTGTTCGCCATGAAAGTAACTTCTTTTTTTGACGCATGCGAATACATTGGTTTTTTGAAATTATCTTGAAAACGAACAATTGCCAAAATCAACTTAAGCACCAATTATACTACTAATCAAGAGCTATAAGTTTCGTCTCTTGTAAAAATAAAATAATGTTTTGGCATATACTTTTCTTCACTCTGAATTCGTACGAATGTCGCATTCGACATTTGAGAAATGCCCATTTGCTCTTTTATCACAAAATTACACGCAAAATTAAGAAGCTCACACACATTTTTATTTACATAGATGCTTATGAATAAGACTTTCCACCTTCTGTATGCGATCTCCCATTTTATTTAAAATATTGTCGCATATTGTAAATATAGAAGTGTCCATATCCATTCTGGCGTATTCATAAAAATTTTTTGGATACGTTCGTAATTGACCATTTAAATTATGAAATTCACCCAATGTCTCTCTTACAGTAACAATCTCGTGAACCCATATACTTTTTTTCCCTTGCTTAAATTTTCTCTGCACTTTTAAATTTTCCGCAATTAAAAAATTTCCTAATCGAGGCGACACCATGTTGCTAGCAAGAATAAAATGAATAAGCTAAAAGCTCAGGTCTGCAACATGTGTGCGCACCTTCAAAATTATAGGTGTGCTGAATCAAATTCTGTTGTCAGCAATGCTTTCGGTTCTGCAGTCGGTTCATCTTTCAGCTACATGTGTGCGCGTCCCCTTATGTATTGTGTCTTCTCGTTATTGTCTCTGTTGTCAGGTTCATTGATCTTTGTTTGGGGGGCGTCTTTCAATCAGCTGGACTGTGTAACTATTTTTCCTAAGTATTGTTTTCAGTTTAATGTATATTTCGGGTCTGTATGACGCGTCGCTTAAGGTATATGCTTTGATTATCATGTTCTTTGCTGTGTTGATTTTCTGGGAGATGGGCTGATTTGAGTGAAAACTCATTATTCTTCCTGACGATATGGTTTTTGAGTACCACTTAAATTTAAGTTTTCCGTCGTCTCTTTTTATTTCCGTGCCAAGGTAGCATATTTTGTTGTCCTCCACTTCCATTGTGATCTGAATCCGATGATGTTGCTTGTTCAGTGTATCTATAGTCTGAGCGTTTTTTCAATATCACACAATACACAATTTCAATTCACACAATATCATCCATATATTTTGTTAGCTGTTTAACTTCTATGTGTTTCTTCTATAACATTGCCATTGCATCATCCATAATTTTGTCGAGTATAATAGACTCTTCTGATCTTTTAGGTCGCCTTAACTTTTCCGTTCCTTCTAGGCCAACTAGAAACTATTTTCCTTTTATCTTGTCTAGATGCACAACTGATTATGCCCAGCATAATCGATTTCGGTTTCTGACCACTCCCAGCTGTGCCCCTAGGCATAGCTTGCCGGACTAGCTAAAAAATCCTCCCCCACCGGGTCAGAGATTTTCCGGTTATTTAGTTTTAAGTTTTACGTATACATTTTTTATTTTTAAAGTTTACTTTTAGATAGTTTTCTCTCTTTCTCTCTATCTCTGTTTTAGTTTAATTTATTATATTATCTTATTTTTTCCTTTGCTCCTACATAACTATAGGTTTTGGTTTTTTCTCTCTCTCCCTTTTTCTCGATCTCTATATTATTAAAGTTTTTGTTATCTCTAATAACGTCTCTGACTAAGTTTATTTTGTAATTTTATTAGATTTTCTTTGATAGGCTTCCTTAGCTCATAAAATTTTTTTGTTACGTATTTATAATTTTGTTGACAGTATTTGTTTGTCGACTCTAAATAAATAAATAAAAAAAAAAAAAAATAATATTTGCTATGGTCGGTTAGATCGGATTGCCCAGGGGCATACCATAAATTTGATTGTAAATAATATTGTCATACATAATTATTTTCCGTTAATAAGAAGTCTAGAATTTCCTTAAGTCCAGTCTTTGGTATCTTCGTGTACTCTGCTATGTCTGTCCATTTGTTCATTATATTTGTCATTGCTAATTAAACTGGTATGTTCATAAACAGTTGAAAGATACAAGAACCTCTGCATTCTGTACGTTGTACTTCTCGGAATCAATGTTCCTAAGAATGCCTCCCAAGTATTTCGCCAACTTGTAACAGGGTACGCTTTGCGACGCAGCTATCGGTCTAAGAGGTGTATTTTTGGCTGTCCATACATCCTCGGTGCATGTCCTCCGGAGCAGTACAGGTCCATTTTTAGTCTTGTTTCAACATAGTTTTGTTTGTACAATGTGTTGACAATTGCGCTGATTTTTCTAATCAGTGCTTGTGTCGGATCCTTTCGCGCTGTTTTGTACGTTGTTTTATCATTTAGTAGTGCCTGAATTCCTGAATGCCTGAATTTCCTGTTGTGTTTAAAATTGTTAAGTCGTGCCGCTAATCCGCTTCTAGTTGTATCCCTCTGTTTCTCATCTTGTATCATTTGTATTCCTTGTTCAAGGTCAGATATAATATGTATGATTGTGATATTTTCGTTGGTGATGGGTAACGCAAATTTGTGTCCAAGCGACTATAACCACTGCGTTTCCTCTGGAATATATACGTCGGTGAAGTTGACAAACCAGTTTCTATTCAGTGAAATGTTGTTGTCGTTCAGTAGTGATATTTTCATATAGTCTAATTTCCGTTCAATATCCTGATCTGTGCTTGTCCTAATTTTTTGGTACGCTAGTATCTGGTCTTTTTCTAAGTTTGTTGGGCCATATTCGTTTAGTATTTTCCTTAAGATGTGATAGTGGTGTGTCTGAGTTCTGTTAATTGTACATATATGTCTGTGTGTTCCTTTTATCTCTAGTTGTAGCGCCTTCAGTAGAAAACTTTTAGACAGTAAAGGGTGGGTATTCCCTTATGAACCACTTAAAAAGTAGCACAAACTTGAGTAGCAAAGCAATCTCTATTTCAGAGACTGCTGAAATGTTACGTAGAAAAGGCTGACCAAGGATTGCGAATCGTTTCTTACTGAGCGCTGGACAGTGGCAGAGAAGATGCTGTACGCTTTCTTCTTCATCAACTGAGCAACAGCTTCTACAATAGTCGTTATAGATGATACCGTGTCTCGCGGCTTGCCTGCCGAGGAGACAATGCCCAGTGAGAATTCCTACGAGAAGGGAGGCGTTCTGTCTGCCTAGACGCAGCTGCGTTAAGGTTCTTTTGAAGTTAAGAGTGGGCCAAGTTAGCCTAGAGATTTCACAGGTGTGAATTGATCTGCATCGGTTCGTGGCCATCTGGTTGGTAGTTTCCCTTATTTTTAATTTACATGTCGCAAAAGGCACCCCTATTGTGCTCTTCTTCAGTAGGCGATGGGCGGTTGTGCCATATCTAGCGAGCCTGTCGGCTATCTCGTTGCCTTCAATGTTGCGGTGTCTAGGCACCCACACAAGACGTATTTTAAAGTGCTGAGCCATCTCATTCAGAGATTTGCGGAACTTAGAAAGTGTTTTAGTATTGTTCGTATTACCGTCAAGAGCTTTTAATGCAGCTTGACTGTCTGAAAAGATAAATACATTTCCTTCCTTGACCACGAGTTCTTTAAGATGGTTGGTAGCCTCCTGGATAGCAACAACCTCTGCCTGAAAGACGCTACAATGGTCGGGAATACGAAACGACATTTCTATTCCTAGGTCTGGACTGAAAACTCCGCCTCCCACTTGGATTTCCAATTTTGAGAAATCTGTGTAGATGTTGATGGCGTTTGGTTTGCCATGGAGGAGCGAGTTCCAATCCAAACAACTTGGTATTATGACCTCTTACATAGTATCAAATATTTGTTGGTGTCGTTATTTGACTACTTAGTATAGCCGAGTGACCAAGGGAGCCTACACAAAAGGTAGCAGTTTCTCTAAGCCAAATTGCAGTATTACTAGCTATTTCTCTGGCTGCTAGATCTAGGGGTATTAAATGCAACATAACGTTTAGGGCAGGGGTGCCCAAGTCTATTCCGCAAGCCACGTATTTGTCTTTACTTTGCGCAAAGGAATAGCCCGCGCCCATACGATTCACGCGGCCATAAAATTATAAAAAGCAAAAACAATTTCATATGCGTGCTCTCCTCTCTTTCTTTCCGAGCCAAGGTTTTGTTGTTGGCGCGTGCAGACTTGCAACAACAACATCATATGTGACTCTCTTCTCTCTCTCTCTCTCCTATGTCTCTGGCAAATTAAAAAGCAACAACAATGTTGCCTTTGCGTTGTCAGCGATCGCTTCGCACGCGTGTTCTTGAGACAGCAACAACCACTCACACACACACACAAACAAAAATCGGTTTTCTCTTTTATTTCATGTGGTTGTTCTTACTTGAGTTGTATTTTGTGCATTTGTATTGGCTACCACGCGCTCGTATGCTCGTTCTGGGCACCCCTGGTTTAAGGCTTCTGTGGGAGTAATACGCAAGGCGCCGCTCACGCATAAGCTAGCACTGCGTTGTACTTTAAGAAGAGTCCTAAGAACAGAGGGTTTATCCAAGACCGGCCACCAGACTAAGACTCCGTATAATGGGGCGGACCAATAGCGCGCTTGCACGAGTACAGCGCTGTGGTCGCCTTTTTGACCCGTTCAAGTTTTTAAACGAGGGGGAATCAAATCAGGAACTTTTTATCATGGTAAACATCACAAGATCTGTTTTTGTTGGGTTGACCCCAAGGCCACACCCATCTGTCCACTCTGAGAGTCTCGCTAACACATCCTGCAATAAGTTGCATTGAGTTTGCGGAAATTTGCCTCTGTTTATTATGACAACATCGTTCGCATAGGCGATCACAGTATGTCTTCGCTCTTCCATGAGTCGTGACAGCTTGTCTACCGTTAAAACCCATAGAAGCGGCAAAAAGAACATTTCCCTAAGGAGTGCCCCTATTAACATATCTTCGGGCGCAGGCATTCCCTAGTTGAGAGTATACTGCTCTACTGGTAAGCAAGAGTCGTGTGAACTCTACTAGTGGTCCCTGCACATTCAGATCTGTTATGGCAGATGTGATTGCGCTAGGTAGGACGTTATTAAAAGCTCCTTCGATGTCGAGAAATGCCGCCAGTGCGTACTCTTTGATCTCAAGTGATTGCTCTACTTTTGAGACTAGGGAATGAAGTGCTGTTTCAATAGATCTACCCTTACTATATGCGTGCTGCGCCGGGGATAGAAAGGATGGACTTATGGATTCTCTTAAATAGACGTCTAACAATCTTTCCAATATTTTGAAGAGAAAAGATGAGAAGCTGATTGGTCGAAAGTCATTGTGTCTGACATGTGAGTGGGGATGTAGTTGATTTGTAGACAGATTACAAAAACTGTTTGTAACCATTTTGTTGTGATAAATTGCAGTGAGTTCTGCAGCTGAGTGGGAAGGATTTTGTCTGGTCCCGGGGACTTATACGGCTTAAAGGATTTAACGGCCCACGTTATCCGTTCTTCCGTAATTATTTTATGTACATGGCTAGCAGGGTCGTTTCTGGTGCTTACGATGGGTACTTTAGAATATGAGCACCCGGGGAAATGTGTATCTAATAAAAGTTTTAAGGAGTCAAGACTGGATTCAGCCCAGGTTCCCTCAGCGTTTTGTAGCTGACCTAGGGGGGTAGGTGATCCCGCCAGAATTTTGCGAAGTCTCGAAATTTCCCTCAGAAAAAATTCGTTGTAAACCTACCGAAATCAAGCCCATTCGTTGACAAAAGCAGAGTAGTCCCGCTATTTCTTGAACCGTGAACAGCGGGTGTCATATTATAAACATTATGTGCTCACATTATGAACGGCTTTGGAATGATTCAAAATCATTTTGTGCTCACAATATAAACGTTCAAAATGTTTTTCATTTTTATACCCTTGTAGAGGGTATATTAAAATTATTCAGAAGTTTGTAACGCATAGAAGGAAGCATCCCCGACCACATAAAGTATATATATTATTGATCAGCATGACGAGCTGAGTTGATATAGCCATGTCCGTCTGTCCGTCCGTCTGTTTCTATGCTATCTCCTCCGTCAGTTTTAACGTTATTTTAACCAAACTTTGCTAGCAGACTTTTGGTACAAATACGCTGCACATTTGTCGGAACCGGCTGGATCGGATGACTATAGCATATTGCTGCCGTAGGAATGATCGGTCGAAAAGTGGTTTTAGTGAGAAAAACTTTTTTGTCTTCAACGCAAACGTCCTCAAGCCTCGTATTTATGAGATTTCAATGCTTTCCCATAATTCCACCAAGCTTGATGAAAATCCGACAACTATTTAGTAATGTTGTTACCAAATGTTCATGAAAAAATAAATTTTTTAGCACTTTAATGCTTTCAGTGCGTATCAACATTTCCTTATTCCAAAGTGCATTGTAAAAGAGAGCGTAAGTTAAAGTCGGCTCTAACCGACTTCGATATACCCGTTACCGCCCGGGTTACCCGTCTGTCCGTCTATCTGTATGAACACCAAGATCTCAGAGAGCTAGAGCAACCAAATTTGAAATGTAGACTCCTATTGTCTGCACGCAGATCAAGTTTATTTAAAATTTTTGCCACGCCCACCCCCGCCCCCACAAGAGATATCGATCTCAAATTTAAAACTTACATTTATATTCGCAGTATCTATAAGCCCTGAAATTTTCATCAAGATCGGATGATAAATAGCCGAGCTAGAAAAATGTTGCATACTTTTCGGCTGTTCCACCTCAGGTACACAGGAAAGCTATTAATCTGTTCTTTCCATGAGTAACTGGTATATCGAAGTCGGTTAGACCCGACTTTAACTTACGCTCTCGTCTGGGACTTAAACTCGGTACCTCGAAAAACTGAAACACACACAGCGGCGACGGGCAGCTTAGCCCACTCGACTATCGTCCATAAGTTAAACGAGCGGACGAAAACACACTCATAAATAAACGCAGTTGCCTTTCGTACGCATCGGACAACGTCAAACTGCGCATGCGCTCTCTCTGTCTCTGTGAGAGCGAGTCCAACGCTATTCTCTCAAAGTTAAGTTGCCCTCACCCCCCTTGCCTATAAAAAACCAAATTGAGAACGTTTAGAACGAATTTATCTCGATTCCAAGAGCGAAATTCTTGAAAATTCAAGGTCGACTAATTTTTTTTAAGAGCTTTCGTACTCAAATTATTCGTTCTAGTTTTTTCTTAGTGCGCCAGTACATAGGCCTCCGCATCCAAGTTTTCATGCAAGAAGCTGCTGCTCGGAGTAGAGTCATCCCAGATTCTCGCCGTAATCGGACCCTGAGGAGTATCCTCCCGATTCCTCTAGGAGAAGAGTTTCCTCTGTCTCCATTTCATCCTCACTAGGCTCTTCTGTCTCCACACAGGCAAGGGGGCTGGATTTACTCTCAGCACTTCCAAAGCGACACTTCCGAAAGCAACCTAGATCCACATCCATTGGTGTCGAGGAATCTTACCGTCGCTTCTTGCCGTATCGATGACGCCCAGAATCTTCTTTCCATTTGCTTCATCCGCAAAGGAGACAGACATTGGGCACCGTGCGTTTTCGCTCTTTTGGGAGCTACTGGTTGTCCTTCCTAGTTAATGGCTTGCATTTTGAAAATCTGAACAATTATTGAATGGGAAGTCTGCACATGCCAGCTCTGACCAAAAAAAATTCGAATTTCTTAATTGATAGATGGCCTGAAAAAGGCTTGTGATTGAAATGATATAAATCGCTGTTAAAAATGCAGGGTTGGTACTAGAAGTATCAAAAAACTAAAACTGCATACTTAAAAAATTATTAAGATTGCGGTCCACAAATCTGGCTATTGTCTGGCCCTTTGTTGAAAATAATAATAATAATAATAAGTATTCGAATTATTATTCCCTTAGAGCAGCGATGCCCAGCCGTATGCTCTTTGGGTACGTTTTGTTATTGTAATTCCACCAAACATAGGAAATCAATGATCGTATACATGCAGGGCGCGAGGCATACAAAACGACACACACGCTAACGATTTCGTGTGTATGCGACGCGTAGAACAAAAACCGGTTTTGTTCTCTTCTTTGATTGGCGTTTGCGAGCGCAAGCAAACTGACCAACAACAATTTCATTATTGGTATTGGTGCTTATCTTTGTGAGTATTGGTGAGTGCTCTGTCGTATGCAGCTTTTGGGCATGGCTGCCTTAGAGGGTATATTAAAATTGTCCAGATGTTTGTAACGCATAGAAGGAAGCATCTCCGACCACATAAAGTATATATATTCTTGATCAGCATGACGAGCTGAGTTCATATAGCCAAGTCCGTCTGATTCTATGCTATCTCCTCCGTCAGTTTTAAAGCAATCTTAACCAAACCAAGTATATAGGAACTATCGGTCGAAAATGTGGTTTTAGTTAGAAAAACTTTTTTGTCTTCAAATCCAAAGTGCCCAAACCTCGTATTTTCTATGCTTTTCCATAATTCCACCGAGTTTGATGAAAATCGGTCAACTACATAGTATAGCTGCCATTCAATATATGGTTCTGACAAAAAGTCTTAGCAGAAAAAACTTTTTTGTTTTCAATGCTATCGCTCCCAAACTAGTTACTGATCAGTATTATATGCTACCACATAATTCTGCCAAGTTTGATCCAAATCGGATGACTATAGCATATAGCTGCCATAGGAACGATCGGTCGAAAAAGTAGTTCTAGTGAGAAAAACTTTTTTGTTTTCAATGGTAGCGTTGTTTTACTTTATAGCTATGAATATTATCAGTTTCCACAAAATTTGGGGAAGTTTGGTCAAAATCTGAAGAATATATCGTATAGCTTCCATATATCAAACTGGCAAGCAAATTGTCAAAGTAATGGCGCCATCTATTGCTGAGTTTGGGAAAAAACTCAGCTGAGAATGCTCGACGAAAATCATTTAAAACCTTAATATATATATAAATTATTCAAGCTACAAGGGTATATAAACTTCGGTCGAGCCGAAGCTAGCATTCCTCTATTTTTATACCCGTTACTCGTAGAGTAAAACGGTATACTAAAGTCGTGCAATGGCAGATGTAACAGGCAGAAGGAATCACTTCCGACCATATAATGTATGTATATTCTTGATCAGTATCAACAGCCGAGTCGATATAGCCATGTCCGTCTGTCCATCTGTCCGTCCGTCCGTCTGTCTGTATGAACACCTAGATCTCAGAGACTAGAAGAGCTAGAGCAACCAATTTTGAAATGTAGACTCCTATTGTCTGCACGCAGATCAAGTTTATTTCAAATTGTTGCCACGCCCACCCCCGCCCCCACAATAAAAAATGTTGAATAACTCCAACGCTTTTTGAGATATCGATCTCAAATTTAAAACTTAGATTTATATTCGCAACATCTATAGCCCTGAAATTTTCATCAAGTTCGGATGATAAATAGCCGAGTTAAAAAATGTTGCATTCTTTTCGGCTGTCCCACCTTTGGCACACAGGAAGGCTATTACACATTTGTTTTCATGAGTAACGGGTATATCGAAGTCGGTTAGAGCCGACTTACGCTCTCGTTTTTGATTAATTTTGATTCATTTTGATTATTTTTTGGTAGTCGCCAATAATCCCGATTTTTTTATTATTTCTGATCGTAAGGCTGGGATGAAACAGTCAATTTCTCGACACAACTTAAAAAATTTCACTAGTTTCAACACTAGCACAAAACACTATTTTCAAATCGGTTAAGTAGTTTGAATACAATAGTAAAAAATATTTAAAAAAAAAACAATTTTTTGCTCGAAAACGCAATAAATTTCGTTTCCAAACGCCTAGAAAAAATATTAAAAAATTCAAAAAGCTTCGAAGAAAATAAGAAAATATCGATGAAGAAAATCTATTAATAAATACAGGAGCTGTGAGCAATTGAGTGCTGAAAAAGGGGTGTTTTTGAGAGTTTTTAAAAATAAATTTTCATTTGCTTCGGCATTTGTTCTGTTCTGGAATTTTTTTCTGATCTGGCAATAGCCAGGTCGAATAGACCACTTCTAATTTTGACCAAAAGGCTAAGAAAATAGAAAAAAAATTTCTGAACACTTAAAATACTCAAATTTGACTGTTAGTTCCTTCACTTAAATTGATCCAGCTACAATATTTATTCATAGATTTTCTTCATCAATATCTTATCTATCTTTGTGGAAGTGCGATTCTTAAGTCGAAAGAATAAAACTAGTTTTCTTGGATTTTTTTATACTGTTCCTAAGCGATTAAAAATGAAATTTCTTGCATTTTCGAGCAAAAAATCGATTTTTTTGAAATATTTTTGGTCATTGTATTCAAACTTCTAAGCCGATTTGAAAACAATGCTCTACGTTATTATTGACAATTTAATGACCTTTCGATTCATATCTTGCTTGACACCATCTGACCATTATGAATTGAGATATGGCATAAAATGTAAGTGCACCTACCGAAAAAATGAAAAAAAATTTATATTTAAAAATCGTTGCCATTAAACAATTTTTTAAATCGATTTTTGAGATCACCAATCCAAACTACACTTAAAAATAGTTTCAGTAGGGTCATTTAATTATTTTTTTTTTGTAAACTAGTGTTATCAAAGAAAATCCCCAAAACGCGAAAAAATGTTAGAGATCAAGTATTTTGTGTAATTTTTTTGGTTTTTTTTGGTTTCCTCTCAATTTTGGTCACACTCAATGTAAGTCACAGCTCGTTTTAATCATGAAACAACCATAGTCGGTATGGCGCTCTCTCAGTGCTGCCTCAGCTCGGGTCATTTTAGCTCAGTGTGCTTATGTCACCATGGAGACTGAGTATTAGAGAACCAATTGCCCAGTAGGAAAACACAGTGGTTAGAGCGAGACGGACATATTCCCAAATGTATCCAGAGAGCGTAAGTGAGAGCGCATAGCTGACCAAATGTATCTAGAGAGCGTAAATGAGAGCGAACAGCTGACTGAGGCATGGAGAAAGAGTATTAGAGAACCAATTTGCGCTGCCTCTCAATTTTGGTGGTGCTAAACGATAGTGCCCAAAAAGATACTATAGTGCCCAAAAAGATACTTTACAGAGCCAGTAGGAAAACACAGTGGCTAGAGCGAGACGGACATATTCCCAAATGTATCCAGAGAGCGTAAGTGAGAGCGAACAGCTGACCAAATGCATCTAGAGAGCGTAAATGAGAGCGAACAGCTTACTTAATTTTATCTCTAATACTCATTGCTCCATGATGTCACTTGAAACCAGAGCTCTCAAATAACCCTCAACAGTTTTTTCAGTGCGATCAGCCCTTTGACAAAACAAAAAAAAACAAAGCCGACTCTCACTGAGCAAAACACTTTTTTCCCTCCTCATGTGTTTTCTGTTGAGCATTTTCGGTTGATCAAAACATACGAGACGGTCTGTCAATAACAACTGAGAGGGGCACTTGTGAGCGAGCGCTCACGAAAAACTGTCTTCAAATGAGCAAAACACAAAAAGTGTCAGCAAAAAGTGTTATTTGTTTTGTTCATGTGGTAGACGGTGTGGGCTTTTGTACTATATGTACAATGTACATAATTAAATAAATATGTTTTTTAGGCGTTAAGCAATTACAAAAACGAATATTTTCTGCATTTCATTTGATAGGTTAATAATAATAAATTTCTCCATACTACACGTATATACAAAGATCGTTGACTGAGACAAACACACATACACGCACCCAGGCATCCCAGTCACAAACACGCTTTCATTTGTAGAAGACACTTTGGAAGTCGGCTCTCGGCAAAACGGTCAGTGAAAGACATGAGCAAAACCGAATTGAAAGTGTCTTTTCGCAACCTCTTTTCGTTGTGTCTGTAACAGAACAGTTTTTTGGAGACACGCAGATAGTGTTAACAGTTTTTTGCGAGCTCTGCTTGAAACAAAAGGTTGTGTCAGCGCAAGTCATTTTTTTGTTGTTTTGGTTTTGCATTTAGCGGCCGTTGCATAACAAAATGTATACACAGTTCAAATTGTTGTTGCTGCATTGCAAATAAAATGTTTACATACTTAAATATGCACTACGTGCACTTGTGAAATAGTTGTTTTTATTGTTGCTTCATTACACCGAAAATATATACATAATTTCGTACATCAAATTGGTTAGTGCCTGCGGTAATTATTTACGAAATTGGATTTGTTTTGTTTTATAGCCTATTTCCACTGGCTTCATTTCTTATCATTTTCATTTCTAAAAATGATGCTGTTTCCATTGACAAATCGTCATCATTTTGATATTCGCAATGCCACGTTGACAAAAACATCTGAATGGTTTGATTTAAACGACAGGCGCCACTTTCAAACTCACGGGTACTTTTTGCAATATTTACCCAAAAAAAGACATACCCGGCAGGAAAGCAAATCCCCTGGGCGAACGCATTGTTCTCGCCCTGAACTATCAGTAGAAAGCTAAATACACAACTTTTTTTGACTAATTTATATTTTAAACAAAAATGCTACTTTGCCTACTTTTTGAATTTAAATAAACAGTTTATTGGTGATGACACTTTCTATTTCCAGCGAGTAACAAGTAGTGCCAGAGAGTAGCGAGTACTTTTTAAAAAAATACCAAATTCCTTCGTGGCGAATGCCATCATTCTTGAGAAATGAATGAAAGGAAGGGCAAAATGCAACAACAATTTGTATGGATGAAATTATATCATTTTCTTCATTTCTTGTCATTTCAAGAAATGAAGCTTCATTTCTTTGGTGGAAATAGGCTATTATTCATAGTTTGTGTTTGACGTTTGCGCTTGCTCTCGAGCTGTCTCCCGCTCTCTGGAGCTCCGAGAAAATACGTTCAGGTCATTTTCTGCTCTGAGCGCCATTCCTTATATGGTTGTATCATGGTTTTAATTGCCTCCTTACACTGTCAAACACGGTTGCTTTGTCTGGGACTCATCATCATTTGAGTATAAAAAAAATCAAAATATATCTTTTCTGGACATCTGCTGCAGACAACATCAATTCTGAATATGTGGATTCTGCATTCTTCATTGGACGAATTTTGAAATGTTTGACTAAAACTATTTGTGAACATAATATTTATTTTTTCAAACAACTTTCTTTTGTTGTACCATCAACTGTGCCAATACAACTTGCGAATTCCCACATACTGAAAAAAATGGCTAGCTATGCTCTCACAGTCTTGGGTATTATATAGTACTTAAGATCTTTGGCTGCTGGACCCTTACATGCAACTGCAAACTATATTGAGATTCACCTAATATGAGTGAGACAGTCATCCATACCTGTGGATTGTTAGCGCAGGCGCGATCCGGGCTCATTCTTTAATATGTTTATGGCTGAATTCTTCCGGATAATTTTTCTATCACCAAAATGCAATATGCCTTGTATATTAATTTCAAATATACGGTCTGCTTCTCATTGAAGAAAACTTCCTTTTTTCTTCTTTCGCGATTTCATTTTGAGTAATGAAATAATTATAATATTTAATAACAATGTGTAAGTCTAGATTTTCCAAATCCATTAATCCGAGTTGTTACAAATATTGAATCTAGTAGAATCAATTCTGCCTACTGCGCTGCCGGCAGCAGCAATGCCTCTGTCACTCATCAACAATATTGTGAGGCGAATTCAATAACACTTTGTCTCGCTCACACCAACGACGATTCCCTATTAGCAAAAAATTGTAACAATAATTGTTCGTGAAAATTGAGTGTGTCATCCCAGCCTAATCAATTAGTAATCAAATATTTTTTTAAACAGAGGATTATTTAATCATAACAATTCGTTTAAATATATAATCTAATTGATTACTAATCGTAATCGAAATTTAACAGCTATGTCCTATACAGATTTAGTGCCTACTTCTCATCTTCTACATAGAGTTATCTGTCACATTAAGTTACGAGTAACAGTACAAAATCTAAATTTATCTGACACATAGCAGCTATCTAAAAGATGAGAAATCGGCCCATCGAGTGGGAATCTAGTTTTCCTCCAAAAAATTGAAATGTATATTTTTCTTTTAAAAAGACTATAGCTCTGCCAAACCAAAATCCAAAAAAAAATCTCAAAATTAGGGGGGTGGGTGACTTATTTTGAGAAAATTGCCATAAAATGAGTATTGCCTGATTTTAGAGGCCAATTTAGAAAATTTCTGAGACACTTATAATGTGCTTTTGATTGTTTTAAGATGCACTGATATGTGCTCTTTTGCAAAGGACTCACAAATCCTGAAATTCATCCCAAGTGTGACAATTTTTGTTCAGTGCAGTCCATATTAACCAGGGTTCGGAATTGCACATTGCACGCTGCTCGTAAGTGCAGCTGCTGCTCGCTACTCGCTAGCAGATAGCAGCAGGGATGTGCTTCACGCTGCTCGCGAGCAGGGACCCGTTGCTCGCAAGCAGGTAGCCGCTGCTCACGAGCAGGGTGCGGCTGCTCGCTGCGTAAGGGAGTTGTTGTTGTTCATATTTTCATATGCAAAAAAGAAAAAAAGTCCCTGCTCGTAAACAGCGGGTCCCTGCTTAAAAAACTGCCCACACAGATGTTGGAAAATCCGAACAATGACCCATACCGTAATAAAAAATACAGCCCATTTTGGACCACTTTCCACCCCCTTACAGCTAACATAGGTAGATAGGTAGTTCCGGCTGGCCCTTTGTAGGGTTTGTAGGGACCACACACAGACCTTACGGTCCTTAGTGAGGCCGGGTGTCTTTTTCTGGGTACCATTAGAAATCCAAGAGGATGTTTGACGTTTTGGCAAATGCCAATAGTTGTTTGGGAGACCTCCTTGCCGCCTCTTCAAGAGAGGTGAGACTTGGGGAGTGCAGATGTCTTAGTCTCGTCTTAGCGATCGCTGGGCAGCTGCAGATGAGGTGTTCCAGAGTTTCAACGACTCCAGGTTCCTTACATTTCCTGCAGATGTCCGTTGTCGTGATTCCTAGCTTAACATAACATATTACAATTTTATCTGTTGAGTTACAGGCTTCGGCAATCAGCCCTTGTCATAAAAATGATTTACCTATTTGTAGACAATTTACCCTTGGATTAACCAAAATACAATCTGTACCTGCAATAAGACAAGCCTCATTCAATTACGCAGACGTAAACGTTTTAACGTCATAAATTCTCTTCAAACTTTTTTGCATATGCAAATATGAACAACAACAACTGCCTTACGCAGCGAGCAGCATGCAGCTGCTCACGAGCAGCATGCTGCAGCCGCACCCTGCTCGTGAGCGGCGGCTACCTGCTCGCGAGCAGTGTGCAGCTGCAGCACATCCCTGCTCACGAGCAGCGAGCAGCAGCTGCACGCTGCTCGCGGACTACCGCTCGCTGCACAGAGCTGGAGTCAAGAAGAGTCAGTGTAGGCTGCTCGCGAGCGAGCAATTCCGAACCCTTATATTAACATAATAAGATCGAAATAGACCTGCACCAAAAACCTTGTTGAGTTGTTGTATTTGAACAGAAAATTTCTTATGCAATATTTTGTTGCTGTTTAAGGGCGCTGTCAATGGCTACGAAATCGGCCGCGAAATGAAAAACTCCATATAAAAAAAACTGCTAAGGAATTTTTGTGTGTGGCCGTTTCAAATTCGGTTTCTACCAATCGCGAGAAATGCTTACGTTTGCCACTACGTCTTGTTCAAGCGCTGTTAAGTGCTGTTAACGCCTCTTTTTTGCCGTGACGTGAACAAAATAGGTTTTTATTCTAATTTGTGCGGCGAAATTTAATGGCCAATTTGAAAATGAGCGCACATAAAAAAGATTCCGGCAGAAAGCGTCGTCTAATGGCATTTTCAAGAGCGGACAAGGTGAATCTGATAAACGCCGTGAAAGTGAAGAGCGAGATGCGGGACTTGGCGGATAAGAAACACTCGGAAACCAGCCAGAGAACACCGGCGGACCGGAGCACGGTCTGCAACATCATGTGGCGTCTCCTGTCACCACAATCCACAAGCGAGAAGCTTAAAATCTATTTGGCCAGCATTCAAACACTTCACACTCCAGTTCCCTCAATCAGTTCGATTTGATTCGCCTCAACTATGTCTTCGATCACAGCTACCAGACCAAAAGGAAAATCATTGAACAGCCGCCGGTGCTCAATGATCGCGACAGTAAAACGGCCACAAACCAAATGCCCGCTCCCAGTTCAGTGGACAGCGAACTGCTGGCCTCCTATCAAGCGGTAGTATAGCGGATAGTGCAGCCTCAATTGACGCCCTGAAGGTGACCGAGCAAAAGCGGATCGGGCAATGAGGATGTGCCCTACATCAATGCCTATTTTATCAAGGTACGAAATGGGCGAACCAAACTTCAACTTTATAAATCAATTGCATTTCTTAACGTTTCCCTGACAGGGCCCCGACTACGTGGCCAAGTGCTATGTTACCACCCAGGGACCGCTGCCCATTACCATTTTCGAGTTTAGCGGAGCCGCCAAGTCACACATGCTACAGCAGTACATCCAGAAGATAATCATGACCTGACCAACTTTACGGAGGAAAATCGCCAGAAATGCGCGAATTACTTTCCAATCAAGATGAACGAAATCTTTGCCGTGGCAGCCAAGTGCGAGGTGTTCGTTAAGTGCCGCTGCTCGGGACTACATAGAACTGTCATAATGATAACAATTAATTTATTATTAATTTCATTTAATAATAAAAATATATTAAAATAGCACATTAAATATGTCATATTCATAATCCTGCAAGGTGTTGTTTATAAGTTCGCAGGCATATTTAACAGCGCCAGAGCAGCGCAAGGTTTCTTTGAAACGTTTATCGGCAGAGTAAATTGTGTTATCGTGTTGTTAACATAGGCTTAGCAGACTCTGTTAAGAATCTGCGGAATATCAACTTTTTCACAAGAAATTTTTTGGCGACCCGTGGATACCGCCCTTTATCATAAAATGAAAGCAATGTCTTGTTAAAAAACACACGATTTTAGATGTCCTAACGAAATTCGACCTTGAGCGAGAGTCGTCCGATATAAAGTTCAGTAAAGTATAGAATAAAGTTCATTGATGCAATTTTCAGACTATTAACCGAGTTCAAAGTTTATGTAAAATTAGCGCAGAAAAATTTACTCAGTTAAATTTTTTTTTTCGCCTAGATGCTATTCACTATAACCACAAAAAAATAAAGTAAGCTTTACCGTTTTCAGTACCACTCTAGTCTGTCGCGGCAACACAAGGAATGACAAACTGCTAAATAAATTTTTATAATTAAAAGCGTTTCACGCACTTGGTACAATATTCCTTGACTCCGTTGAAATTTTTGATGAGATACCAACTTTTAAATTTCCACTCATACACACACCCACAATGTTATTTTAGGACAAAAAAAAGACTCCGGAATTTTTAATTAATAAATAATTAATTTTGAGAGCAACAACTTGATCCAGTTTGTAATTTAATCAGAACCTCCAGCGTAACGTGAGAACCAACGCCTCAACCTCAACTGACCAGATGTATTTTTCGGCGGCTCTCTCTTTTCTTTCTTTCTGCTAATGTATTTTGGTACCTGTTAACGCGACAGCAAAACAAAAACTCAAACATAACACCCTTATATAAAATACAAAACAAAATACATGCACGTAAATGAGCCCGATTGTGCCTGCTTGCAGTGTTATCGCAATGTTTTGGGCGCTACGTTGGCAATATTTGGACGTTGTATCGAGTTTGCCGCTGACCAGGAGTATAGAGACGGCGCGCCGCGGCGGCGCGGGCCTTTGAAACCTTGTATAACCACCCATTGACCAGTCCGACGGTACTTGCCCGCCCATAAATGACGATAATAACTGACGATATCTATTCCTCAGCCGAATCGAAATTTATGGGTATAGTGTAAGTTACCATTATGCCATTTGATAAGCCAAGACCTCACACCTTCTTCCTGATATTGTGTCTAATTGAATTGTTGCCCGATATCTTTATGTCAACATACGCGTCGTCGCGACGCGTCGATCGAAAGCGAAATCAACTGCGTGGACTGCTATTTACACAGGAAATCACACCACTCGGCTTTCTGTTGATTCGGTGATGATATCGGGCTGACTGACTTGTATCAAGAATTATTTTTATTTTACTGTTTCAACAACAGAAGCAGAAAGTTAGCTGGAAGCGGAACTGGGACTGAAACAATGTCAGAAAGATAAGCTGCCTATCCAGCGAGATGGATAGGCGGCAAAATTTCATTTATTTGTGTTTGTATGTTATAAATGAAACAACATTTCGAACGTTCCAAAGTTCGTTGCTATAATCAATTAAATTGCCACTCAAATATTAATTTTCACAACAACACACCAGCTCATATTTGATAGTTTACAATTTGTGTACACTGTAGAGAGCATAATAATACTGTTTGGATATATCTCACACTAACTAAAGCCCAAGTTGTGTAATTGTCAAGTATAGACAAAAAAAAACCTTCGATGGAAAGCGCATTATGAAGAACTAGCTGAACCCGCCGCGACTTCTTCCGCGTCTAAGATTTTAAGAAATTGTAGAAATTTTGTTGTTTGATATTAATATAGTAAGCTTGTATGGCTTAATTTTATCGTTTCGAGTTCACAGCTGGTAAAAATAAATCTAAATTCCGCGTAGTAGTTGTAAGTGGCCTGTACACTAGGGTGTCCCAAAAAAAATGATGGTTTTTGCTCAGGCATTTCCTGAAAGCTTTTAAGGGTAAATATTTTTGAGTTTTTTTTTTTGAGATTTTTCAACCATCGTCTTAATGATTGCAAGCGACGCATTGAACAAATGATGGATAAAAATTACGGTGAAAGAAAGACTTTGCAGCCATTTATTATTATTCATGCATCGAACGAGCTCGGTTTTCAAAGTAACTTTTTATATTTTGACCAAGCATTGCTGAAGTGCAACAGCTTTATTGAGACTGCCGATCTTTGTTTTAAAATGTGTATGTCCTATTCTTTACAATACCCGAAAGCATCCGAACAGGCATGGCTTTTCGTTCAGCAGTTTTTTTTCGAAATTGAAATTGCTTCGATATCAAATCTTCTGCACTTAAAAGATTGCTTAATCTGTTACAAAATTAAAACTTGCTTCGATATCAAATCTTTAGCACATTGAAAATCGGTTGATCTGTTACAATTAATAAAACTGTTTTAAGAATTAAGTGTATATAATTTAATTTAATTTTCATTTATAATAAATATAATTAAAAAATCAAGACTTTTCATGCTTATTTTCAAGAAGATCTAATCTTGAAATCGAGACTTTTCATGCTTATTTTCAAGAAGATCTATGCTTGATATCGAGACTTTCCATGCTTACAACTAAGAACATCTATACTTAAAGTCGAGTTTTTCCATGCATACAACCAAGAAGATTTATGCTTGAAACCGAGACTTTTCATGCTTACAACCAAGAAAATATATGCTTGACATGAAGCCGAATTAATTTAAAACCAAGCATTTCAGTCTCAAAAATCCATGCTTGATTTCAGTATTTTCGGCTTGGATCAAAGAATATTCCGTCTTACCGTACTTTTGACATCAAAACTGCTTGATATCAAGCACGATCGGCTTGGTTTTTTCTCTGAGTGTAGTGATGATGTCAGCTTTCAACTCCAAATAACACAAAACAGAGACGAAGATATTGTCCAATTAAAAGATTGGTTAGAGAGTGGACCAATCAAGCATTTTATTTTAGAAGATGGAGTGGTATATGGACAGGGAGAAAGTGATTTGCTTTTGCTATACGTACCCACTGAAATGGAAACCAATTTAATTTGATCAGTGCATGAGAAACTTTGTAGTAGATGCTTTTATACAAAATTGCTTAAAGTGTATTATGTTTATCGTCCCTATTCCCATTTCGGTCCCCTCCCATCCGTTGTATCAAATAAAAAATTTGTTTTAGTGGTCGTTCATGGATTCACAAAATTTGTTAAATTATTCATTCAGCAAATATATATTCAGCAAATATAACTAGCACTAAGGAGGTCATTGCTTGCTTAACCAAGTTCTTTGAGAGTTACAGTCGTCCCAGCAGAATTGTTAGTGATAGAGGATCTTGTTTCACTTCATTGGAATTTAGTGAATTTTTGCTGAAAAAAAACATATCACATGTAAAAGTAGCGACTGCTTCGCCTCAAGCGAATGGGCAAGTGGAACGCGTCAACAGAATCATTAAGACAATGCTTGCAAAAATAAGTGAACCAGTGTGTCGTTCAGAATGGTGTAAGCTGGCGAATATGCAGTATTTAACTCGAATCACTCTACGACAGGAGAAATGCCAACTATTCTATTGTTTGGTGTTCAGCAAAGAGGTTGTAATGTTGATGCATTGACTGAATATTTAGATGAGAAAGCATTCGATAAAATAGAATATAATCAGAAAAAATAGAGGAAAGCTAACTTCGGCTCGACCGAAGTTTATATACCCTTGTAGCTTGTATAATTTATATAAATTAAGGAATTAAATTATTTTCGTCGAGTATTCTTAGCTAAGTTACTCAGCAATAAGATGGCGCCTCTACTTTGACCATTTGTATGCCAGTTTGTTATATTGCAGCTATACGATATATTCATCCTATTCAAACTCCCCAAAATTGTGTGGAAACTGATTATATTCACATGTGGAAGGTATAAAGACGCTTCCATTGAGAACAAAAAAGTTTTTCTCATTAGAACTATGTTTCGACCGATAGTTCCTATGGCAGCTATAGTCCATAGTCATCCGATTCGAATCATATTTGGAAAAATTGTATGTGGTAGCATATAATATTGATCAGTAACAAGTTTGGGAGCGTAAGCATTAAAAACAATGGCCGGTTCCGACAAATGTGCACCAAAACGCTTCGTGCAAAGTTTGGTTAAGATAGCTTTAAAACTGACGGAGGAGATAGCAAAGAAACAGACGGACGGACAGACGGACATGGCTATATCGATTCAGATCGTCATGCTGATCAAGAATGTATATACTTTGTGTGGTCGGAGATGATTCGTTCTATGCGTTACAAACATCTGGACATCTGGACAAAGCTTCTGAGTCTTATGTGTAAAAGCAGAAAGAACACTTTAATTTTTCAGAAGGAGACTTCGTCGTTATGAGAATCGTTTATACCACAATTAGCACAAACAAGAAATTCGATGTAAAATATAAAGACTCATATTGTATAAAAAGGTATTACCTAACGATCGATATGTCATTAGTGATATTGAAAATTGTCAAATAAGCCAGATTCTTTATGACGGTATAATTGAGGCATGTCGATTACGTTAATGGGGAGATTGGCCAGATTAGTGTGAAAATGCTCCGACGTAATTTTGAACCCTTTGTAAATATAATATGTCTATATTTGTATTAAGTTCCTTATTTCTATTATTAGTTTAAATTCCTTACATAGAAATGGTATATTGTATATTGATGAATATTTAGATTTATGTAATGTAAATATGATGTATATATTGGTTTAATAACTTTGTAAATAATTGTAAATACTTTAAGATCGAGGACGATCTTATTGTCAGGATGGCCGAGTTATAAGGTTGTAGATGTAGCCCTGATATAACGTTGCTTAGGTAGCCCTTGTATATATCGATACTTCCGAGAACACTGTTATCGATCAAGGCTACACACGAGGCTTATCGGTATCGAACTCTGGTCACATTGCTGAAGGCGTCATCCATGGTTAAAGCAAAGAGAATAAAAGTTGTACAAATTAAACTTAATCAACCCGAGTTTACAATTTAATAATAAATAGCGAACAATTTTTTTAAATAATAATCAAAAATAAAAAATCATGGCTTATCTGAGAAGCTGAACCGAAATTAATATTGTCCCACTTAGCAGGTGGTCGTCCAGAAATTTCTAGTCATAGATTTTCTGGACCTAATGGGGGCGTATGTATTGAGAAAAAACTGCTGATCGGTTCAACTGGGCGAACCCAGCGATCCTGGCTTACTGCGTCCAAGTCGACTCACACCTCCTCGTTGGTGACCTCTGTAAACAGAACGCTTTGCTGCCTACAGGAGAACTCTGCAGTCGGGAGCAACGCGGGTTGTTAGAGAGCAATACCGGAAGAAAAGGAGAGTGGAGAAGCGCCTTTTCAGAATGAAAGAATGAGCAACGAACACAATACCGCCTCTGGAGAAGTAGCGACGCCACCAACCGACAACATAGAGATAAACCCAGCCATAATAAGGCTTAAGAACAACAAATCAGCAGGAGCAGATGACCTGCCAGCTGAACTTTTTAAGGCTGGAGGCGAGGAGTTGGTAAGGTACATGCACCAACTCCTCAGCAGAATATGGGCCGACGAGAGCATGCCCGAAGATTGGAGTCTAAGTGTAATTTGCCTAATTTTTAAAAAAGGAGACCCTGCAGTTTGCGGCAACTACCGTGGGATCAGTCTCCTTCCCATCGCATATAAGATTCTGTCGTGCTTTATTTGTGAATGTCTAAGGCCGCTTATTAGCACACTGATCGGACCTTATCAGTGTGGCTTCAGACCTGGTAAATCCACCACAGACCAGATATTCACATTACGACAAACCCTGGAGAAGACCTATGAAAGAAATATCAGAACCAACCATCTTTTTGTTGATTATAAATCAGCCTTTGACACACCGATAAGGCCAAGGTTGTTTGACGCCCTGTCTACCTTTGGTATACCAGCAAAGTACGTTCGACTTTGCATGATGACGTTGAGAAGCACTCGAAGCTCCGTTAAAATGGGAAAGAATCTCTCCGAACCATTTGATACCAAGAGAGGTTTTAGGCAGGGTGATACCCTATCGTGTGACTTCTTTAATCTACTGATGAAGTATATACTGCACCAGTGTCCAAATGACAACAGACCGGGCTCATTTCTTTACGAAGATCTAGTGCTACTCGCATACGCCGATGATATTGACATTATCGGCAAAAACGAACGGGTGGAAAGCAGGGCGTTTTCAGAGATTGAGAAGCAGTCTAAACTGATGGGCTTAGCGGTAAACAAGGACAAGACGAATTACCTAGTATCCAAGGACAAGAAGTCTACGCGTCTTGGACCATTTGTTACTATGGGGGAGTACAACTTTGAGGTTGTAGAGGATTTTGTCTACCTCGGGGCGATGATTACCTGCGACAACAACATCAGCCTGGAGATCCGAAGAAGAATTACTCTTGGAAACCGATGCTACTACGGGCTCAAAAGGAAGTTCAAGAGCAAAGCCTTTTCTCGAGGAACAAAAATAGCGCTATACAAGTCGCTCATCATCCCAGTACTGCAATACGGCGCAGAAGCATGGACAATGATAGCAGGGGATGAGGAGGCGATTGGCGTGTTCGAGCGATAAATCCGTTGGAGGATCTATGGACCTTTAAAAGTTGGCGATGGATACCGCATTCGAATGAATCACGAACTGTATGAGCTCTATAAGGACATCAGTCTAGACAAGCGGTTAGGACATGTAATCCAAAGCGTACAAAGCGAAGGCGGCTGACTTTGGAGGACAAGGCAGAAGGGGTCGCCCACCACTAAGATGGGATGATCAATTGCTGAAAGACATTTCCAACCTTGGTGTGAACAACTGGTGCCAGCTCGCACAATGCAGAAGCGAGTGGAGGGCATTCATAGCAGAGGCCAAGACCGTCATGCGGCTGTGATGCTATACATCGGGCCAATAAAGAAGAAGAAGAAAGCTTTCCAAAATATTTACTGTACGGGACTAAATCCATATATATATATATATATATATATATTTTGGAATTCGGTTGGAGTTTGGTTGGAAGAGGTTTGTGTGGCACCCCTGAAAAAGGGTACTTGAACTGTTCATTACAACAACAACATATTAAGCACAAGACAAAAATAGTTCATAGATCTTTTTAGCGGGTACGATCAACCAGCCTCCCTTGTGGTGTTGAGCGTGTCTTGTTTAAGAAAAGTTATGATGAAAATCATAACTTATAGACCTAGAGCCCGCTAAAAAGTCCTATGATTTATAATCTTAAGGTCGCTAAAACAGTCACATTGTGTCAAAAATAGTTTCTTAATAATATTTACTAGCATCAGACTGCAAACAAGAAAGAAAGTCGGTCAAGCCCGACTATCCCGACTATAACAAACTCTGTACCGTTAATGTCGCAGCTCGCATTTGCTCACGAGCTATACGCGCTCATCTCTAAGTTTCACTCTCTCTGTCTTTCTCTCTTTCTCTCTCTCTCTCTCTCTCTCTCTCTCTCTCTCTCTCTCACTAAGAATGCCGTTCAACAGAATGCTGTGGTTATGGTTGTGGGGGATGTTAACTGGCAGTTTTTTTCTCATAACTTGTGTATCGTTCATCCGATCTTTATCATTCAGCAAATCGATAAATCATTTTGATTACTAGATATCTCTATAAGGTACGAACAATCTATCATGAAAACTGTGGGAGATGACGTTTTTTCCAAATTGCGAGGGCGGGAGGGGGCATGTCAAAAGTTAAAAATAAACTTGATCTCCCTGCAAGTATAAGAAGTATATGTCCCATACATGTCAAATCTCTATCTCTTACCATCTCTGAGATCTGTGCAGTAGAAGACAAATTAAAAGATATTCTTAAAAAATGGAAGATGAAAAAGGTTCAAAAGGATGTTGTAGCAAAGTTTTAAATCAAACCTAACATACTCGAGGGAGTCCTTGAAATCTCTAGAGATTTTGGCCTCGGTTGGTTTGGAATACGCTTGAAAAATCCGTCGGTGTCCCAAAACTTCAAGATATTTCATTTTCTAATTTGAAAATCTAGTTAGAACACAACCTGTTCCAGTTTTTTAAGTTAAAGGTTAATTTGAAGTTCAATTTGAAGTTTAAATTTTTGGATTGTGTTATATGGTTTATGATGCATTTTTAAATTATAGTTCAAATTTAAATATTTTCATATCATATTCTCCAAAAACAAAATGCTAAATTTAAAAACGTGATCCCGCCTCTCATGAAGTATAACTTGTCAGCCCTTAGTTAGCTGGCTGTCACATAGATGGCTATTAATTCGGTAGAAGGCGCCACCTGAGGTGGTTGCTTTTGACTAATATGAGAGACTTTGGTTGGTTTTGCGAATAATTATTAAAACGCAAATTACAATGCTGAAACTAATTAAATAATTTATTCAATTGATGCAACCTATCCAGAAAAATAATGTTGTTTACATTTCCACAACTAATTGTCAAAATTGTTTGGGTGGTGAATTTTGCTAAATCTCCTAACAATACACGAGAGATTTGAAACCAACTGAATGAGATTTCTGTCACACCGAGAATTGGTTTGGGTTGGAATTTGGTTGGATGAGATTTCCATGACACCTCCGTATACATAAGTGCAAATATTATGGATTATTGGGAAAAACAAAAATATTGGTACCCTTGGCTGTATCATTTGGCAAAAATTGTGCACGCAGTACCTGCTACACAAGTCAGTGTGGAAAGGTCACTTTCCGTCTTGAAATTAATGCTTTCTGATTTAAGGTGTAATTTATCTGGAGAATCAATTAGGAACATTCTGTTTGTCAAGCTCAATAAATAATGACATTAAAACAATTATATAAATTTTATTTTTTATTAAAAAGAACAAATTATGGATAATCATTATTCTTAGCCAGGGCTGCAAACTTCTTTTGAACCGAACCGGTTCGAACCCAGAATTCCGGCATTTGTATACCCTTGTAGAGATGAGATGAGTTGATATAGCCATATCCGTCTGTCCGTCCGTCCCACAGTGGGCGAAATGACCAATTTAGCGAAACGAAATTAATATCTTCCAAAGTAAATGAGATAATCGCTATCTGTTTTTTTTTCTCTTAAAGGTAAGAATAAAATCATTATAAAAAATGTTTAAAAAGTTTTTAATAAAATTTTTTACTTTTTAAATTTAAGAACAAAATTCTTTTTTTTTATTTAAAAAGATTGCCCAAGTTTTTTAAAGTTAAAATAAAAGAAACAAAAAAATTAATAAAAAATTTTTAATAATTTTTTAGTTTTTAAGATTAAGTTAAATTTTTTTTAAAATTTTTTCGGTAGGTACACTTACATTTTGAGCCAAATCTCGAGACAGAAATGTTAGATGGAGTCAAGCAACGTATGAATCGCAAGGTTAATGAATTTCCAATAATCATTAAAACATTGTTTTTGAATCGGTAAAGTAATTTGAATACAAACAGCAAAAATATTTGAAAAAAATAATTTTTTTAAATAAAACCGTTCGAAATTTTTTTTTAACATATTGTTTTTTACATCTAGCACTTTTTCGTAAAATTAAGGTATTAAGGGAGTCTTATAGTTTAAACGGCCGTAAAGATTTTTAAATTCTGTTTTTTTGCATTTGGTAGGGCAATTCATAAAATAACAAACAAAATTAAATATGTGTGAATGCGAGGGGTATTAAAAAAGTTCTCGGCCTCCAAAGACGGGTCTCCAAAATAATAGTACGTCCAATGTTCGTACGATTGCGGGAGTATACCGCAATCCGAAAAAAAAAACAAAAACGGGAAATGAGTTAGCATAAATGCCTTTATAGTGTGAACCTCCAGAAAAATATTAAACATTTTTTGTAGAAATGGCAGCCATTTAAAAATAAAAAATGGATTATTCACTTTTTTTTTTTAGTCCAGTGTAAAAAAAAAATAGTAAAAAAATCGTGCGAATTATCGTGCGAACATGTTGAAAAATATGGTTTCGAGAAAATCGCGCTTAAAGTTTCGACAACTGTTTTCGATGAAATAAAAATTATTTTTAATAGATTTCAAAAATGGATTTCAAGTACATTTTTTTTTCTAAAAACAAATTTTATAAAAATTAGTAACAATTTGTAACTTTAATTGAAGTCTTTTGATAAAAAAAAGGAATAACATCGAATTTTAAAAAATACGAGGGTCGATGAAAATTTTTATACCCGTTACTCGTAGAGTAAAAGGGTATACTAAAGTCGTGCAAATGTATGTAACAGGCAGAAGGAATCATTTCCGACCATATAAAGTATATATATTCTTGATCAGCATCAACAGCCGAGTCGATATAGCCATGCCCGTCTGTCTGTATGAACACCTAGATCTCAGAGACTAGAAGAGCTAGAGCAACCAAATTTGAAATCTAGACTCCTATTGTCTGCACGCAGATCAAGTTTATTTTAAATTTTTGCCACGCCCACCCCCGCCCCCACAATAAAAAAAATGTTGAATAACTCCCACAATTTTTGAGATATCGATCTCAAATTTAAAATGTAGATTAATATTTGCAACATCTATAAGTCCTGAAATCATCAAGATCGGATGATAAATAGCCGAGTTAAAAAAATGTTGCATACTTTTCGGCTGACCCCCCTCAGGCATACAGGAAGGCGATTACACATTTGTTTCCATGAGTAACGGGTATATCAAAGTCGGTTAGAGCCGACTTTAACTTACGCTCTCGTTTTCATATACGAGGATCGGATAATTGATTTTGTTTATTGTTGTAAAACATATTGTCGGATCTGCTTGAAAGTTTTGCAGGATGTTTTTAAGACCCTAATGGATAAATTAATTTGCTAAAAAAAAAAACATCTAAAAAAAATTTCTAAACTAGAACACTCCCTTAATAAAGAAAATCTATGGATAAACACCGAATTGATACTCGATGATCGCAATACATCATAGCTTGGAAGAATATTGGCGATTCGAGCAAGCCCATTGCTAAAGTCTCGCAATTTTTTGTTTTTCAGATTTCAATACGAGCCAGCTTACTTTAGGTTTTGTTATATAAAACTGTATCAAAAATAGCTTTTTGGCTTTGGCCATAAACATCTTTGTGGGGATGTCCTCGCTGTGCCATACTAAAAACGGCTTAAGTTTTGATACAGACATTGCGCGTAAAAAGTCCAACAAATGCAAGGGTAACACATATTCGTAGGTGATATTGGAAATTTTAAAACAACAAGGACTCACACTGACAAAAAAAGTTAAAGGCGACTTGGACATTTGTGAACATTTTTAGTTTTCCTCCACGAAAGACAGGTGCAGGCAACTAAGTTCAGGTTGTTAATACGCGTTACTTTCACTACGTCTTACGAGTAATACATATATGAACGGGTCACTTAAATTAATTTTTTCCTAATACCTACTTTTACATTAATATATAAACAAGCTTTTTTGTAAAACAACGAGAACTTTATATTATATTTCATAGCTAAATTACGAAAAACTGAAAAAATGAGGGAATTAATTGAAAAGCACTTGCCAAAACATATGTTGAGTTTGATAGCTCACAGCTGTTCAGATATATATCGGAATGCTTTGAGATAAACTTTTATGAGCTAATCAAAGTATGAGTAGTCGATAAATAAAAAAAAACGAGAAGGTCAAGCTAACTTCGTCTGTGCCCAAGATTTTATACCCTTGCAAATGCTGTTTTTGAAATGTTAGAGTTTAAGAACGCTTACATAAAAATCTAAAATTTTTCGAACTAAAGCCCATTTTCCGACAACATCTGATTTCGACCAAATTTGGCGAATCTTTTTGAAAACATATCAAACTAAAAAAAATCGCCGAGCTTAAGAACGATAAAATTTAAAACAAAAAAGTTATTCTCACTAAGACCCATTTTCCGACCGATCGGTCCTAAGGCGGCCTTTAGATATAGTCATCCGATTTCGACCAAATTCGCGGATATATTTGAAAGCATACAGAATAAGTAATCAGTGAGTTTAAAGACGCTAACATTAACAACAAAAAATTTTTCTTACTAAGAACTATTTTCGCCCGAACGGTCCTAGGGCAACCATAAGATATAGTCATCCGATGTCGATCAACTTTTTCAAATTAGTTTGAAAGCGTGTAATATTAAGAACCACCGACCTTAAGAACGATTTACTTGAAAACAAAAAAGTTATTTTCCCTAAAACCCATTTTCCGACCGATCGGTCCTATGGCAGCTATAAGATATAGTCATTCGATTTTGACCAAAATTTGCAAATCTGTTTGAAAGCATTTAATATTATTAATGGACGAGTTTAGGGACACTTACATTGAAAACAAAAAAGTTTTTCTCGCTAAGACCCATTTTCCGACCGATGGTTCCTATGACAGCTATAAGATATAGTCATCCGATCTTGACCAAAATTTGCAAATCTGTCTGAAAGCCTATAATATTAATAATAGCAGAGTTTAGGAAAGCTAACATTAAAAACAAAAAAGTTTTTCTCACTAAGACCCATTTTTTGACCGATGGTTCCTATGGCAGCTATAAGATATAGTCATCCGATCCGGTCGGTTCCGACATATTAGCAGCGTGCAGTAAAAAGAAGACACTGTGCAATGTCCGTCTGTCCGTCTGTCTGTCTGTCCGTCTGTCTGTATGAACGCGTCGATCTTAGAGACTATAAGAGATAGAGACACAAATTTTGGCATGCACATAGGTGTATACCGTACCCAAATCAAGTTTCTTTCAGATTTTGAAACCCCCCCTTAAACCGCAAGAAACTGTCACAGCCACAATTTTAAAGTAAGAACCTGGTGGCTTACTTAATATTATCCTAGGCCTTATATCTTACTACTCTCCAAAGGAAAATAAGATACGAGCAAAAACACCAAAGTTATTAAACAATTTAACTTATAGGAGCGTGGTGGGGGAGGCGGCCACTTCATGCAGGCAGCGTTGCCTGCGCCGGCCGCGTGTTAGCGCGCGTGAGTGTTTGTGTCCGCTCGTATGTGTGTATGCGTTTGTGTATGTGAGTGTGTTTGCCTGTGCGTCTCATTTGAACAGGGTATTTTGTAGTCGGGAAACTCGACTACAGCGCTCTTACTTGTTTAAACTTGAAAAATTGAATATCGTTTCGCCCACAGTGCGTCCGTCTGTTTCTATGCTATCTCCTCCGTCAATTTTAAAGCTATCTTAACCAAACTTTGCACGAAGCCATTTGGTACAAATACACTGCACATTTGTCGGAATCGGCTGGATCGGATGACTATATCATATAGCTGCCATAGGAACTATCGGTCGAAAAAGTAGTTTTAGTGAGAAAAACTTTTTTGTCATCAACGCAAACATCCCCAAACCTCGTTTTTCTAAGTTTTCTATGCTATGCACCAAATTTTATGAAAATCGGCCAACTATATAGTATAGCTGCCACACAAAAGATATGTAAGAAAAAAAGTCTTAGTAGGAAAATCTTTTTTGTTTTCAATGCAAACCCCAAACTTGTTACTGTTCAATATTATATGCTAGCACACAATTCTGCTAAGTTTGATCCAAGTCGGATGACTATAGCATATAGCTGCCATATGAACTATTGGGCAAAAAAGTAGTTCTAGTGAGAAAAACTATTTTGTATTCAATGGTAGCGTCTTTATACCTTCCAGTTGTGAATATTATCAATTTCCACACAATTTTGGGGAGTTTGGTAAAAATCTGATTAATATATCGTTAGCTGCCATATAACAAACTGCAAGCAAATGTTCAAAGTAGTGGAGCCATCAAGCTGCAAGGGTATGTAAACTTCGTTCGAGCCAAAGTTAGCTTTCCTCTATTTTTTAATGTGAACCAAACTCTGAGCCGAACCATGAGGACGAAAATAGATAAACCCAAACCCGTTCTGCTTTTGGTTCCGTTCAAAAAAAAAATAGAGTACCCCACAGATTCTCAATTGGATTTAGATCCGGACTTACTGCCGGCCACTGTAATAGCGGTATATTGTGGGAGCTGAAATATGCTTTGTATGCCGGGCAACGTGTGTGGAAGCATTGCCCTGCTAAAAAATTCAATTGCCACCATGGAACTCTTTCGAGAATGTCATAAGCTTACTTTTCAGCAACTCTTCGTACATTTGCGCATTCATACGGCCTGGCACAAAACGAATTGACAACTTGCCTTTAGTGCTAAATACTATAGAAGATCCACCACCATGGTTGAGCTTATAGTAGGTCTGTCGGGGATGTCGAATATCTCTCCACCATTTATGATGTTTATCTGGTCCGTCTACACAAAAAGAGAGCGTAAGCTAAAGTCGGCTCTAACCGATAAAAACGTTGGTATATGCAACATTTTTATTCCCGTTACTCGTAGAGTAAAAGGGTATACTAAAGTCGTGCAAATGTATGTAACAGGAAGAAGGAATCATTTCCGACCATATAAAGTATATATATTCTTGATCAGCATCAACAGCCGAGTCGATATAGCCATGTCCGTCTGTCCGTCAGTCCGTCCGTCCGTCTTTCCGTCTGTCTGTATGAACACCTAGATCTCAGAGACTAGAAGAGCTAGAGCAACCAAATTTCAAATCTAGACTCCTATTGTCTGCACGCAGATCAAGTTTATTTCAAATTATTGCCACGCCCACCCTCACCCCCACAATAAAAAATGTTGAATAACATCCACAGTTTTTAAGATATCATAGTAGGCAAGTAGTACCCTAATGCAGTAGGCAAGGAGTACCCTATATATTCTATTATTAAGCGTTAAATAATGACATACATGTTTTTGAAGAAGGGTCACACTTAAAAGAATGTCGAATACACACAGACACAAAACGAATGTACATACATAAGCTAAGCGTAAGGCGAAAATAAGGAACAGTCTGAAACGAGAGTCGAAACAGATCAGACGCATTTTTATTGAATTGAATTGAATTGCTGGCGCCAACTCTACCACAATATCGATCTCAAATTTAAAACTTAAATTTATATTTGCATTATGTATAAGCCCTGAAATTTTCATCAAGATCAGATGATAAATAGCCGAGTTAAAGAGATGTTGCATACTTTTCGGCTGTCCCACCTCAGGCACACAGGAAGGCTATTTAAACATTTGTTTCCTTGAGCAACGGGTCCGACTTTAACTTACGCTCTCGTTCATTGGTAAAAATTCATCATTTTCCGTCTTTGATTTTCTCCCATTAGATTTTTTCCATTTAAAATCCAAATGTCTGCACCTTTGATTTTTGTTAATAAAGAGACAAAAATGCAAATTTTTGCGCGCTGCTATTATTATTATTTGTATTATACCGAAAAACAACGAATTAAACAAACTTATATTTTTTTGTGAAAAACTTTTACTTACTTTGCGGGGATTCGAACTCGGGGCCTTTGAACTGAGAATCAAGATTGGAACGTCGCCTTAGACGACTGAGCCACGCCGCGCGTCTGAGGCAACGCATCAAATTGGTTACTTGTATTGAATAATACTCTTGTTCCACTGGCGAACATACAATCACATTCATGAAAAGTGGATTTTCCTTATTCCACTGACGAATGTTGTTCACGGCCACACTAACGTCAACAAAGAACAGCTGATTGAATTGCTAGGTCTGCAATTGTAAATCAAAGTTCGCCGTCTACATGTCAAGCAGCATGCTCTACTGGTAGTCCCACCATGATATAGGTAGTTTGCGGGATTCGTACATAAGAAATATTACTGCATTTTAACATTCTAAAACAAAGAATGGAACAATTGCCGCTTGCCTTGATCATGCACTCATGGGCATAGTCGGTTTTCATTAAAGGGGGTCCATACAGTTCTGCCGTTGAACTAAACTCATAGTTTTGATTTTTACCCACTGAGCTAAAACCCTCTCCGACCATGGCAACGCCATTGACAGAGCAGCTGTTCCTCTTGGGCAGTTCGATAGTGTATCGATAGAAAAATAAGCCTTCTAGCGGAAAAAAGCTATATGTCGTGTCAGTAGCTAGATCATCCACGACAGTGACTTGATGATCTTCCGAATGGATATTTATCTCTTATGAAGAAATATACAGAAAGAATGAGGTCATTTAGATCATCCAGCGGATGACCTCTCACTTCACTTGTATTGAAAACATTCACGAATATTTGCTTGCTAGTAGTTCTCAAGAACGAATTCCATAATCAGCCAATATAAAAAGCGCAAATGAAATTTGCGGAACAAAAATCAAACATGTTAGCGGTTTGAAATCAAAGGGACGCACAGTTGATTCTAAATGACTTTAATCTTGTTTATACGTTTAAATTGGTAAAACCAACTAGAAAAATTGTTAAAATAAAATATTTTATCCAAAAACAAAAAATGTCGGACTTTTTTTTTTGTGTGTAAAGTAAAATAAAGTAAAATTGGTTCAAACAGCACCTCCAGGAGGGCCAGGGCCAAAGCTTCTCTCAATCTCTTGGCGTGTGTGCTTATAATTTTTCGCACAAGAGAAAGGGACCTACAGTTTAACGCTGAATCCCAACGACAATAGTGAGAGAATTTTAGCATTTTCATGGCTAGTTCTCACAGCTGGCGCCAGTCGCTGGCGAAAGGTGATCGGGTGTGTACAAGCTTTTTTCTAAAGAAAGAAAAAACTTTTTCTATTAGATGGTCCGAGGCGGGATCGAACCCACAACCTCCCTTAGACCCTCCGTCGTACCCTTGTCCGCGTAGATAAGAAGAATCTTAATATTATTCAGCTTTTTTTGAAATCCCTGATAACTAGAAATATATTGCTCGTTGCCTATATTTGGTGAATTAAGATATTTGGGCTCTGAGGGGTTTGGCGGAGTGTATCGTGGCACTAGGGATTTCTTCGTGGTGCCCGTCGAATTCATTTCCATAAGACGTATCCTCCGCATCCTCAAAGAATCCTCGAGATATTCTTGGCCATTGGGCGGATGTATAACCCCAAGTATAAGAATGTATTTAATGAAGATATTTATTTCTCTGTGGAAAGCGTTGAATATGCAAAAATTTTCTGGATTTCGCTCGATTAAAATAAAAAATTTCACTTCACAAAATATCGATTTATAGGAGGAGGATGTTCACGAGGAGGATGACAGAGGACTAGGCCGTTCATTTGGGGTTACCATTAAAAAAAACCTTTCTGGTTCTTATAAATACCCAAAGAATATTTTAAATTTATTTATTTGCAAAAACAAACTGAATTCGAAAAGCATATGTGATCGAGCATATATTTGTGCGAGCAAAAACGCAAACTTTGAAATTCAATTACAAGAGAACCGCGGTCAACCGCCAATTATTTTCTGCACGTTGATTCTTTATAATACTTACGTGTTTTTTTTACGAGCTACGTATCGTAAAGTAAACATTTACCTTTTTTTTTTTATCAATGTGGATAAATCAATGACCGTGTTCGCCAGCACAAATCGATGGCAAAAAATCGATGGATCTAGTTCGATTGTGGTCGTGAACGAATGTGATGTGCAATCATGATTGCCAGTTTTTATACCCTTGTAGAGGGTATATTAAAATTGTCCAGATGTTTGTAACGCATTGAAGGAAGCATCTCCGACCACACAAAGTACATATATTCTTGATAAGCATGACGAGCTGAGTTGATAGAGCCATGTCCGTCTGTCCGTCTGTTTCTATGCTATCTCCTCCGTCAGTTTTAAAGCTATCTTAACCAAACTTTGCACGAAGTCTTTTGGTACAAATACGCTGCACATTTGTCGGAACCGGCCAGATCGGATGACTATAGCATATAGCTGCTAGTACAGCAGCCATAGAAATTAGGTGTAGAAAATGTATATAGGAGGCATTGTCAAAAATGTGTACATTTGGCCGAATGTACATATTTGTGTCAGTGAAATCGGGCTACTAATTTATAAAATCATACAAGCTACAAGGGTATATAAAATTCGGTCGAGCCGAAGTTAGCTTTCCTCTATTTTTGTGTTTGTGATGGCCGAAAAAACAGATAAATTCAAGCTGTCATTCAAAATTTAAACGTTAACATTCGCACATACTATTTTTTCCTAAAAATTCAATGAAGGCCGTTCAGCATAAGCCAATTAACTTATTTTTGATGGATGATGTTTGATGTACGATTATTGATATTTGATGTATGCTGGTGAACAATTCCAACGAGTTTACTTTTCATGCAGACATATGGACTTATTTCATGCAAATAAAATAATGTATTGACTATTTCCATAAAATTTCAGGCCTCCAAATAAACTTACTTTTGTAAACACATTCTGCAAAGTCCGACTGGGTACCGATTTTCGTGCTTAATTTCTGTGTTCACCGACTTACACAAGAATAAGTTGTGCTTGCGTCTGAGTGAAAAATACGAGTGACTTCGTCCACCGGTGACCCATTCATACACAGGAAAGAAAATCCGAGATATCCGGACAGAAGTCGGTGAAGCCCGGATTTTCTCAACCCAAGTACGAGAAAGATTAGTTTGATTTTATCTGGATTGATTTTATCTTGTTATTCGAGCTCGATTTGATCCCTCAGTCGGATCCGATCAAGAAGGTCCAATAATGTTTTAAGCTCGATATTTGTACTTGATTTGATCTCAAAGTCGGCCTGATGCAAGTGTACCCGCGATTAAATTGAGCTCGATACTCAAACTACATCCAATCCGAAAAATGATTACATCAAAAATGACATGAGATTGACTTTAGCTCGATGTTTAAACTCATTTTGACCCCAAAAAAGCAACTCACAAGAACTCCATGCTACTTTTTTACGACCTTTTTGATTATCAAACCAGCCAGCTCTATCCGGCTCAGGGTCATTAGTTTGCAGACAACTGTAAAATCAGGACACAAACAACATTACAATGAAGGCTGGTCGCTGTCAAAGAAAATTTAACATAGGAGCACAATTTGAGACGCCTCTGTTTTTTGAGTGATGTTAACTCCATTGTGACAAGGAGATACTTCATTGTGACAAAAAAATCTGTTACTCAAAATTGTTGTTGACATAGGCAAAGAAAATTTAACATAAAAGCACAATTTGAGATGCCTCTCTTTTTTGAGTGATGTTAACTCCTGTGACAAAGAGATACTTCATTGTGACAAAAAAATCTGTTACTCAAAATTATTGTTGACAGAGGAAAACACGGTGGTTAGAGGGAGACGGACATAGTCAAAAAATAACTCAAAGAGCCAAAATGACAGCGAACAGCTGATAAAGATCTGAGTAAAAAGTTGTCAACGCAGCAAATTGGGCTTCTATGTTAAATTTTCTTTGTCGCTATTGAAGTCCCTTCAATAGACTTGACCCATCAACTGCAATTCAGCAGCTACCTTCTCATGCCAAAGAAAATTTAAAATAAAAGCACAATTTGAAACGCCTCTCTTTTTTGAGTGATGTTAACTCCATTGTGACAAGGAGATTCTTCATTGTGACAACAAATTCTGTTACTCAAAATTATTGTCGACGTAGGAAAACACGGTGGTTAGAGGGAGACGGACATAGTTTAAAAAAAACTCAAAGAGTCAAAAAAACCTCAAAGAGCCAAAATGACAGAGAACAACTGACAAATATATGAGTGAAAAGTTGTCTACGCAGCAAAGTGTGCTTCTATGTTAATTCTTCTATGACGCAGCAAATTGTGCTTCAATGTAAAATTTTCTTTACTCATGCTGGAAGTGCTATAACTGGTAGGGAATTCCAAGGCAACGGTATACGCAAAAAATCCACAGCACCAATAACAGCTGTGCTGACAAAAAAATTCGTACTTTTCACTCTCAGTTTCGAACTTGCTCTCAGTTTCTTTTCGCTCTTTCGCCTTCACAGTGGAGTTCCGTACTTACTTCAATCTCGAGACAGGATCATTTGATTTTCAAGTAGGAAATGAGCGTTTACGGATTGATCCAAGCCTTTTAGGATTGTTCCAATCCTTTCGTGCTTGATTCACGGGAATCAAGTACGACTCGTACTTGAAATTTCAATCCGAAGGTCGAGATCAAATCAATTTTTTTGGACTTGATTTTAGCTTTCCTTTTTTTTGTGTATAAAGTACTTATGTATATACTACTGTTGCTATTATCAACAGCCGAGTCGATATAGCCATGTCTGCCTGTATGAACGCACAGATCTCAGAGATGGTAAGTGATATCAAAAATTGTGCCCGATCTGTTGGCACTTGGGCACTGGCTCAGTTTATACTCCATCAGTAATTAAAGAAGTCACACGATAGGGTATCACCCTGCCTAAAAACTCTCTTGGTATCAAATGGTTCGGAGACGTTCTTTCCTATTTTGATGGAGCTTCGAGTGCTTCTCAACGTCATCATGCAAAGTCGAACGTACTTTGCTGGTATACCAAAGGTAGACAGGGCTTCAAAGAACCTTGACCTTATCGGTGTGTCGAAGGATTTATAATCAACAAAAAAATGGTAGGTTTTGATATCTTTCTCATCTCCGACATAGTTGGAACTAGGTTAAAATTAATTTAGCTAAGCATCCATTTAAGATTTAATATCAAAACTTATAATGGTTTTCAATGTTATATGTTTAATTTTTATATAAAAGGTCGGTCAACTTTGCCGGCCGGAATTACCAGAGGTTAAGTCTTTTGGTTTTCTCAACGAGACTTACCCTCTATTACCCTATCGCTACAAAAGTATGACCAGACACTGTCGACGAAGCAGCTGTTTTTTTTGGGCTTTTTTTAATGCAATTGTTGTCGCTGGTAATTATTTGGCAAAGAGTTTAATAAAATTGCTTGCGATGATGAATCAATATGAAACAGCGAAAAGACCAAGAGTGAAGAACTTTTCTGCGACACTGGAACATTCGCTTGTATACTTTTTGAGTCAAACAAATGCATTTTGAAGAACAAAAAGAGGGATGCGGAGATTTGGAAGCAGAAGGCCTGGGCTTGGAGATCATCTTGCCGCCATAACAGAGTTCTTCGCCCTTGGAAAGACTTACGGGATTAGTACGAGAATTTAAAAAAACGATCGCGAAAATAACTTCTCGAACTGTGGCGGCATTCCCATCACCGCTGGAGTCTTGTCTGATTCCAAAAAATTCGTGGCATGATCCCAAGCTCAGCCACAGGATTGGAAAATGTGGTTGATAATGATGGTACGTTTTTATTTATGATATGTAAGCATTAAAAATATTTAATTGACTTCTAAAACTTTAGCAAAAATCAATCAGTCAGTGTCTGTTTGTGACGGCCAGTAATGCGTGGGAATTTTGATTAACTGCACGGTTTGCCGAAGGAAGTCTGCCTCAACAGAAGTCGCCCGCAATGTTAAGGAAGAAGCCACTTGCATAAGAGCGCAGCGCAACGATAAGTTGGCTCTCTGAAAACCATCCAGAATTCCTGTTAACAATCCAAATCATAATAAATTGAATCACAACTGAAGTTAAGGTTTTACCTGTCACTTAGCAAAGATATTTGATCTCTAGTCCTAGCCAGAATTATTTGACATGCTCAGTTTGTTAACCTGAATTGTTGAACAAATTTGGAATCATCCAGATCAGTAAAATAATAAATACTCTCCCTGTACTCTCTCGCATTATTTATTCATTGCTCCGTTTTGGGTTATGTGGGTATAACCATCACCATGTTGGCCATTGAGGTAATACCGTTCCTGGTATTGGCCTATTATGGTGCACACGTATCAGTGGTTGGATCACTATCGGTATACCACATCGCATGAGGCAATTGGGGGTGCCATTGGCCAGGTGGGTTTTTTGATTTTGCAGACGGCGGGCAGTGAGTTTGCCTGCTTTGCCATTGTCAAAACATTTGCCATGAATGCAGCGGTTTCTATTCTGATGAATAGAAAGTTCCACATGGATGTAAGAAATTTGTTTATTTATAAACAATTTGTTTTGGCAATTGAAAAAGTAAACAATACAAATTTTGGACACAGCTGTTTGTCGATCGATAAAAATATCGATAATTCTATCGCTACTTGCCGGCAGGTTAAAATTTGACCCCATCATGAGGCAGCGGTTAACTTTGCCGCTCGGTTCTCGCCAAAGACAGCATGAGACACGCGAATTCGGCTAACCTGCCGGTAAGTTTGACTAACCCGACATTGAGAAATTGGGCCTTACACTAACTAACTTAATACTAACATATTAATTTCTAAAATGCAATATTTCATATTAGATTCAAATATAAATGACTTAATTTTAAATAAAACATATTATCAACCCAATTTGAAATTTATTAAAATCAAAGTGTTATCCAGTTGATTTAAAGATTGTCTTATTTAATTGTATGTTGAGTCATATTTGTTTATACTATGCACACACCTAAAAAGAGACGAAGTAAAGTTAATCAAGTTTTGTATTAAATTTGAATATTTTTTTCAACTTAAAATCAAAGTTTTCCGTAGTTGATTTAAATGTACTGTGCAAATATATAAATGCAATATTTTTCATATTTAATTTTAGTTTCCACCATATTAAATCAAATTTTACACACATGATTTGAAACAATCAAATGGTTAATATGAAATATATTAAATTTTATTATGAAAAATTTTAAATTTAATGTTGTACATTGTTAACAATCGGCTGTGTTCTTAACTGACACTAGCTGCACCGTCACGCGAGCCCTGAATGGTCGAATAGGCTAAGGCGCCGGCAGTTGTGTTTAAGACACCGAAGTTCTGAGCTCGAATCCCAGCGGAAGGTAAATAAAAATAATAAAAAAAAAAAAATTGTAAGTTTTACGTTTTTCAGAAAGAAGACTTATTATGACCTCACGTCGTCAACACCTTTTTAAAAATGATTGCAATTATCAGATTTAAATCAACAATGAATTCAATGGCTGGATTTAAATCAAATGATTTAAGTCTTTTTGGATTGGAAACAGAAATCTCTAGAGATTTCGCCGACGGTTGGTTTGTAAATCTTTCGAAAAATACATTGGTGCCACAGAGCTTCGAAAGAGTTCATTTTTTTATTAAGAAATCTAGTTAGAATACAAACTATTCCGGTTCAAGTTTCATCTCCAAAAACAGGGCTGAACCTCTCGCAAAAAAGTTTCCCATTTTCTAGTTATGGTTTAATTTGATATTAAGCTGAAATTTTTTGATTGTGTATTATTTTTTATTTAATTCAATTTTATTATAATTCAAATTTGAGTCATATTCTCCAAAAATAAAATGCAAACTTAAAAAAATGTGCTCGCGGCAATCATGAAGTATAACTTGCCAGCTTTTAGTCCGCTGGCTGTCACATAGATGGCGACACCATCGATAGAGAGCGCCACCTGAGGTAGTTGGTTTTGATTAACATGAAAGTCTTTTATTGGTTTTGCGAATAGTTTTGAAAGCGCAAATTTTAATATTAAAACTAATTAAATAACACATGTTTAGAAGGTTTTGCAACAGAGAAGTTAGCAAGCGTGCCTTATGTATTTTTGGCCGCAGAACTCAAAACAATTGTCCGATTTCTCCCAGCACGTCAGTTTTACGAGATATTTGCTTAAACGTGTGTTGTGCGAGGTTTGCTTAAATTTGTAGGTCCTGTAGCCACATAAAGTAACATTTTCCAACCAAATTGTTTGTATTAAAACCAGCTAAATTGAATGTCGTTACGAAAAAAACAAACGCGAAGTTTTGATTTTGTTCATAAGATACAAATTTTTGGATTTTTAAATGGAAAATGTGGTAATTGTTGATGATGTTGGTTATTTTTAAAAGCTTAAACTATTCTGAAAAATGTTCTCTAACATTACTATTGGATAGCCCTTTGTCTCCTCTAATTTACTAAATGTTCAGTTTTTCGATATCACCGCTCATTTAAAAGCTATAGCCCAAAAAACCAAACAAATTTTTTTTTTTTTTTTTAAATTTACTATTAAAATTTCTTGTAGTTTGAAAATAACAAAAAAAAACTACTGTGAAACAAAAGAGTGGACATTAAAAAGTTATTTTATATAGATTTTGGATGATTTAAATCAGAGATGGGCGCGTCGAAGGCAGCGCTGCCTCGTGTGCATTGTGAACGTCGCGACGCGCCCATCTCTGATTTAAATACATTTTAGAGGTTAATAATTTTAATATTTAATTTGGTAGTTTTTGGGGCTATAACTTTTAAATGCGAAATGATATCGAAAATCTGAACATGTGTAGAGACAAGGGACTTCCAACTATTACAATCTGAATTTTTTAATATCAGCAGGAAATTTTTCCGAATTAATTAAACTTGGCAAAAAAACGAAACTTCTTGCTTAGATTTTCTGTAACTTTATTCAATGCAGCTTACGATAAAATAAATTTGGTTTGAAAAGGTCGCTTAATGTTGCCACTGGACCTACAAATGTAAACAAACCTCGCTCAACACACGCTTATGCAAATATCTATATAAAAAATTAATTGTTAATTGCTAATTAAAATTGTTTGGGTGGTGAATTTTGCTAAGTCTCCTAAAAAGAAATTTCAGTTTCAGATAAGAATTGAATTCGGTTGGAATTGGAATTGTTCCACGCCACACTGGGTCAGATTTCAGTTTGGGCGGCATAAATTCGAAATTTTTATGAACACAAATCGTGATTTTAATTAAATATTCTTAAAGAGCATACACTAAGTATATTAAATACACTAAGCGTTTTGCTATCAGTGCATCCCCGGATTTTTCGCAGGGCTGCAAAGTCAAGTGTTCGGTCAGCTCCTTGTTGTGGTAAAAATAACGTGAAACGGTCACTGTACTGTAAGCTTGTGCCATTCATCAACCCGTGAATAAAAATTGATTGTAAAATATGGAAATTAAAGGCAAAGGTAAGAATGTGAATTTTCAAACAAATTGTGTGTTGTTCTTGTTAAATGTTGTTCTATTTATCGTTTTGTTATGTCCTTATATAGAAAAAACACCTAACCAACGTGCCCGTGAATTGTGGAGTATAAACTAACTTTCTGACAATTTCTGACAAAAAGTAAATATAAGGAGTTTGACCTTAAAGTGTATTTGTCATCGTGTTATTAATGCTTTTTGCGGCTTTGCGCACACTCTCTTGATATTTGCAGTTAAGTTTGAGTTCAACCATGCAACGCTGTTTGATGTATGGGTTGAAAACAACCGAAATGCCCGTGCAATTTCAAGCTGGATTTTTGAGCAGCTTAAGGAGCATGCAGTGAGCACAGACAAGAGAAACGAAATTGACACAAAAATTAAAAACTTTGAGATTTACTTGAAGAAAAGGTTGGCAAAAAGCGCTCGAAATGTTCGAACATTCAAGTCAAGAAATTCAAAACGGCTATCGTCGAGCATGGTATTCGTAGTAAATAGCACATCAACTATGAATCCAGTGGGACGTCCACGTATGGCATACAACAACGGTGGATCACGACTGAAGAGGAAATTGGCATCTGATCTCTCAGACAAGCAAGAAAACAACACAAATCTTCTTATACATGCGGCAGCACTTTCAGCGGAAAAGTCTCACTTGCGTTGAGAACGATTTTGTGTAATTCTTATGAGCCGAAAAAACATTGTTCTATACCAGTACCTTTAACTCCGGATGAGGCGGTAGCATTTTAACTCGAACATTCTTTGACTTAAAGTCAATATAACAACATTCGGGAGTTAAATAAAAGTCGATCTTGCGATTTGTGTCCGAGTTACAACAAAGTTAGAGAGGCAAAACATAAATGCAGGCCCCATGGAGTCACTATAACCGAAACATCAGCTGAAGTCTCTATACAAAACCTGTTGGATCACACTATTGGCCGTATCATCCTTTTCCAAGAAGAAGTAATAATAATAATAATAATAAATTTATTAAAAACCAATTATACACATGCTTTATACAAAAAATTTCAAAAGAAAATATAACATATCTAATTGCTAGAGGTTTTAAATAGTACTCGACTATGACTATATGTCGTCAGTCGGAGAATTCGTTTCTATTACTTTGTTGAGTTTTGTTTTATTTTATTTGAGGGTTCCCTAGATACCATCGTTGGGACCTAGTGTCGGATTAGGGGCCCACCAAATTTCTTTAGTTTATATTATTTGTGTTGTTGTGTTTTAAAAATATTCCGCCAAAATCCGTTTCCTATACTGGGTGGCCTGTTGCAGAAACTCTACTAAGCCCTTCCAATTAGTGTCGCTCGCATCATTTAAAATGTCTCTAATCTGAGTTGGGCTTAAGACAGGTTGGCTAAAACATAAAATTCTGTGCTCTCGTAGTATTGGACATCTACCCAGAAAATGATTTATGTCCTCTACCTCATTTGTGTTGCACAATTCGCATTTATTAGTTGGTCCTGTAATGAATCTGTTTCCTTTTAAGAGTATCATGTCACTTCTTGCCTTAATAATCCATGACACTGCCCGGGTATCTACTTGTGCATATTTTTTGCCGACGGTATGGTCAAGTTCTCGGTAAATTCTCCATTCACTTCTTAATTTTTGCTGCACGAGTTCTGTAAGTCTGTGTCTCTTAAGCTCCGCTAATAGTGCAATGCGATTGACATTCCATAAGGTCTCGTTGCCCCAGTTCCACTCTATGTTATGCAATGAGCTCAGTGTGAATAGCTCTTTTGCCCAGAATACATTTTTATCCAATACCAACTGCGACAGGATTCGTGGCAACCTATGGCTATCACATATAAACAGAGTTTTGTAGATATTCCGAAGGTGCTGGTCCAGCATGTAGAATCTGCTACCGTATCTATCCGTATCTAGAGCAAGTGAATAGTGTGGCGTTGAAGAAGTATTCAAGCAGTATCCAAATATAAAAAATGTAAAGCTAATCGCAAGTTATGGATTCGACGGGACGACTGGACAAAGTATATATAAACAGAGATTTATAGATGGCGAACCATATTCCATTGATCAATCCTTATTCGTCACAACCATAATACCACTAAAACTAATTGATGATCTTAAAACTGTTTTGTGGCTTAATCCAACCCCTCAGTCTATCAGGTTTTGTAGGCCCCTTAAGCTAGAATTTGTTAAGGAAACCAAGGAACATAGTCTTTCAGAGAAAAAAAATTTGGACGCTCAAATACAAAATTTGTCCCCTTTTTTATGTACAATTTTAGGTGAGAGAAATATCGTGGGAACTTATGATCTATATAAGACCTTGATAGACGGTAAGGTTTTAAGCATAATAATAGGAACAAAATCTTGCCAATTGTGTCCAATTTGTGGTGCCAGCTCGAAAACTTTTATGGAGACTACCAATATTTGTTCACCTTTATTCAAGCCAAAAACTGGAAGCTTACAATATGGCATAAGTCCACTCCACGCGTGGATACGGTTTTTCGAGTTTGTACTCAAAATCTCTTACAGAATCGGTTTGAAAAAATGGCAAATAAGAGATACACAAGAAAAGCCGGAATTAATAGTTAGACAACAAAATATTCAAAAGAGTTTGTGGAAGGAAATGGGCCTACATGTGGATAAGCCAAAGCAGAATGGAAATGGAAACTCCAACGATGGCAACACAGCTAGAAGGGCATTTTCAAATGTGAAGTTATTTGCAGAAATCCTAGAATTCGATTTGCCTCTTCTAGAAAATTTCAACGTCGTTTTAATTGCAATTTCATGCGAACTTCCAATTAGTGCTAACAGGTTCCAGCAATTTTGTCAGAAACTTTCTCCTCATACTTTTCCAAATACCCATGGTATCCGATGTCAGCAACTGTACATAAAATTTTGAACCACGGTTTCCAAATAATAGAATCGTCGGAAATGCCAATAGGTTGTATTGGCGAAAATGCTTCTGAAGCACGCAACAAGTTTTATAAACGGGACAGACGATCACATGCTCGACAAAACTCTAGGCTCAACAATATGACAGATGTTTTCCAAAGAGCAATGGATTCCTCGGACCCTCTTTTATCCAGCATCTTTCTCAAAAAAAGATTAACTGATATAAAAAAACAAGAAAGAAAGTCGGTCAAGCCCGACTATAACATACTCTGTACCCTTAACGTCGCAGCTCGCATTTGCTCACGAGTTATACTCGCTCATCTCTAAGTTTCACTCTCTCTCTTTCTCTCTCTCACACTAAGATTGCCGTTCAATAGAATGCTGTGGTGATGGGTGGGGAGTGTTGGGTGTTTACTGGCCGTTTTTTGCTCATAACTTGAGTATCGTTCATTCGATCTTTTTCATTCTTTCAGCAAATCGATAAATAATTTTTTACAAGGTATCTCTAGAAGGTACGAACGATCTATCTTCAAAACTGTAGGAGGGGCGTGGCAAAAATTGAAAATAAACTTGATCTGCCTGCAAGTATAAGAAATATATGCAACATACATGTCAAACCTCTATCTCTTACCATCTCTGAGATCTCTTCGTTCATACGGACGGACGGACAGACGGACATGGCTATATCGAATCGGCTGTTGATGCTGATCAAGAATATATATACTTTATAGGGTCGGAAACGATTCCTTCTCCCTGTTACATGCTTTTGCACAAACTTAATATACTCTATGTACCTTCGGTACAGAGTATAACAAGAAAGAAAGTCGGTCAAGCCCGACTATAACATACTCTGTACCCTTACACTCGCATTTGCTCAGGAGTCAAACGGCTAGTTAACACCCCGCTCACAACGCGGTGCGCTCTCTAAGTTTCTCTCTCTCTCTCTCTTTCTCTCTCGCACTAAGATTGCCAGTGTTGAACGGTTAGGGTATGTTGCTGTGGTTATTGGTGGGGGGGGGGGGGGTGGTGTTAACTGGCCGTTTTTATACCCTTGCAAAGGGTATTATAATTTTGCCCAGAAGTTTGCAACGCATAGAAATATTCATTTCCGACCCCATAAACTATATAAATTCTTGATCAGGGGGACGAGCTGAGTTCATTGAGCTTTGTCCGTCCGTCTGTCTGTCCGTCTGTCTGTCTGTCTGTCTGTCTGTCCGTCTGTCTGTCTGTCTGTCCGTCTGTTTCTACGCAAACTAGTCTCTCAGTTTTAAAGCTATCGAGCTGAAATTTTGCACAGAGTCTTCTTTTTACTGCACGCTGCTAATATGTTGGAACCTACCGGATCGGATCACTATATCTTATAGCTGCCATAGGAACCATCGGTCGAAAAATGGGTTTTAGTGAGAAAAACTTTTTTGTTTTCAATGTTAACGTGATTAAACTCGGTCGTTAATAATATTATATACTTTCAAACAGATTTGCAAATTTTGGTCAAAATCGGATGACTATATCTTATAGCTGCCATAGGAACCATAGGTCGAAAAATGGGTTTAAGTGAGAAAAACTTTTTTGTTTCCAATGTTAACGTGATAAAACTCGGTCATTAATAATATTATATACTTTCAAACAGATTTGCAAATTTTGGTCAAAATCGGATGACTATATCTTATAGCTGCCATAGGAACCATCGGTCGAAAAATGGGTTTTAGTGAGAAAAACTTTTTTGATTTCAATGTTAGCGTGATTAAACTCGGTCATTAATAATATTATATGCTTTCAAACAGATTTGCAAGTTTTGTTCAAAATCGGATGACTATATCTTATAGCTGCCATAGGACCGATCGGTCGGAAAATGGGTCTTAGTGAAAAAAAACTTTTTTGTTTTTAAGTAAATCGTTCTTAAGGTCGGTCATTAATAATATTATATACTTTCAAACAGATTTGCAAATTTTGGTCAAAATCGGATGACTATATCTTATAGCTGCCATAGGAACCATAGGTCGAAAAATGGGTTTTAGTGAGAAAAACTTTTTTGTTTTCAATGTTAGCGTGATTAAACTCGGTCATTAATAATATTTTATGCTTTCAAACAGATTTGCAAGTTTTGTTCAAAATCGGATGACTATATCTTATAGCTGCCATAGAACCGATCGGTCGGAAAATGGGTCTTAGTGAAAAAAAACTTTTTTGTTTTTAAGTAAATCGTTCTTAAGGTCGGTGATTATTAATATTAAACGCTTTCAAACTAATTTGAAAAAGTTCATCGACATCGGATGACTATATCTTAAGGCTGCCATAGGGCCGATCGGTCGGAAATTGAGTCTTAGTGAGAAAAACTTTTTTCAGACGTTTATCTGTCGGAAAATAGGTTTTAGTTACAAAATTTTTTGATTTTATGTAAGCGTTCTTAAACTGTGACATTTGCATTTGCAAGGGTATAAAAACTTCGGCACAGACGAAGTTAGCTTGGCCTTCTCGTTTGCCCATAACTTGAGTATCGTTCATCCGATCTTTATCATTCCTTCAGCAAATCGATAAATAATTTTGTTTACAAGGTATGATTGAACGAACGATCTATCTTCAAAACTGAAGGAGATATGACGTTTTTTCCAAATTGCGGGGGCGGGAGGGGGCGTGGCAAAAATTGAAAATAAACTTGATCTGCCTGCAAAGTATAAGAAATATATGCCCCATACATGTCAAACCTCTATCTCTTACCATCTCTGAGGTCTCTTCGTTCATACGGACGGACGGACAGACGGACATGGCTATATCGAATCGGCTGTTGATGCTGATCAAGATACTTGGTATACTTTATAGGGTCGGTAACGATTCCTTCTCCCTGTTGCATATTTTTGCACAAACTTAATATACTCTATGTACCTTCGGTACAGAGTATAACAAGAAAGAAAGTCGGTCAAGCCCGACTATAACATACTCTGCACCCTTACTGTCGCAGCTCGCATTTGGTCACGAGTCAAACGGCCAGTTAACACACAACGCACAACGCTCTCTAAGTCTCTCTCTCTCTCTCTCACTAAGATTGCTTCTGTTCAATGGAAAGCTGTGGTGATGGGTGCGGTGGTGGGGGGTGTTAACTGGCCGATTTTTGCTCATAACTTGAGTATCGTTCATCCGATCTTTATCATTCCTTCAGCAAATCGATAAATAATTTTGATTACTAGATATCTCTAGAAGGTACGAACCATCTATCATCAAAACTGTGGAAGATACACGTTTTTTCCAAATTGCGGAGGCGGGAGGGTGCGTATCATAAATTGAAAATAAACTTGATCTGCCTGCAATTATTAGAAATATATGTCCCATACATGTCAAACCTCTATCTCTTACCATCTCTGAGATCTCTTCGTTCATACGGACGGACGGACAGACGGAGATGGCTATATCGACTCGGCTGTTGATGCTGATCAAGAATATATATACTTTATAGGGTCGGAAACGATTCCTTCTCCCTGTTACATACTTTTGCACAAACTTAATATACTCTATGTACCTTCGGTACAGAGTATAAAAACCTCAGGATATTTTCAATCTTTTTAATCTTGGAGTAAGCCAAAAACAATCTCGAACATGCTTAAAATGATCCTGAATTGAGATTAAATTTTTCTCGAATTTTTTGTTTAATTCAATCTATTTTAAGATTACCCCGGTACAAATGTAATCCAATTTAAGATGAAAAAAGTCGGATAAACTCAGTCCTTTTTCGCAACGGGTCAAGAATATCCGGGATTACGTTGTTTTCATTACCGATTGGGAATGATTTGATCCCGTATGGATTGATATTTTTTTCCAGTGTACATACATACATACATTTAGACCAGCGGTGGGCAAGCCCTTGCTCCCACTGCTTTCAGTGCTCCGAGATTTTTTTTCGGCAATTGGCGTCAGTCAGTCTCATAATAAAGTGCGTCGCAAATTAACTTGCTTCAAATTGTAAATAACAACAAAACAACGCGAATCGGAAAACGGCGCCAACAAGACGCGCACACAGACAGCGTTTTGGGCGATCGAGCCTCGCTGTTAAAGCGTAGTACGGAGACGCTGACAATTTTTGCGGAGCGGAAATTGTTTGCTAATTTCCAGAGCTGTTCAAATCAGCTGTTGTGTATATAAAATAAAAGCGGGCTAATTCAAATAAACTAAAAGAGTGTATAAAATTGAAAACGGAGGTCACTAGGGGAAATTCAGTTGTCTGTGTTAATGCCATGGTCTATTTCATGGAAGCATTTTGTGTGGGGCGGTAGAAGCCCTTTATTTTGGACTGCTGGAGCAGAACTTAGCCCCTTAGACATACTGCTATAACGACAACACAAAACGCATCTGGAGATTAAAATTATTATATTATAATATTCATAGCCACAGCCAGCTTCATAGACTGGAGGCGGAACATACTCGGCGGACGTATTAGAGGAGGATAAACTAGGTGAACACGGATTTAAAGGTGGCCACAGCAGTAGCAGCGGAAGCTACTACAGTAAGCCGAAGGAGCCACTTCTATAATGGGCTGTGAAGACTTCAGCTTAGGGCTGCTTGGCCGTTAGCTGTAGGGCCGTTCCGTGGGCTGTGGAGACTGCGAAGGTTTAGACTCGGGTGGAATGCATACATTGGGCAAATGGCATGCCGGGAGAAGCATACAGAGAAGGATTCTCCGCCACAAGTGAAGCAGCTGCGGGTATCGAAATGCTTTTTGTTAGTCAAATCCCATAAAATGGATTGAGACTCGACCGCTTTGATTAACGCCGCTTGTTCGTCCTCCGTAAAGTTCTCCAAATGACTTTTGAATGTTTTTTTTGTTTTTTTTGCATCCATTTTTTTAATTGCGGTCACGAAATCTGACAATTATCAAACAAGTTTCATAATTTGCAGACCCCCTTCGACAGTTTATCAGCTGTTTTCAAAAAAACGAGTTGGCAGGTCCACGCAAATTGTCATAGCAAATTGTTGGTTGCTCCGTACTCGCTCTGACAATGCGCTCTGAGAATTTTCGTGAGCGGATTTCCTGAGCTATGTATTTAGATGGGCTCCGCAAAAATTGTCAGCGTCTCCGTACCACGCTTAGGCTGGGATGACACATTCAATTTTTACGAACAATTATTGTCACAATTTTTTGATAATGCGGAAACGTCGTTGGTGTGAGCGAGACAAAGTATTATTGAATTCGCCTCACAATATTGTTGATTAGTGACAGAGGCATTGCTGCTGCCGGCAGCGCAGTAGGCAAAATTGATTCTACTAGATTCAATATTTGTAGCAATTCGGTTGACATTTAATGGATTTGGTAAATCTAAGAGATTTCCATATTGTTATTAAATATTATAATTATTTCATTGCTCAAAATTAAATCGCGAAAGAAGGTAAAAACAAGTTTTCTTCAAAGAGAAGCAGACGGTATATTTGAATTAAATATACAAGGCATATTGCATTTTGGTGATAGAAAAATTATCCGGAAGAATTCAGCCACAAAAATCTTAAAGAATGAGTTCGGATCACGCCTACGCTACCTATCCACAGGTATGGATATGGATGACTGTCTCACTCAAATTAGGTGAATCTCAATATTGTTTTCAGTTGCATGTTAGGGTCCAGCAGTCGAAGATCTCTAGCACTATTTAAAGCCCAAACTGGGAGAGCATAGCAAGCGATTTTTTCGCAAGTTGTATTGGCGCAGTTGATGGTACAACAAAAGAAAGTTGTTGTTCACAAATAGTTTAAGGCAAACATTTCAAAATTCGGACAATGAAGAATGCAGAATCCACATATTCAGAATTGATGTTGTCTGCAGCGGATGTCCAGAAAAGATATATTTGTTGATTATTCTTATAACCAACTGATGATGAGTCCTAGACAAAGCAACCGTTTCTTACAGTGTCAAAAAGGCAATTTAAACTATCTGTTACGTACATTGAGAGTGACCCTGGCATTTCAAAATACCAAAAATATTACCCAAAATACTAGATTTGTACCATTTTTTCGCGTTTTGGGGATTTTCTTTGATAACTTTTTTAAAGTATGCGGCGAATTTGTCGGTTTCGCTCAACAATAAGTTGTGTCTAGAAATTGAATGTGTCATCCCAGCCTTAATGTTTGATTTTTCTGTTGTTGTTGTTAGGCTGCCCTCAAACTAAAATTTCATGCCCACCACTGATTTAGACATGTACTTGTGTGTTTTTGGCGCGTGCCTTATTCTCCTTAAACAGTGCACAATGGTTCTCATTCTCACTGCTATTATAAAATGTAACATTTTATATATGTTTTACAATACAAATACAGAATATAAGCATGCCGAAAATTAAATTAATTAGTGAACTGTTTAAATCCGTTTTAAATTAGGGTTGCCGGATATTGAAAAAATATCTATATCGTTGTAGTTATTTAATAGGTTTTTAACCTTTTTATTGCGTGGGTTGAGGACAAAATTTAAAACAAACTTGATCTGCTTGTTGACTCACAAAGTCAGCGTAAAAATTTGGTAGATTTAGCTCTGATCTAATACTTTTTAAAAGATATAAAACCTAAAAACGAATGTTTCAGGGCTTGCTATTTTTAAGTAGAGCTTATCAGCTAACAACCAATATTTTTATACCCGTTACTCGTAGAGTAAAAGGGTATACTAAAGTCGTGCAAATGTATGTAACAGGCAGAAGGAATCATTACCGACCATATAAAGTATATATATTCTTGATCAGCATCAACAGCCGAATCGATATAGCCATGTCCGTCTGTCTGTATGAACACCTAGATCTCAGAGACTAGAAGAGCTAGAGCAACCAATTTTGAAATGTAGACTCCTATTATCTGCACGCAGATCAAGTTTATTTTAAATTTTTGCCACGCCCATCCCCGCCCCCACAATAAAAAATGTTGAATAACTCCCACAATTTTGGAGATATCGATCTCAAATTTAAAACTTAAGTTTATATTCGCAACATCTATAAGCCCTCCAATTTTCATCAAGATCGGATGATAAATAGCCGAGTTAAAAAATACTTTTCGGCTGTCTCACCTCAGGCACACAGGATGGCTATTAAACATTTCTATGCATGAGTAACGGGTATATCGAAGTCGGTTAGAGCCGACTTTAACTTACGCTCTCGTTTCTTCATAGTTACTGTTAAATTATATCATAAAAAAACTATTAATATCAGTTATTCAAACAAAACTCAATTCTAAAATTGGCTACGACCAAAACTAACTTTTTGCTTATTTCAAATTATTTATGTTCTGTCCCACTGTACAAAATTTGGTCATCTTTTGGCATCTGCATTCTTCAACCTTCAGTTCCAGAATTCACTACTCGTAAAATTCACTAGTCTTTCACGCATCTGCGTCGACGTCGGCAGAGCTCAATTCTGTGTATATTTGTTGTTGCAAAATTACCCACAAAAAACCCAAAAAAAATGCGCTGCTCGCACAGGCAAGAACAAAATTTTTGCCAAAGCAGTTTGCATACCCTTTAAATATGAGCAAGCACTAAAACTATATATGATGTATATATTTTGGAATTTAACAATAAGAGGCTTGTAAAGGTCGCTTGTTGCATAGCCTAATGATTGACTTTTTTCATTATTTTCCCAAAAGCAATCAATTATGTATGGATCATAAATACATGTTTTCATATACTTTATATAGTCGGATATGCCTTTGCATTGAGTAGGTAAAAGTAACCGAAGGTCAAAAAAGAATAGCGGCGCATCAATTGTTGCTTCTGTCTTTTGCGTTTGCATGCCCGTCGTCACTTGCGTAGAAAAATCTAAGATGCATTTGTGTTTTTACTGGCAGTGCGAGACGTTTAACTAGTCAATTTGTTTAATTTTGTTGTGACCGAAATGATCGTATGTGCATTAATTGTCTGCAGACTAGTTGCTGTGATTTGGATAGCTTCTCTTATGTAGTTTTTTTCATTCAATTCTATTATTAGTTTTCTATATTTATTAGTTATTTGTAAATTGTTTATCATTTAATATATTGATAAATAAAATGAGTGAATAAAACAAATATAAAATGTTGCGTGCTTACGAATCGGGGGAAAAGTCCTTGGTTTATTATTTAATGAAATTTATTCGATTCGAATTATAATCAATCTAGTGTGAATTCATCGGTGAATTTTGCAACAATTTCATCGAAAATCTAATGTGAATTAATAGGTGAATTCATTGATTAATTCTGCTACAAATTCATCGATAATTCAGTGTTGACTTCTTTGCAAAAGTCATGCAGGAATCATGGGTGAACCATAAGTGAATTAATTGGTGAATTCATTAATGAATTTTGCAAAGAAATCATGATGAAATCATCGATGAATCTATACGTGAATTCATCAGTGATTCACCCATGAACAGTCATGCATGACCGCCTAGGACATGCCCATGTTAAATTCAACACTTTTTATACTCTGTACCGAGTTTGTGCAAATGTATGTGACAGCCAGAAGGAATCATCTCCGACCCTATAAAGTATATATAGTCTTGATCAGCATCAACAGCCGAGTCGATATAGCAATGTCCGTCAGTTCGTCCGTCTGTATGAACGAAGAGATCTCAGAGATGGTAAGAGATAGAGGTTTGATATGTATGGGACATATATTTCTTATACTTGCAGGCAGATCAAGTTTATTTTCAAAATTTTGCCACGCCCCCTCCTGCCCTCGCAATTTGGAAAAAACGCCATATCTTTATATGTTTATGTATATATGTATGTATAGCAAACACCATTTTTGAAAGAGAGAGAGAGAAACTTAGAGTTGAGCGTACAATAAAAACATTGCACGATAACCGCGTGACTCCTTGGATATATTATAATAATATAGTCGGGAGCAAATGAACTGGTACAACGTATTTTATAGTCGGGCGTGACCGACTTTCTCACTTGTTTTCATAGGAGTTCACCGATGATTCATCGATACCCTAGGCCAATTCGTGGGTGATTGGTGATTCATAGGTGACGCGAACTGAAGGGTTTCGTTTCGTGCGCGCACTCAGCTGCACCGCTATTACGGTAGTATTCAATTCCTTTTCATCAATATCGCTTCAATCGCCGACCAACAGCTTAGCAGTTAGTTGTCAATGAGTTGTTAAACGGGAGAGAAGTGAATTAATACATGCGTTAAGTGATAAAAAATTATAACTATTAAAGGGATTTAACTGAAGTGAAGTAAAGTGCAGTAACTGCTGACAAAAAGTTAATGTTTTCAAAGTGTTATTCCGCTTTTGCTGATTGAATGCAGGTAAGTTTTTTTGACGCCACTTGGGAATGCACGCATGCATGAACATAAGAATACAAAGATTTACTTAAATTCATATGTATATATTGTTGTACATTTCAAGTTTGTTTTTGTCTCATGCCAAAAGTCCATAAAGCGCGGTTTTTATTTTCATTCATAGGTACATGTGTTTTAACAGTTTTAAAATTTTGCTCCACACACACATATATGTATGTATGTGTACATGTAAATCAGCGAAGCCCAGCCGTATGCTCTTTGGGTACGTTTTATTGTAATTCCACTAAACATAGGAAATCAATGATCGTATACATGCAGGGCGCGAGGCATACAAAACGACACACACGCTAACGTTTTCGTGTGTATGCGACGCGTAGAACAAAAACCGGTTTTGTTCTCTTTTTTGATTGGCGTTTGCGAGCGCAAGCAAGCTGACCAACAACAATTTCATTATTGGTATTGGTGCTTATCTTTGTGAGTATTGGTGAGTGCTCTGTCGTATGCAGCTTTTGGGCATGCCTGATGTAAATAAACATTCATACGGATGTATGTCTATTCATACATAAGCATGCATTTGAAAACTTTACACGTATGTAAATACATGTTTTTTGAAGTAATATGTGATGCAAAATTTTTAAACTCTTTAAAACACATTTCACATAGTCGAAATTTGTTGAACATAAATACCCTTCAGTTCCAGAATTCACTACTCGTAAAATTCAGTAGTCTTTCACGCATCAGCGTTGACGTCGACAGCAGAGCTCAATTCTGTTTATGTTTGTTGTTGCAATATTACCCACAAAAAACCCAAAAAAAAGGCCACGCCTCGCGCTGCTCTCACAGGCAAAGACAAAATTTTTGCCAACGCCAAACGAAGAAGTTTGCATACCCTTTAAATTTGTGCAAGCACTAAAACTATATTTTAGGTATTTATTTTAGAATTTTAAAATAAGAGGCTTGGACAGGTCGTTTCTGGCATAGCCTTATGATGGAATTTTTTCATTATTTTCCCAAAACCAATTAATTATTTATGGATCATATATAAATGTATTCATATACTTTATATAGTCGGATATGCCTTTGCATTGAGTAGGTAAAAGTAACCGAAGGTCAAAAAAAGATTAACCGGCGCATCAAATGTTGCTTTTGTCTTTTGCGTTTCCGTGCCCGTCGTCACTTGCGTAGAAAAATCTAAGTTGCATTTGTGTTTTTACTGGCAGCGCGAGACGTTTAACTTTTTAATTTGTTTAATTTTGTTGTGGCCGAAATGATCGTATGTGCATTAATTGTCTGCAGACTAGTTGCTGTGATTTGGATAGCTTCTCTTATGTAGTTTTTTCATTCAATTCTATTATTAGTTTTCTATATTTATTTGTTATTTGTAAATTATGTTTATTATTCAATATATATAATATATATGCATACATATGTATGTGTGAGTGCAATATTGCAACAATATTGTTGAAACCATCCCAGTCGGACCTGACACCATGAAAAATGGACATCTTTACCACTTCTTTTTCACCGAAGAAGTAGTTCCCAAAACTGAAAAGTTCCATTCGCTTTTATTAAGGCGTGAAAACGTCAAAGAATGCATCTTTGGGTTGGTATTTTAGCATGGGTTTTTGTTGTTGCTTGAAACTTCGTGAATCGTTCGGGTTTCTCCCCAAAAATTTAATTTTCTCAATGAACAGTTCCAGAAGTCCATCCGTCGGAAGGGAATATTCTATGCATGCGGCTTTCGCTGCGCAAAGAATGTATGATTAACACGTTCTTTTGGAACCCATTTTGGATGACATGAAAAAGAGCATACTAAAGATGTGACTTTGGAACGGGGCAAAAAAATAAAAAAATTTGAAAAATGTGTATTTTTTGGTTTCAATTGAAGTTGTACATTTTTTATTCCATTTTGCTTAATCCACATCTCGAAAAAATTTTTAAAATATAATAATACAATAAGTTTTTAAAGTGGCTTTTAAAAGTAAGATTTGATTGTTGCTATTGTTATGATCGCTGCTTCCTGTTTTTTATGCATCGTTAGCCGCTTTGTATACTTTGTTTTTGGTTCTTTGAAACGCCTTTCTGTCATCGTCGAACGAATACCCTTTTTTCTTAAGTCACTGGGGAATTTTAAAATTTTAGATATTTCGTGATGATTTATATACCTTTTGAACCACCATATATTCCTGAGTTACGTCTGTGTGAAACTTCTATATTATTTTATTATTCATATAATTCACACATCGGTCTAATTTCCAATAAAAGTAAACTGTTATTTTATTAATTTTTAAGGCACGCAATTGCTGCTGTTGCTGTTGACGCCAACTTCTTAATGCAAGCAAAACTTGTTAGAAAATTTAAGTCAAAGGAAACCAAAGAACACGACGAAAAAATGTTAATTTTGTCCCGTTGGTCCTCCTTATTTTGCCTTCTTTACCTTGGCTTGCTTCGTTTGTCTTTACATTTCGCATTTCTTCTTCCCATTAATAGGTGCCAAAAGCACTGCCTACAGAAGGCAACATCTCATGTTATGGTGACTTTTAGCCTCCCAAACACATGAAAAAGAACGTGTTAGAAAAATACAGCGATCAGAAATCGTTCGGGCTTTTGTTCGCGTGCTTTCTTGTTACATACGCGTGACAAAAGCACAACCCAGAGAAGACACGGTTTCATGTTATATGAACTTTAGCCTTCCAAGCACATGAGGAAAGAATGTAGATACAATTTCTAACAGAATTTTTTAAACTTCTATCATACTAAAAAAAGTATGTAGTGATTTTTTCCGTGTTAAAATCAGTATGAACAAGAAAGAAAGTCGGTCAAGCCCGACTATAACATACTCTGTACCCTTACACTCGCATTTGCTCAGGAGTCAAACGGCCAGTTAACACCCCGCGCACAACGCGGTGCGCTCTCTAAGTTTCTTTCTCTCTCGCACTAAGATTGCCTGTGTTGAACGGTTAGGGTATGTTGCTGTGGTTATTGGTGGGGGGGTGGGTGTTGTTAAGTGGCCGTTTTTTGCATATAACTTGAGTATCGTTCATCCGATCTTTATCATTCCTTTAGCAAATCGATAAATAATTTTGTTTACAAGGTATCTCTAGAAGGAACGAACTATCTATCTCCAAAACTGTAGGAGATATGAAGTTTTTTTTCCAAATTGCGGGGGCATGTCAAACCTCTATCTCTTACCATCTCTGAGATCTCTTCGTTCATACGGACGGACAGACAGACAGACAGACAGACGGACAGACGGGCAGACGGATTTGGCTATATCGACTCGGCTGTTGATGCTGATCAAGAATATATATACTTTATAGGGTCGGAAACGATTCCTTCTCCCTGTTACATACTTTTGCACAAACTTAATATACTCTATGTACCTTCGGTACAGAGTATAAAAATGGAACTCCATTGGGAACCACGCTCTGCAAAGTCCGACTGGGATATCATGGGACCAAGCCCGACTGAGAATGATCTTGCATGTTCATGTACGTGTGCCAGTGTAGAATTGGAATAACGTACTTTAGTATTCATACATATACATATATTATATTCATTCAAATGTAGGCAATTACACAAAAATGTTTTCGGACGATAATAACAACTATCAAAATGGGGGCGACGAGGAGAAATTAAGTAATCTTTTAAAAGGTTTCGAATTAATAGAAATATTAAACGATCTTATATGTGAGTCTTGGCAGTTTTTATTTTTGCTCCTGTAATTATATTAGTTACAATTTCTCACTAATGAGGACATAAAAGACGTGATACCAAATATCGGCTGTATGTAAAATAATTTCAGGATGTTTCTCAATCTTAAAAAAATTCGCGCAAGGAAAAATTATTTTGAGCTATTTTAAAAAAAATCTGAGCTTACCAATATACACAGGGAGCAACTCATAACTTTATTGTTGAGGAAGCAAACTGCAATGACGTGAAACTAAAGCCGTGTGATTACCCTTCATTGGTTAATCAAACTATTGCCATTTTTCCCACTGAGTGTGATTCCAAGGTAAGTACGATAGTAATCGACTTTTGTACTATTTGCCGGTCTGCAGATTTTGGAAATGTACTGTAAAAATTTGTTCTTTCCCTAAAATCTATTTCTTACAGGAATTCTATTTCATCCCTCGATCAGGGATAAAAAACCCAGGTGGGAAATTGTATGCGAAGTATATAAACTCTCGAGTTAAGCGCTTAAGATTAAGCAAAATTTCCGAAATCAGTGAGGGCGAAAATACTGATGACACAAATGCTGACTCAGAGCCCAAGTTCGACGAGTTCATAAGCATTGGCGTAAAAACCGAGTTGAAGAAAGATATATCGAATTGGGCCGAGTGCCTGGATAAGTGGGCTAGAACTCATTATTTGCGTCAAAAGGACTTAAAAAAACTCGAGTCAAACGCGTTCCTGCAGGAATGGCCAAAGTATGCTGATAGCCGCGCGGTAAACTTGGTAAATTGCCACAAACTTTATTTCAATCGTTTTCTGCACTTGTATGTGTTATCATAAAAGGGAAGTCTTCTCTCTTTTCTATGTACCATAGTATATGACAACGTAAGCAGTCTGCATACTTTTCTATATACCATGGTATATGATAAAGTACGCAGACTGCTCCTAATACAGCTTGAGTACATGTTAAAATATTAAATATATATAATAAATAAGTTTATTTAACGCATTACCTTGTTATACCCTTGCAAAGGGTATTATAATTTTGCCCAGAAGTTTGCAACGCATAAAAATATTCATTTCCGACCCCATAAACTATATATATTCTTGATCAGGGCGACGAGCTGAATCGATTGAGCTTTGTCCGTCCGTCTGTCTGTCTGTCCGTCTGTCTGTCTGTCTGTCTGTCTGTCTGTCCGTCTGCTTCTACGCAAACTAGTCTCTCAGTTTTAAAGCTATCGAGCTGAAATTTTGCACAGAGTCTTCTTTTTACTGCACGCTGCTAATATGTCGGAACCGACCGGATCGGATGACTATATCTTATAGCTGCCATAGGAACCATCGGTCGAAAAATGGGTCTTAGAGAAAAAAACTTTTTTGTTTTCAATGTTAGCGGCCTTAAACTCAGCCGTAATTAATATTATATGCTTTCAAACAGATTTTCAAATTTTGGTCAAGATCGGATGACTATATCTTATAGCTGTCATAGGAAGCATCGGTCGGAAAATGGGTCTTAGTGAGAAAAACTTTTTTGTTTTCACTGTTAGCGTCATCAAGCTCGGCTATTATTGATATTATATGCTTTCAAACAGATTTTCAAAATTTGCTCAAAATCGGATGACTATATCTTATAGCTGCCATAGGACCGATCAGTCGGAAAATGGGTCTTAGTGAAAAAAACTATTTTGTTTTTAAGTAAATCGTTCTTAAGGTTGGTGATTAATAATATTAAACGCTTTCAAACAGATTTGCAAAATTTGGTCGAAATTGGATGACTATATCCTAAGGCTGCCATAGGGCTGATCGGTCGGATATTGAGTCTTAGTGAGAAAAACTATTTTGTTTTCAATTTTATCGTTCTTAAACTCGGCGTTTGTTAATTTGATATGTTTTCAAAAAAATTCGCGAAATTTGGTCGAAATCAGATGATTATCTGACGGAAAATATGTTTTAGTTTAAAAATTTTTGATTTTTATGTAAGCGTTCTTAAACTGTGACATTTGCATTTGCAAGGGTATAAAAACTTCGGCACAGACGAAGTTAGCTTGGCCTTCTCGTTTTTTGTTTTTTTTGTTAGCGTCCTTAAACTCGCTGATGACTTATTTTATATGCTTTCAAACAGATTCGCAAAATCGGGTCGAAATCGGATAACTATATCTTAAGGCTGCCATAGGGCCGATCGGTCGGAAATTAAGTCTTAGTGAGAAAAACTTTTTTGTTCTCGTTCTTAAACTTCTTCTCGATTTTATCGTTCTTAAACTCGGCGTTTGTTAATTTGATATGTTTTCAAAAAGATTCGCGAAGTTTGGTCGAAATCAGATGTTTAACGGTCGAAAAATGGGTTTTAGTTACAAAAATCTTCGATTTTTATGTAAGCGTTCTTAAACTGTGACATTTGCATTTGCAAGGGTATAAAAACTTCGGCACAGACGAAGTTAGCTTGGCCTTCTCGTTTTTGTTTTCAGATCAAACTTGACTTTAGCATTTTATACCCAGCAAAGGAAGCTATGGTCAGCAGTAAATGGGAGAAATTCAAAAAGAAGATTTTAACATATTACCAAGTGAATCTTCATAATGCACATTGCAAGAAATTGCTCTCTCAAATTGAAATTGCTGAAACAATTGGTAATTTTATTTTTATACTCCGTACCGAAGGTAGATAGAGCAGACCCGGCCAGCCATAGCTACGACGAGCCGAAGTCTGTCGTGTTTTTACGCAAACGCTAGCCGAACTCATGATTGTGTGCATCGGTGAACATTGAATTGCAAGTAAAACGGCTGTAGTCTGGAGAGAGCTCTCTTGCTCACCAACACAAGCACACTTTTTTGTCCTCTCTATTTGGCCGACAGTGACATAAAGTATATTAAGTTTGTGCAAAAGTATGTAACAGCCAGAAGGAATCATCTCCGACCCTATAAAGTATATATATTCTTAATCAGCTTCAACAGCCGAGTCGATATAGCCATGTCCGTCTGTCCGTCCGTCCATATGAACGAAGCGATCTCAGAGATGGTAAGAGATAAAGATTTGACATGTATGGGACTTATACTTCTAATACTTGCAGGCAGATCAAGTTTATTTTCAATTTTGCCATACCCCCTCCCGCCCACGCAATTGTGAAAAAACGTCATATCTTCTACAGTTTTGATGATAGATTGTTCGTACCTTCTAAAGATATGTAGTTGTCAAAATTATTTATCGATTTGCTGAAGGAATAATAATGATCGAATGAAAGATACACAAGTTATGAGCAACACAAGGTTAACCGGCACCCCCCACCCTCTTCGCCGTTCACGCCAACCATCGCTGTATTCAAACAATCTCAATTTTTGGAAGAGAGAGAGAGACAGAGAGAGAGAGAGAGAATTTTAGAGATTAGCGTATAATAAAAATATTGCACGATAATTGCGTGACTCATTGGATGTATTATAATAATATAGTCGGGAGCAAATGAACTGGTACAGAGTATGTTATAGTCGGGCGTGACCGACTTTCTCACTTGTTTTATTTCACACTTTTACGGGTTTGATTAACTTTTTTATTTTGATTACAGATTCGTCAGACTACATTTTTATGATTTTGCTACCGACAGTTCTTCCTTCTAATGCATGGTTTTCCAGTAAATTGAAAAAGACCAGAACAATGGTTACTCTGATAGACCCGCAGGAAAGTTTCGTGTTTCGTTTCAATACGCTGGGACACTACGAACAGAAGATAAACGAACTTATTGCTAAGAGTTACGGTAATACCAGCACACTTCAACCTTTTGTCATTGTGGAGGGCGTAAGTTCATTTGATCTCAAATCATTCTATGTTTATTTTGATAAAACGTTATATAGGCTTGATTCTTTTTTGGAGAGTATTGATATTTGTTTTAAAATATTTAATACTTTAAGTCTCCAGTATCCCAAAGCGTCACAATTGCCGTGGTTGCTGATACAAAATATTTCTATGAAATAGACACGGAGTATGATATAAAATCTCAGAATTTGACTGCTCTTTTAAATTTTGTGAAAAACTAGAAAGGTCATTAAAATGTTTCCTTGTTTTCGGTGTTATAAGTAATACTCCAAAGTTAATTTATTAATTTTGCATTTGAAGCACGATCATCTTATAAAACTATCATCATTCAATGACCCGTTAAAATGCAAGATAAATAACTGTAATCAACTATTTTTAAACTATTGAATACTTGAAAAACATTCATGTAAATCACATTTAAATCAAATGATTTGCTTAATTTCTATTGAAAACTGTATGGAAGAACCTTTAAATTGTTTAAATTCTGACTATATACGACTATATCATACTCTGTACCAGTTCATTTGCCCCGACTATAATATTATATGGTTCTCTCTCTCTCTCACTATGATTGCCTTTGTTCAATAGAAAGCTGTGGTGATTGGTGGGGGGGTGCGTGGTGTTAACGGGCCGTTTTTAGCTCATAACTTGTGTATCGTTCATCCGATCTTTATCATTCCTTCAGCAAATCGATAAATAATTTTGGTAACTAGATATCTCTAGAAGGTACGAACCAACTATCGTCAGAACTGTAGGAGATTTGACGTTTTTTCCAAACTGCGGAGGAGGGAGGGGGCGCGGCAAAAATTGAAACTAAACTTGATCTGCCTGCAATTATAAGAAATATATGCCCCATACATGTCAATCCTCTTTCTCTTACCATCTCTGAGATCTGTGCGTGCATATAGACGGACAGACAGACAGACGGACAGACAGACAGTCAGACCTACAGACGGACATGGCTATATCAACTCGGCAGTTGATGCTGATCAAGAATATATATACTTTATAGGGTCGGAGTTGATTTCTTCTGGCTGTTACATACTTTTGCACAAACTTAATATACTCTGTGTACCTTTGGTACAGAGTATAAAAATATATTGAAAGCTTATGAAAACAGTCTATACTATTAAGAAATTAAGTTTTTTCTATTCACAATATGAAAGCTGGTTTGCTTTCGGCTATTTCAAATATACTTTGTGAAGTCAGTAAATGCGATTCGGAAATCATAGAAGAATTGAAATCGATAACTTCTTTTTTCACCAGTCCGTTTGAGGAAATAAAGTCTGAGTATCGTCTTAAAAAAGTCCTAAGAGAAATACATTTATTTGATTATCCTAAATCTATAACTATATCAAATACCATTGCGCCAAAAATAAAAAGGGAAATGCTACTTTTCTTTCTAAAAAAATTGATTTCTTATTATGCCTGTAAAATTACAAATCAAGTCTTTCTTCGAACTCCCTAATTTGTTGAGCATAATTGTTGAAAATCGAAAGTTGCTTGAAACCAACAAGTCTTTTGTCAACTTCGTGAATACCGATACATTTGCAACTAAAAGACAGAATTATTTACCCGACGACATTGTAATACCATTTTTCCTTTATTTTGATGATTTTAAATCCAATAACGCTATAGGGCCTCATGTATCATCTATTTGCGGCTGTTATTACTCATTTCTCACATTGCCTCAATATTTATTGTCAAGTTCAAATTTTGTTTCTGCTTTCATCCCATCACATCCATTAAAAAGTTGTGAGCATGAAACCATATTTTACCATTTATTTCGGGAGCTAGAAGAATTGGAAAAAGGAATGGAAATTTGTACACCAGATGGAAGCCAAACTGTTTATTTTGTTTTAGGTTTGATTGTAGGAGACAATTTGAGATTGAATTCAAAATTTGGATTTGTTCAATCATTTAGATCTAAACTATTCTGTAGAGCTTGCAGAAGAAGTAACAGTGAAATGAAAACTGACAGTTTAGAGAAATTAGAGCATTTGAGAAGCAAGCTATCATATGAAAAGGATTTGATGGAACAGGACTACCTGGAAACTGGCATAAAATTTAATTGCGTGTTTAATGAACTAAAAATCTTTCATGTCACTGAAAATTTTTATTTTGATTTGATGCATAACGTTTTAGAAGGCATATGTGTATACAACATCTGTAAAACACTTTTAGCTTTGATTGATGATAAGATTTTAAGATTGGCAACAATAAACTTTAGGAAAAAACTATTTTCCTTTGGTGAAATTGAAATTAGAAATAACTCTCGACCACTTGAACTGCGCAAGCTAAAAAATAATGAAATAAGAATGACAGCTAGCGAAAAACTTTGATTTGCCAAATTTCTGCCATTAATGGTTAGTGATCTAGTTCCTAAAAGTAATCCGCACTGGAATTTGTTCACTAAGCTGTTGGAAATCATTAATATTATATTTCAAAGTAAATACACAGAATTTGACTTAAAATTCTTAGAAACTAAAATAAAGGAACATCACGAGCTTTATGTCAAATTATATGGATCAACACTAAATCCAAAACATCATTATTTGGTACATTATCCAACAGTAATTTCTAAATGTGGGCCCTTAAAGTATGCCTGAGTAATGCGATTCGAAGCCAAACATAAAGCACCAAAATCATACTTAAGATCTATTACTTCAGGACAAAATGCTTGTCAATCTTTAGCCATAAAGTCGGCTCTAAAATTCTCCAATTTCCTAATTACTTACGAGAGTGGGATCCCAAACTGTTTTGAGAAGTGTACATTTAGAAGTGTTTTCATAAAAGAAATAGAGTGTTTGAAATATAGCAGTTGCTCCTATGAGTTTAAGTCTGATCCTTTGCAATTCTCTGAGGAAGTCGAATAAAAGGGAATTGTGTATAAAAAGAACTACTATTAAGCGAATAACGAGGGTACTTTCAAATTGATTTTCTTTTTTTTATCAGGAAAATCATATATTTTTTGCTTTTAATAATATAAATATAGAGCGTTTTGGTAATCATATGCAAGCATATGAAGTTGGCCAGAAAACTAAAAACAATAGTTATTAAAGAAGTTATCACAAGTCAATGCATGTTTATACTATTAATTATGAAAAGCGTAATGTAAAATTTAAATCTCTTTAGCTATCATCTCTTTTGAAAAATCATTCCCATGTATTTTATCTTAAGTCTTTTCTTTCAATAAAAATTAAACATAAACAAAAACTGCAAAGCGTTAAATTATTAGTAAGACAATGAAAACACTTGAAAGTAAATATATACAATATTAAATTAAAGGTATAGGTAATGGAATTAAATTTAATACATATTTGAAATAAATATAATTAGTAATTAATTTAAAGTTGCAAGACATTAATGTATATTATGAAAAAACTTAATTTTGAATATAAAATACATTCGATTTATATTATATATAAAACATATTAAATTTTCATTTGAAGGTGAATGCTTTAAATATGGGTGCTATTAACTGTTAATATGAAACATGATATAATTTAAAATGATATGTATTCATTTTAAAATTGACCATATTTAAATTAAATTTAAATATTATTATACTCTGTACCGAAGGTACATAGAGTATATTAAGTTTGTGCAAAAGTATGTAACAGGGAGAAGGAATCGTTTCCGACCCTATAAAGTATATATATTCTTGATCAGCATCAACAGCCGATTCGATATAGCCATGTCCGTCTGTCCGTCCGTCCGTCCGTCCGTCTGTCCGTCCGTCCGTATGAACGAAGAGATCTCAGAGATGGTAAGAGATAGAGGTTTGACATGTATGGGGCATATATTTCTTATACTTGCAGGCAGATCAAGTTTATTTTCAATTTTTGCCACGCCCCCTCCCGCCCCCGCAATTTGGAAAAAATATATCTATTTGGATATCATATCTCCTACAGTTTTGAAGATAGATCGTTCGTACCTTCTAGAGATACCTTGTAAACAAAATTATTTATCGATTTTCAGAAGGAATGATAAAGATCGGATGAACGATACTCAAGTTATGAGCAAAAAACGGCCAGTGAACACCCACCACCCCCCACCCATCACCACAGCATTCTATTGAACGGCAATCTTAGTGAGAGAGAGAGAAAGAGAGAGAGAGTGAAACTTAGAGATGAGCGAGTATAACTCGTGAGCAAATGCGAGCTGCGACGTTAAGGGTTCAGAGTATGTTATAGTCGGGCTTGACCGACTTTCTTTCTTGTTTAATTTAAAAATGTTCATATTTTAATTTAATACAGCAATGTGATTTTAGCATAATACATATTGATATGTAAAATGGTTCAACTTTAAAACCAATATTTAACATATTTAAACTTAAGATGGTAATAATTAAATTGAATATGAAAAGATTTCACTGTAAGTCATAGTTAAAATGAATATGATTGCATATTAATTTTAATATGCCGTCACATTAAATATAACAGCACTACACTTAAAATTAATTACCGGCATATTGAATAAGATATTTAAGTCAACACACTTTATATTTAATAAAACACATTGTTGTGCAGTATTATTGGTAAAAATATTTAAATCAAAGTGTAAATATGTGGATTTACGTTGTTTTTTTTTTCTGTGTACTTTGAGAGATTCCAGTCGGACTTTGCAGAACGCGGTTCCCCATGGAATGCCATTTTTCATACTGATTTTTAGAGGGAAAAAAAAAACTACATATTTTTTAGTAAGATAGATGTTTAAAATTCTGTCTGAAATTGTATCTACATTTTTTCCTCATGTGCTTGGAAGGCTAAAGTTCACTATATCATGAAACCGTCCCTTCGCAAAGAAAAATCTGAACGATTTCCAAACGCTTTTTTTTCTAACACGTTCTTTTTCATGTGTTTGCAATGCTAAATGCAAAGATTATACAATGAGTAAACGTTTGTTATTCTATGCTAAAAGTCACCATACCATGAAACGTTCCCTTCTCTAGGCACTGCTTTTGACACATGTTAATGGGAAGAAGAAATGCGGAATGCAAACACAAACGAAGCAAGCCATGGTAAAGAAGCAATATAAAGAGGACCAACGGGCCAAAATTAACATTTTTGAGTCGTATTCCTTAATTTCCGTTGACTTCAGTTTTCTAACAAGTTTTGCTTACATTAAGAAGTTGGCATCAACAGCAACAGCCGCAAGTGAGTGCATTAAGAATTTAAAAAAATCAAAGTTTACTTTTATTGGAAATTAAACCGATGTGTGAATTATATGAATAATAATATAATATGGTAGTTTCCACAGACTCAACTCAGCATTATAACAACAAACAAATATAACTTTTAAAAGCCAATTTAAAAACTTGTTGTTGAATATTATACATTTTCTTTTTTAATTAAGCAAAATGAAATAAAAAATGTACAACTTCAATTGAAACTAAATAGTCAGGTGTGTTCCACAAATCTCTAGAGATTTTGGTATAAACGCTTGCATTTCGAATTAAAACTGCTCCCCTCTATATGTGATGCGCCACATATATGCCCGGCTACTTGATTAGATGACAAAAGTTGAGCGATTTGAAACCGACTGCTCAAGGACAAGTAGATTTAATGCGTACGGTTTTACCGACCTATGATCTAGTAGCCGACCTTATTCTTATCATTTCACATATAAAGTACTCCTAGTTTAGTTCCAAATCAAATCGTTTGTACGAAAATATCTAGAGATTTCAGGAACACACCGGAATACACATTTTTCTAATAATTTTTTTTTTTAATCACATACTGGAACCGTTTCAAAGTCATATCTTTAGTGTAGTCGGCGAGGCTTGCTTACTCTCTATTGGTCGCTCTCAGGAGTTCACTCTCTCACTCTCAGAGAGCATAAGCAGGGAGGGTTTTGGCTTTGAGCAGAACAGACGACGCCTTCAGCGAGCAGTCTAGATCCAGCGATTGACAGAGTGAGAAGCCAAATTGTAATTTTAAGTGCTACCGACTAAAAACATTATAAAAACACATAATAAAACATCAAACTTTATATAAATAAAGTCAACAACTATACTCTTACAATATCAGAAGTGGTTAGAAGTCACGTGATGGACACTTTGGTTGATCCAACAAAATTAAGCGTTAAGTTGCTTAAACTTTGGCTATCAGCATTAAATATGCAAACAAGCGGTACAAAGGCTGAGCTCATAAGTCGATTGGAGAAAGTCCCTGTGGAGGTACGAGGCAATGGACCATCAATTGCCGGACAAGATGAAGATCTAGACCAGCGATGCCCAGCCGTATGCTCTTTGGGTACGTATTGTTATTGTAATTGCACCAAACATTGGAAATCAATGATCGTATACATGCAGGGCGAGAGGCATACAAAACGACACACACGCTAACGATTTGGTGTGTATGCGACGCGTGGAACAAAAAACGGTTTTGTTCTCTTCTTTGATTGGTTTTTGCGAGCGCAAGCAAACTGACCAACAACAATTTCATTATTGGTATTGTTGCTTATCTTTGTGAGTATTGGTGAGTGCTCAGTCGAATGCTGCTTTTGGGCATGCCTGATCTAGACCAAGAAGGCATGTCAAGCCAGCAAGACGAAAATTCACCGGCGCGTCAGGGTGGCGCCAATAAATTTCATCAGAATACGGCTGCAGGCAGCAGCAACAGACAAGAACAAGGTCAGCAAGTAAATGCTGGAGACGAAGTACAGCAATCGGTTTTGGACGTCGGCGACAACGAAAATTTATTGCGAGAGCTGTTACAGCAACTACGATTGTATGGGCAAAGTGTTCTTCAAGATCACACTCGCCGAGCGTCAGCGAATCCAGCATTTGGCACCGGAATACATACACACAGAGAACAAGGCAATGACAACGAGGAAAATGTTCAAGCTGGCAATGCTGTCAACACATATACACACAGCACTCAAGGCAACGTCGAAAATGTTCATGTTGGTAATGCCGCCAATGGCAACGCGTCGTTCTCGATGGCTAAAGAAGTGTTAATTGATTTCAATGGCGTGTCATGTGCCAAGAAATGGATTGTGCAGTTAAAGAACATTGGCGAAATTTACAGTCAAATGATAAAGTGAATATGAACAAAGTGGCGAAGAAAAGTATTAATGAAGCTACGAATACGATCGTTAATGAGAATGATAATATGGTTAGTGAAAGTATGAACGAACAGCAATCAGAAGATTTTGAAAGGGATATTCTGGGATTGTTTCAGATAAACAGCGATGACAAAGAACCGGAATACAGTGTTGACGATAAGGTTAGTTACGAAGTTAAGTGTCAGTTTGAGAGAAAAATTAGAGGAAACAGAAAAGTCAGAAGAAACACCAAACTTAGATGATATACGAAAAGGTGGCGAGTTACACCAACGAAAGGCACAATTATATAATGAACAATATTACAATAGAAAAAAAGAGGGAATCTACAGAATACAAAGAAGGAGATCATGTGATGGTTAAGAATTTTGATAGTACTGTAGGTGCATCTAAGAAACTGATACCGGAGAGCAAAGGGCCTTATATCATCGACAAAGTCTTAAAGAACAATAGGTTTTTACTGAAAGATGTGGAAGGATTTCAGGTTTCACGTAACCCTTATCAAGGTGTTTGGAGTGGCCAAAATATAAGGCATTGGATAGGAAAAAGATAGTTTAAGTTTAATTTTATTATGCTGTTAGTCATGTAAGTATAATTGTAAAACTAAAAACATTGTATCCATAGATTTAAACTTTAACCATGTAAGATCAGAGGATCTTATATTGTCAGGACGGCCGAATTGTAGTAGGCGAGGCTTGCTTACTCTCTATTGGTCGCTCTCAGGAGTTCACTCTCTCACTCTCAGAGAGCATAAGCAGGTTGAGCAGAACAGACGACGCTTGCAGCGAGCAGTCTAGATCGAGCGATTGACAGAGTGAGAAGCCAAATTGTAGTTTTAAGTGCTACCGACTAAAAACATTATAAAAACACATAATAAAACATCAAACTGTATATAAATAAAGTCAACAGCTGTACTCTTACATTAGTATGCTCTTTTTCATACCATCCAAAATGGGTTCCAAAAGAACGTGTAATTCATACATTCTTTGCGCAGCCAACGCCGCATGTATGAAATGTTCCCTTCCGACGGATGGACCTTGGATGAACTTCTGGAACTGTTCTTTGAAAAAGAGAAATTGGAAGGGAAACCCGAACGATTCACGAAGTTTCAAGCAACAACAAAAACCCATGCTAAAATACCAACCCAAAGATGCATTCTTTGACGTTTTCACGCCTTAATAAAAGCGAATGGAACTTTTCAGTTTTGGGAACTACTTCTTCGGTGAAAAAGAAGTGGTAAGGATGTGCATTTTTCATGGTGTCAGGTCCGACTGGGATACGACTTTTTCAAAATTGCGGCGGCGTGAGGGGGTGTGCCCCTCACACAGTGACAAAAATATAAAATAATCTTGATCTGCCTGCAAGTGTCAGAAGTTTTTGTCCCATAACTGTCAATCCTCTATCTCTTACAATCTCTGAGATTTGTTGGTCTATAACGGCTCGGCTGTTGATGCTGATCAAGAATTTATATACTTTATAGGGTCGGAAATGATTCCTTCTCCCTGTTACATACTTTTTCACAAACTTAATATGCTCTGTGTACCTTTGGTTCGGAGTATAATGAGAAAATTGGCAAATTTAAGAACAAAATTTATGGGGAATAATTAGGTAACCCCTTACATTTGTAGAAGATCTAAAGTACTCACAGGGAAAAACTGAAAAAATTGGACTCAAGATGAGCCCAAACGCTACAAAATACAGAGCATTAACGATTTTTCTCATTTGTAGTACAATGTTTTCACTTCAGAAAGCAAAAGCTTGATTTGATATTGTTCCGTCCTCAAGAACTTGATTTGAGTTGATATTGTTCTGATTTCAACAACTTTTAAACGCATCTGGAAAAATTTGATTGAAATTGGATAAGGTTATAAGCGGATCCTTACATTTTGGGACTTCGGAGCAATAGCAAACGGGACAGACCCTCTTTGGATTGGAAAGGAAGGGAGGCACTATTATTTTAAAGCGCTGGATATGCGCCGCCCATATTCCAATTGATTAGAGGCATCGCACCAGACTTGGTTCATTTAAGTCTTTCAGAAAAACATAGAAAGAATTTTTTGGGCTTGACTGGGAATCGAACCCTGGATCTTCTGCACCTAACGAACAACGTATAGAATAGCACATTCCGCCATTAGCCGAGAGCGCAAGCAAAATGCAAACGCACTCTTATCCAATAAGTCAATCTGTGTGTCTCTTTATCTTATTGACTTTATTCCTTATTCTATGGCGAGTCTTAGTTTTTATACCCTGTTCCCATTAAAAATGGGAAAAGGGGATCGTGAAGTTGTGCAAATGTATGCAACAACCAGAAGGAAGCTTCTCCGACCCTATAAAGCTTCCCCTCTTATACCTCAAAAAACTGTCAGAGCCACAATTTTAAAGTTAGAACCTCGTGGGTTAATATATATTATCCTAGGCCTTATATCTATCTATTCTCAAAAGCAAAATAAGATCCGAGCAAAAACGCCAAAGTTATACTCGAAATAATTTTGCTTGTGGGAGCTGGGCTACTGCATGTAGGCAGCTAGTCCGCGTGTGAGCGTGTGCGCGCGCGTACACTGCTCGCCACTTGAATAGGACACCCTGTATGCTCTCTTTAAAACTGCTCGTAACTCGAAAACGAAATGGTAGAATAACGGTATTTTTTGCATATTATCTTTGTGCAAGCATTCTTCGCTCTTTCTGGTATATTGCAAGTTTTGGAATAGAACCGTTATAAAGTTGTTTGCACTTTATGTGAGCATTCGCAAAAATTCAATGGAATTTTTGCGCCACTTGAATAGAACATGCATTTTATTTGGTCGGTATCGTTGACACGTGCACACAAATTTTGGTTTACTTAAACTTTTTGCTTTAATTGAAGTGTATATAAAATTAAAAAATATTAAAATGGGGCGTGGCACTTCATTATCTGAGTCGGAGAAAGGAAAAATCCAAGCTTACAAGGATTCTGGTCTTTCTATTGCCAAAATAGCAAAAAAAGTCGACAGGAGCCGTCACGCCATAACAAATTTTTTAAATAATGAGGCTAATTCTGGTAAAAACATGAAGGGCCGCACCCACAGTGTGCTTACCATCGCGGACAAGCGACTTATATTAAGAGAAGATTCCAATTCGCACGACTCTTTGGCCAAGATAAGGGAAAAATGCAACGTTAAAGCAAGTTTGACAACCATGCGTCGTGTTATTAATAATGCTACACACCTGAAGAGACTAAAAATCAAGAAGAAGCCACCTCTTAACCCGGCTCGGAAGTTACAACACCTTGATTTCGCGCGCGCACATGTCACCTGGACTTCGGAGTGGCAACGTGTTGTCTTTTCGGACGAAAAAAAGTTTAATTTGGAGGGCCCCGATGGCTACAGCTACTTTTTTCATGATCTTCGAATAGAACCACACCATCTTGATAAGTTGCACAGCAGTGCTGGAGGTATTATGGTATGGGGGGCCATTTCCTATTATGGCACCTGTGAGCTTAAATTTATTCCAACCACCATGAATGCGTTGTGTTATAATGGTATATTGAAAGAGGCCTTTCCACACTTCCAAACTCATTTTGCAAATCTAAAATGGATTTATCAACATGATAATGCCCCTATACATACGGCCCGGATTGTTAAATCGTATATAGCGAGCCAAAACGTGGAGTTATTAAACTGGCCACCCTATTCACCGGACTTGAATATCATTGAGAATGTGTGGGGATGGCTAACACGTGAAGTATATGGATCAGGTCAGCAATATTCGAGCGTTCCCGAACTAATTGCAGCTATCAAATTAGCATGGCGCTCGATATCGTTGAATTATTTGGGAAAATTGTATGCATCCCTTCAAGACCGAATGTGTGAGGTTTTGGAGAGAAAAAAGGAGGCTCAACACACTTTTAAAAACTTTTTTGGTTTAAAAACATGTTAGTAATTTCTTATTTAAGTAATATTGTTATTTGAAAAGGATTGAATTATTCTTAAATGGTTTTTAGATAAAGTGTCCTATACAAGTGGGGCAAAATGAAGACTCCAAAATTTGTTACTTATTGGTTAACAATGTTTTTTGTATACTTACAACTTTTGAATAATTTTGTAATTTTCGTCTAATTACTACATTTAAATAAACTTTATAAGAAAACAAAAATTATTTTCCTAGATGGCTTGGTTTAGCAGCAATTAACTATAGAAAATCGACTTTAGAGATGTCCTATTCAAGTGGCGAGCAGTGTATGTGTGTGTGTTTGTGTATGTGTGTGTGTTTGAATGTGCGTCTCAATTAAACAGGGTATTTTGTAGTCGGGAAACTCAACTATAGCGCTCTCATTTTTTTAATTATAATTTATTATAATTTTTTAATTATAATTAATAATTATTATTGTCCAATTAGTGAATTTTAAAACTGTTCGGTTTCAAAATTAATGACCCACATGCTGAACACACGGACGGACGCCTTAGCCCATTCGACAATTAGCCTTAAGTAAGACGCGGCGTCAAATCCATAGTTAAAAAAGTATGCAGTTGGTCGAGGCCAGGGATCAAGTCAGTTTCTGTTATTTATACTTATTCGTTTAGAACAACTTTCTTAAAATTTGGGTTTATTTTCTTAGTTTTTGGACAAAATACCTTAAATTTGTAACAAATATTTTCTAAAATCAAAAAAAATTACCCTAAAAATTAGAAAAAGGAATAAAGCAAATTCTAAAATTTAGAAAAAAACAAGAAAGATAGTTGGTCAAGCTCAACTATAACATACTCTGTACCCTTAATGTCGCAGCTCGCACTTGCTCACGAGTTATACGCGCTCATCTCTGAGTTTCTGTCTCTCTCTCTCACTAAGATTGCTTCTGTTGAAAAGAATGCTGTGGTTATGGGTGGTATTTTTGTAACTTGAGTATCGTTCATCCGATCTTTATCATTCCTTCAGCTAATCGATAAATAATTTTGACTACTAGATATCTCTGGAAGGTTCGAACAATCAATCATCAAATCTTTGGGACATATAACGATTTTTCTAAATTATGGGGGCGGGAGGGGGCGTGGCAAAAATTGAAAATAAACTTGATCTGCCTGCAAGTATAAGAAATATATGTTCCATACATGTCAAACCTCTATCTCTTACCATCTCTGACATCTCTTCGTTCATACGGACGGACGGACAGACAGACAGACAGACGGACATGGCTATGTCGACTCGGCTGTTGATGCTGATCAAGAATATATATACTTTATAGGATCGGAAATGATTCGTTCTCCCTGTTACATACTTTCGCACAAACTTAATATACTCTGTGTACCTTTGGTACAGAGTATAAAAATATGTTTCTAAAGAAAGTTTTTTCTTTAAAATTAATTTTAAGGGCAACTTTCATTAAATTCAGAAAAATCGTTTTTGAATATCGAAATTTTTTCTAAATTTTAAGTCGATTTCGATTTTAGGGCGATTTTCTTAAAAATAGAAAACTAATTTTCTCAGTGTAAAACGCTATTTACTAACAGTCTATTTTTAACTTTTTGTCAACTTTGATGGAAAATACAAAAAATTATTTATTTTGATTTCTGCCGTATTTTCAAAATATGTATGTCCTTTGATTATTCCTTTACCTATTTCAACAAAGTCCGGCTGCTCGTTCGACTGCTAGAGGTAAAAAAGGCATTGTTCCTGAAATTGAATGGCGCGCAGTGCACTGTGCCACTGCAGTGCCGCCATTTGAGTTTTTCCGCTGCAAAAATCATAACTTTTGGACTAATTGAGATAAATAAAAAATTTAAATGGCATATGATATATAATTGTCCAACCTATCCTACTTTCCAGCAACCCTACCCCCAACACACCTCTACAAACCGTCTAACGAAAATATTAACAGAATTTAAAAATACCTTAAACAATGTAACATACTAGAACATATATAAAATTCAACTGTATAACCCAGAGCCGAAGGCCTCGACGCTAGCGCTTGACTCCCTTATAATTGATTATAATATTTTTATTATATAATATAATGTATTATAGCTAATTTTAAAAATAAATAAATAAATTATTGTCCAACCTACGAAATAAGTGTATGAACAAGGGGCTAGGCCATCAAGATGGTTACTTATGAGTTATCAAAGTTGAAATTTGTTAACGGCATAAAAACATAATGTTATGTTAACCAACTGGTAAACTGTAACTGGTAACTCTATAGATAAAACAGAGAGTCCTGATTCACTGACTGATTGGCAATCAACGCAGTGCGCAAACGGTAAGAGTTTCAGGAGTTTCCATTAGTGATGAAAGTGCGTACTAAGACGGGGTTTTGGAAAATTCCAACCGGAAAAGTCGGAAAAGTTTGAATGGGAAAATTTTTTTTTTCACCCGATTGGCTTGAAATTTGGTTTGTAAGCATGGTACGCGAAATAATTCGACACATGTTTTCCCTATTTTGAAAAATCTGCCACGAGGAAAATGGCCGAAAAATTCTGCATGCAAAAAACTATTTTTCTTCCGATTGGCTTGAAAATCGGTTTGTGAGGATATAATACGAAAAAATTTAAAATGTTATTTTCCACGGTAACGGTAACGGTAACGGTAACGGTAACGGTAACGGTAACGAGTAACGGTAACGGTAACGGTAAAAACGGTAACGGTAACGGTAACGGTAACGGTAACGGTAACGGTAACGGTAACGGTAACGGTAACGGTAACGGTAACGGTAACGGTAACGGTAACGGTAACGGTAACGGTAACGGTAACGGTAACGGTAACGGTAACGGTAACGGTAACGGTAACGGTAACGGTAACGGTAACGGTAACGGTAACGGTAACGGTAACGGTAACGGTAACGGTAACGGTAACGGTAACGGTAACGGTAACGGTAACGGTAACGGTAACGGTAACGGTAACGGTAACGGTAACGGTAACGGTAACGGTAACGGTAACGGTAAAAGGTAACGGTAACGGTAACGGTAACGGTAACGGTAAAGGTAACGGTAACAGTAAAACTGTAACGGTAACGGTAAAAGTAAAATTAAAGGTAACGGTAACGGTAACGGTAAAAGTGAAACTGTAACTGGTAACGGAAACTGGAAACTGGTAAATGTAAAGGTAACGGTAACGGTAACGGTAACGGTAAAGGTAACGGTAACGGTAACGGTAACGGTAACGGTAACGGTAAAGGTAACGGTAACGGTAACAAGTAACGGTAACGGTAACGGTAAACTGTAAATGTAACAGGTAAAGGTAACAGTAACGGTAACGGTAACGGTAACTGTAACGGTAAACGGTAACGTTAAAGGTAACGGTAACGGTAACGGTAACTGTAACGGTAAAGGTAAACTGTAAAGGTAACGGTAAACGGTAACGGTAAAGGTAAAAGTAAAAACGGTAACGGTAACGGTAACGGTAACGGTAACGGTAAACGGTAACGGTAACGGTAACGGTAACGGTAAAGGTAACGGTAACGGTAACGGTAACGGTAACGGTAACGGTAACGGTAACGGTAACGGTAACGGTAACGGTAACGGTAACGGTAACGGTAACGGTAAAGGTAACGGTAACGGTAACGGTAACGGTAACGGTAACGGTAACGGTAACGGTAACGGTAACGGTAACGGTAACGGTAACGGTAACGGTAACGGTAACGGTAACGGTAACGGTAACGGTAACGGTAACGGTAACGGTAACGGTAACGGTAACGGTAACGGTAACGGTAACGGTAACGGTAACGGTAACGGTAACGGTAACGGTAACGGTAACGGTAACGGTAACGGTAACGGTAACGGTAACGGTAACGGTAACGGTAACGGTAACGGTAACGGTAACGGTAACGGTAACGGTAACGGTAACGGTAACGGTAACGGTAGCGGTAACGGTAACGGTAACGGTAACGGTAAAAATTCAATATAATAATTCGATGTTTTTCAGAATTAATACATGGCCACTTCATGCAGGCAGCGCTGCCTGCGCAGGCCGCGTGGGAGCGCGTGTGTGCTTGTGCGCTCGTATGTGTGTATGCGTTTGTGTATGCGAGTGTGTTTGTATGTGTGTCTCAATTGAACAGGGTATTTTGTAGTCGGGAAACTCGACTACAGCGCTCTTACTTGTTTTTTTATAACCTTGTAGAGGGTATATTAAGATTGTCCAGATGTTTGTAACGCATAGAAGGAAGCATCTCGGATATATATTCGGATATAAATATTCTTGATCAGCATGACGAGCTGAGTTGATATAGCCATGTCCGTACGTCCCTCCGTCTGTTCCTATGCTATCTCCTCCGTCAGTTTTAAAGCTATCTTAACAAAACTTTGCACGAAGTCTTTTGGTACAAATACGCTGCACATTTGTCGGAATCGGCCGGATCGGACAACTGTAGCATATAGGAGCCATGGGAATGATCGGTCGAAAAGCTAGTTTTAGTGAGAAAAACTTTTTTGTGTGCAATGCAAACGCCCCGTATTTAGCAGTTTTCTGTGCTTTCATATAATTTCACCAAATTTTATGAAATTCGGCCAACTATATTCAGGCCTGTTCCGATTTTCACTTTCGTCAAAAATTGTCGAATTCGGATTGGTTAAATGTGCTGTGGTATCAAATTGATTGGGTTAATCAGATAAAAAAGTTATAATTTGAATGCGTCGAATAGAAAGTAAGTAGAAACTATAGGTTTGATACGGATTTTCTTGATTGTTTAACAGAAAAGAGAACATGTAAAAAATTAGATTTCACTTATTATTTAGTGAAAACCGGAACATGGCAGATAGTATAGCTGCTATACAAAAGATATGTCTGAAAAAAGTCTTGGTAGGAAAATCTTGTTTGTTTTTAATGCTACCGCTTCCAAACTTGTTGCTGATCAATATTATATGACACCACACAATTCTGCTAAGTTTAATCCAAATCGGATGACTATAGCATATAGCTGCCATAGGAACGATCGGTCGAAAAAGTAGTTCTATTGAGAAAAACTTTTTTGTTTTCAATGGTAGCGTCTTTATACCTCCCAGTTTTTAACGTTATCAGTTTCCACACAATTTTTGGGAGTTCGGTAAAAATCGGATTAATATATCGTATAGCTGCCAAATAACAAACTGGCAAGCAAATGCTCAAAGTAGTGGCGCCATCAAGCTACAAGGGTATATAAACTTCGGTCAAGCCGAAGTAAGCTTTCCTCAATTTTATTATTATTATTTATTATATCTGTTTTTCTTATACGAATGCTGATTTCACTTTTGATTGCAAAGTCAATGACAAAATATGATTTACTTAAGTGCAGGTGCAGAACGAGGGCCCATTGTTACTTATTTACTCGAAACTCGAAAAACCCAAAACATTATGAAAAGCCGTTACAATGTTACTGGGTCAACGGGAAAGAATGAATTTACCTAACTTTGGTGTTTTTAGGCAGCTTCAGCAGCTACCTGATCTACCTGATATGTAGAAAAAAGGGTTGAACTGGGGCAACCTTACAGCAAAAGTACACAATACTCCAATTTTCATAAATGAAACCAGATTAAAGTGCACTTGCTGCAGTTTTTCCCATTTTTTTATGACTAAGAAAATACCCAGACCCTGTTTGAAAAAAACTGAACTCGGGGAAAAACCGTTTAAATGGATGCAGGTGCAGCAGAAGATGCAAGAAATAGACTTAAAGCTTAGAGGGTGTTTGCATATAATTTAGTTTATATCGATTCTTCGAACGATAACGGCTACAATTGCTGCTGTGCGGTTTTTAATGTGTTTAAAATTATATATGTGATTTGTCCAATAGTGTTTTGCTATTAATATATATCCAAAATTCAATTCTCCACAATTCCATTTAGTTTAAAAATTAACTGTGCGGGCTTACTAAATATATTGCGGTCGTGAGTGTTGTGGACTGAACTGTGCTGTTATTTTCAAATCGCAAGTTCTATTAGATAAACTTAATCCTAATGCCTTTTTATTATTTTTATAGTCCATTTTATTTTAAAACCAAAGTCTTTTTTAAGACTCTTATCTTGCAATATTATATTATCGTTTTTTATTTATTTTTAATTACAATTACATCTTAATTACATTTTTCTATTTTATTCTAAGAAGAGCGAGACCGGCAACATGAGCTCCGCTCCAAAAAAGAATTTTTTTTAAATCTGGCCTAAAATGCTGCGTACAGAAATGCAAGTAAACAAAGCGAATGTGATTTAATTTTAGGACAAATTTGGAGGGAACAATGTCGCTTAATATTGGGGACTACAACAAAAATTTTAAAATTTGCTAGAACCATTTCTCGAGTACTTAAATTGTTAAGCGATTTTTGAAAAACGATGCCATTCCAACAATGGAACTGGATGAGTTTGACGACTTTGCCGAAAATAGCACCGCTGATTTAAAAGATCCTCTAAATATTAATGATGAACATGTTGTTCAGACCAACTGTTCAAATTGGTTAAAAAAGATAAAAATTTAAATGTTTTACGAAAAAAAATAAAAGCTTTTGCAGAAAAAAATCAAATTGCTGCAAATTAAATTGAACTCAATAAATCAAGTTTTCACAAAGAAAAAAAGGGAAATCGAAATCAGATAATTGATGAAATTGATGCTTTGCAGCATATCAGTAACGAGTCGGAAAGTTTTTGCAAATTGCTTCTCAGTAGTAGACCAAAAGATTATTTAAGCGAAGTAAAATTTTTGGCTCAAAATATATTCTATATGTCTCAATCAACCTACTCTTTTCTTAGAGATAAATTAAATCTAAATCTACCGTATCTTAGAACTCTAAGTCGATGGGCCCCTTTAAAGTTTCTACAGCCTGGTTTTAAAAATACCTTATTTAAAACCATCAAAAAAATGTACCCAAAACTACCAAGCAAGAACAAAACCCATGTTGTCATTTTAATGGATTAAATGGCGCTTCGGAAAGAGATGATTTACAATCCGAATTTAGATCTAATTGATGGCTTGAAGAGCAATGGGCTCGACAGAAATAAAAAAGTTGCCAACAAGATATGCGGTTTCTTAATGAAATCTATTTTCTCGAAATGGAGCATGATTCTAAATTACTTTCTTTCTAAACGCAGAAATTCTTTGTAACTTAATCAAAGAAAATCTAAAAACGAGAAGGACAAGCTAACTTCGTCTGTGCCGAAGTTTTTATTCCCTTGCAAATGCTCTTTTTGAAATGTCAGACTTTAAAAACGCTTTCATAAATATCAAAAATGTTTCTAACTAAAATCCATTTGCCGACAGATAAACATCTGATTTCAAACATATCATATTAACAATCGCCGAGATTAAGAACAATAAAATTGAAAAACAAAAAAGTTTTTCTCACTAAGACCCATTTTTCGACCGATAGTTCCTATGGCAGCTAGAAGATATAGTCATCCGATCCGGTCGGTTCCGACATATTAGCAGCGTGCAGTAAAAAGAAGACTCTGTGCAAAATTTCAGCTCGATTGCTTTAAAACTGAGAGACTAGTTTGCGTAGTAACAGACAGACAGACGGATGGACGGACAGACGGACGGACAAAGCTCAATCGACTCAGCTCGTCGCTCTGATCAAGAATATATATTGTTTATGGGGTCGCAAACGAATATTTCTATGCGTTGCAAACTTCTGGGCAAAATTATAATAGCCTTTGCTAAGGTATATTAACACTAGTTTACAGCCAAAAAGACCCATTTCTACTGAAACTGTTTTTAAGTGAAGCTATGATTGGTGATCTCACAAATTGATTTCATGTAGTAGTATGCATTTTTTTTATATTTTCGGTTGGTGCACTTACATTTTGTGCCATATCTCACTTCATTATCGTCAGATGAAGTCAAACAAGATATGAATCGATAGGTAATTGAATTGTCAATAATCGCAAAAACACTATTTTAAAATCGGTTAAGTAGTTTGAATACAATAATAAAAAATATACATAAAATTAATGTTTTGCTCGAAAACGCAATAAATTTCGTTTCCACACTCCTAGAAAAAATATATAATATTTAAAAAAAGTATTTTTATTTTTTCTACTTAAGAACCGCTCTTCTGTGAAGAAAACAAGAAAGAAAGTCGATCAAGCCCGACTATAACATGCTCTGTACCCTTAACGTCGCAGCTCGCATTTGCTCACGAGTTATACGCGCTCTCTCTAAGTTTCAGTCTCTCTCTATCGCTCTCTCTCTCTCTCTCTCTCTCGCTCTCTCTCTCTCTCTCTCTCTCGCTCTCTCTCTCTCTCTCTCTCTCTCTCTCACTTTATAGGGTCGGAAACGATTCCTTCTCCCTGTTACATACTTTTGCACAAACTTAATATACTCTATGTACCTTCGGTACAGAGCATAAAAAGATATCGATGAACAAAATCTATAAATAAATACAGGATCTGTGTGCGATTGAGTGCTGAAAAAGTCGTATTTTTGAGATTTTTTAAAAATAAATTTTCACTTTCTTCGAATTCTGTTCTGTTCTGTAACTTTTTTCTGATCTGGCTATTCGCCCAGTTCTAATATTGACCAAAGGACGAAGAAAATAGAAAAAAAAATTTTCTAAACACTTAAAATACTCCAATTTGACTATTAGTTCCTTCAGTTAAATTGATCCAGCTACAATATTTATTCATAGATTTTTTCATCAATACCTTATTATCTTTGTAGAAGTGCGATTCTTAAGACAAAAGAATAAAAATAATTTTTTTGGTTATTTTTTAAATACTTCCTAGGCGATTAAAACTGAAATTTCTTGCAGTTTCGAGCAAAAAATCGGGTTTTTCAAAATATTTTTGGTCATTGTATTCAAAGTTTTAAACCGATCTGAAAACAAAGTTATACGCTACAATTGACAATTTAATTACCTTTCGATTCATATCTTGCTTGTAACCATCTGACGATTATGAATTGTATAAAATGTAAGTGCACCAACCGAAAAAATTTAAAAAAATTCATATTTAAAAAATGTTGCCTTGAAAAAATTTTTGAAATTGATTTTTGAGATCACCAATCCAAACTACACTTAAAAATAGTTTTAGTAGAAATGGGTCATATAATTTTTCTTTTTTTGTAAACTAGTGTAATCAATAGATTTGGTATTTAGATAGTGGCATTAATTTGTGATCAGGGTTTTTTCAATAGAAAATGTTTTTCGGTTCTTGGAGAAACTTTCGAAAATCCTTTCTTTGAATTTCAAAATCAAAAAAATTATTGAATTTATGAATTCTCTCATTTGGTAAAATCATTGAGAAATGGTCTTTTAACCTGAAATCTCAATGCTCCTAATGGAATAGTGAGTTTTCAGGTTCTTAAAGAGTTGTGGAAAAATGAAGATGAGGTTAAAACCAAAATGTGCTAAAAAAACATATTTTCCTAATACTATTGAAAAAAATGCGAGTGAAATATGCCATTCAAATTTTTAGCAAAACAGTTCAAGCAGCTATAAGATCTATTTGTTTCACAGTGAAATTAAAGACAGTTACGAATGAAGTTGCTATATCAATCGCTAAATTTATAAAAAAAAGGTAGACAAAATCTTTGATTGCATGAACAGTGGCTCTTTACGTGGCGATAACCCTTACCGATCAGCTCTTCGGCTAAATAGCAAATCATACAACTTTATAAAACATTTTCTAAGTTATATAGAAGATATAAAGTTTGTGGACACCAAAAAACGAGTGTTTTTCTTAGATGGCATGAAAATGACGTTGAATGCAATTATTTCGCTATCAGAAGATTTGTGGAAGGAAAGCTCAACATTTTTTATAATGACGAAAGCTTTTAATTAAGATATTTTAGAAAACACGTTTGCAGTCTTAAGACATAAAGGTGGCAATAACCATCATCCATCTGTTGCAGAATTGAATACCACAATTGCTAAAATTATGATATGGCAAATCTTTAGGTCGAGCTCAAGAACTAATTGCGAAGACAATGAACTTCCTGATCTAACTACAGGTCCGCTTTTAAGTGAAAATGAAACGTTGTTTGACTGCGAAATTCCTGGAACTGAAGCAAATGCGGCTATTATATTCTGCAACGAGGAACACTTTAACACAATATCACATGATGTATTCGGTTCTGCAAAATTTAATTTGGAACAAGTATTTACAAGATATATTATTAGATACGTAACTTTTAAGATTATTCCCAACTTGAACTGTGAAAAGTGCTCCAAAGAATTAAGGAAAAGTGATGAAGACTTAGCTGCACCAAGCGAAATATTTATCTTTCATAAGAATGACAATTCAGACACTGATTTTGGAAACCTTGTAGCTCCATCGCAAATGTTTTTGGAAGCAAGCTTAAAACATGTGTAAATTTTCTATACAAATTTTGAGTCGGAGCCGGAAAAGTTAAGCATTAAGTCTTGTATTTTAAATATTTGCAAATGCTCTACACCCAAATATTTCAGCGGCGAATGCTCGGAGCATAAATTTAAAATATTAGACTTTCTTATTAATATATGTTTTAATAATGTGTTGTTAAGAAAACATTGCATTTGGGGTGTAGACAAATTTAGCAGCAAACAGAAAAAACTAAAAACTATTGCTGGACAATAAACTAAATTTTTTTAAATTTCAAATTACGCACACACCAATCATCTAACATAAATCATTAATCAACAATAAAGTGTTTGGCTGCTGATGAACGTGTTTGATAGAATTTTCAGGCAACAAAGTAATCGATATTTTTAGTTGGCGGAAATTTTGAATTTTTGTTTAAAGAGTTACGTTGGCAATTAGTTTATCCGGGGTCCTGTAAAGAAGGGTCTGCAAGTCTTAAATTTAATAAAGTATTCAATGGGCAATGAGCTGAGAGTCCTTAACGATGCACGGGACATCATTAAATAATCCTTGAATTTGTCCATTCTATATTTTTGTACTGTCACAACAATTGAGTACGCGGAGCTGCTTCTTTTTGAAGAGGCGGCTTTTCAGGCTTTCCTCCTCCGCAACAACCAGTACAGCCTTCAGAGCCCTGCACGAATTTTCGTGAGCTACTTGCGAAACCACGTCCTCTGCCAATTCATTAATTAATAACAAAGAGGTTTCCACATTCATTTTGCATTTGCCCTGACAAAATTACTTGTTTGTTTAGTACTGACAGCTGTGTGCTATCGATAACAAATCACAATCAAGCAATTCTAGCAAACTATTTCTTTGATGTATTCACATCTAACACAATCACGAAAATTAGCAATCATGATTGCTCATCATGCCTGTTCACCAGCACAATCTAACAAAAATAGTCGATTTTTTGTCATCGATTTATGCTGGTGAACACGCTCAAAGAATAAATTTCATCATGTAGTTGCTTTCGAATTCCTTTTTTTTTTTAAATCTCGAAATCTCGTCGAAGTCATCCAGTTCCATTGTTGGAATGGCTTAATTTTTCATAATTCGCCTGCCTATATAAGCACTCGAAAAATGGTTCTCGCAAATTTTTTTTATAAATTCCATCCAAATTTGTCCTAAAATTAAGGGGGATCAGTTGATAATAATTGAAAAAATTTAATATTTGGGTAATTTCGGTTTGTTTTCTTCAATTTCTAAATTTTATGCCAGATCTAGCAAAATATTTTTTTTAAGCCGAGCTCATGTTGCAGAATTTCAGCCAATAGCCTAAATTCTGATGAAATTTTTTTTCATTTTTTATATTAAGTAGCTCTCTTTTTATACCCGTTACTCGTAGAGTAAAAGGGTATACTAAAGTCGTGTAAATGTATGTTACAGGCAAGGCCAACTTTACTTACGCTCTCGTTCAGTCAGGAGTCATGACTTTAGCTCTCTCTTTCAGCTATCGGCGCTCTCTCTCATTCTAAAACGAGAGCGTAAGTTAAAGTCGGCTCTAACCGACTTCGATATACCCGTTACTCATGGAAACAAAAGTTAAATAGCCTTCCTGTGTGCCTGAGGTCAGACAGCCGAAAAGTATGCAAAAATTTTTTAACTCGGCTATTTATCATCCGATCTTGATGATTTCAGGGCTTATAGATGTTACGAATATAAATGTAAGTTTTAAATTTGAGATCTATATCCCAAAAATTGTGGGTGTTATTCAACATTTTTTATGGTGGGGGCGGGGATGGGCGTGGCAAAAATTTGAAATAAACTTGATCTGCCTGCAGACAATAGGAGTCTACATATCCAATTTGGTTGCTCTAGCTCTTCTAGTCTCTGAGATCTAGGTGTTCATGCAGACAGACGGACATGGCTATATCGACTCGGCTGTTGATGCTGATCAAGAACATATATACTTTATATGGTCGAAAATAATTCCTTCTGCCTGTTACATACATTTGCACGACTTTTGTATACCCTTTTACTCTACGAGTAACGGGTATTAATAGCATCAGCCTCCTACCCCTTTTGCGCGTTCCCCCCGCATCTTGAAACGCGAAAATTAAATTGTAAATTTTTTGACTGATATGTCGCTTCTATGTATGCTATTTATTCTATGCCATAAGTAAATTCTCATAATTTCTTGAACGTCGTATAAAAAGGGGACTACTTGTAATTCTCAAGTTCGAGTTCACTAATAAATAATATAAATACTGCAACTAAGCTCAGCGCATCAAGAGTACTATTTTAATGGTAACTTATACTGACGACCCAATAAACCAAAAAACAACATCAAAACAAACTACTGTGTTACGTGCGACTTACTTTTTTAATGGTACAATGTGTTAACTCACAGTTTCAAAATCAACAACAAATCAAAACACAGAATTTACGCTAGATTAACTATTTGTATGGGTAATTTATACCAAAACAAGTGAGAAAGTCGGTCAAGCCCGACTATAACATACTCTGTACCAGTTCATTTGCCCCCGACTATAATATTATAATACATCCAAGGAGCCACGCGTTTATCGTGCGATATTTTTACTATACGCTCATCTCTAAGGTTTTCTCTCTCTCTCTCTCTTTGTTCAATGGAAAGCTGTGGTGATGTGTGGGGGGGTGCGTTAACTGGGTGTTAACTGACCGTTTTTTGCTCATGTGTATCGTTCATCCGATCTTTATCATTCCTTCAGCAAATCGATAAATAATTTTTATTACTAGATATCTCTAGAAGGTACGAACCATCTGTCATCAAAACTGTACACGATCTGCCTGCAAGTATAAGAAATATATGCTACCATCTCTGAGATCTGTGTGTTCATACAGACGGACAGACAGACGGACGGACGGACGGACGGACGGACGGACGGACGAACGGACAGACGTACATGGCTATATCGTCTCGGCTGTTGATGCTGATCAAGAATATATCTACTTTATAGTTACATACTTTTGCACAAACTTATTATACTCTGTGTACCTTTGGTACAGAGTATAAATACAGTAAACAAAACAAGAACAAAGTACATGTAACAATATTTCGCTGTAAAATTTACTTTTAGAATGTGTAGATTTAACCAACGAAAATTTTTTCTGTGCAATACTGATAACAGTCTACATTAGTAAATCTATTTAATATCCAATAAGTGCCGCCAGCGGAAGTTAATTTTCTATGCCCGATTGTTTCTGTAGTATTAATTTAAAATAATGAACGGCTCCGACTGGTCTCAACATTAGTACTTATTTAGATATTCCAAGTTTCATTCAGATTATTTTAAAGCCGGGAGACTAATTCGCCTGAAAACACAAAGACAGACTAACGAAACTCGCTGTATCAATTAAATAAGCTCGTCGTGCTGATCAAGAACTTAAACATATATTTACTTTATTGCCGCATTCACGTCACATACCATTAAGCTTTAATTGCATGATCTTAGCTTTGTATCAATTAGCTAAGCTAAAAACCAACATTTGTATAATTTGAGCTTTTCGTATATTTTACACTTCACCTGGTTCTCCCGCTCGCGCTTATTGCTGTTAGAACTTATTATATTTGCACTACAAACACATCAAAAACACTTAAGAAACAAAAAATGAACAGCAAGATATGGCGGAATTAGCATTCGGAAGTCAGTTTGGAGAGAGAGTCGATTTGGACACGGTGCAAAAGCGCGTGCTTCAGTGCGAGCCTCGGCGAACGGACTTTGATTGATGACTAATGACATGTGGTATGAATCGATATATCCCGAAATTGACGAGTTCACATGATTTGTTGCTGCCAATTCATGTATGAGATATGTCTATAGACCTAGGTACATAGTCTACGCACGTGTTTTGAGGTTTCTCGGAAAAAACATCAGGCTGGTGTTAATTGAAGCCAAACTTAAATACAAATTTGGAGACACACACTCACTTAAGTATAAATATATATAGATACGCGTAGGTTATATATAAATAATATTTTAAAATTTGTTTGTTGTCAGAGCGACGGCATCGCAGGGCCAAGTGTAAAAAAAAAAATGCGACGTTTCCGTTACGTTCACTGGCGCGAACTGAACTGAACAATTTTGTGAACTATAGTATTAAACACCAATCACATATACACTCACAAATGCGGCGCTCTTAATGTCTGTGTGTTATTTATTTGACATACAAAACATGTACGTATATATGAATGTTCCATAGGTAAGCGAGCGATGTTTTTGTTGTTCTATTTTGTTCAATGTATTGGTATTATTTTGGTCATTTGCTTCTGTGTTGTGGCTATTGGGCTTTTTGGCATGGGGTTGTTGTAGACCGAAACAATTTTTGATAAGACTTTTTGCGGTTGTATTTGCGTTGCTGTAGTTGTTGTTATACATATGTAGTCAGTGAGGCCGTACACTCGATTATCAGGAGCACTTGTATTTGTACATATATACAAATTACATACTCATACATGGATGGCTAAAATACATACTCATAAATAGATTATGATACGATGGTGATAAGAATTTGATTTGGTCATCGAGGCACAGTAGGATGAAGGTGGAAAACTTTTCATTTGAAATAGCTTTATGCAGAAAAAGAGCTTGCCATAGCTTAAGCACAACCGGCATAGGGTTTCTACCGATTTGTGCTTTAAGTTTCAAGCTAGTTTTGTTATTCTGTATTTATCAGAAACTACCATTTTTATTATAAACTATCTTTACTAATAGTGAAATTAAAACACAAATTGTTGAGTCCAGAAATATTTTATTCTTAAATTTAGCCTTGATCAATATAAGCAGAGTGATTTCCGAAACTGAAGAATAGAAAGAAGAGGAAAGCTAACTTAATCTATTTTTTCTTACTAATACTTTTTGTAGACCTATCTTTTCTATGGGAGCTATACTACAGAGTTGTTAGATTTTCACCAAGATTGGTGGAATTGTAAAAACGTATAGAGAGTGTTGTGTTTGGACAAGATGGACGAACTGATTTCGTTGTGAGCTTAACCAGAGAGAACAAAATATTAACTGGCCGTTTTTTGCTCATAACTTGAGAAACGTTCATCCGATCTTTATCATTCCTTCAGCAAATCGATAAATAATTTTGATTACTAGATATCTCTAGAAGGCGCGCCTTGCGGAGGCGGGAGGGTGCATGTAAAAAATTGAAAATAAACTTGATCTGCCTGCAAGTATAAGAAATGTAAGAAATGTCTCTTACCATCTCTGAGATCTCTTCGTTCATACGGACGGACGGACATGGCTATATCGACTCGGCTGTTGATGCTGATCAAGAATCTATATACTTTATAGGGTCGGAAACGATTCCTTCTCCCTGTTACAAACTTTTGCACAAACTTACTATACTCTATGTACCTTCGGTACAGAGTACAAAACACCATGAAGCCAGCGAGGGGTTGCAGTTTTCGGAGTCCGCAAAGACAAACAGGTGCGTGCTGTTTTTTTTTTTGCTACAAATGAGATAGAGAAAAGACACCAGCGAAAGGGAGGGCATGTATATCGCGCTCTGTCATTTCGTTCTGTGTGTGTATCTCTTGTATATTTTTATGTGATGTTGCCAAGACTGTTTGTATAGAAATTCGTATTGTTGTCATTGTCGGCATTGTTGCCAATCTTCACCAAAGTGACTTCTCATTTTATTGCCTAAGCGACTGGCAACCTGATGCCTGTTGAATGGCACCTGTTATCAAGTTCGCATTTATTTTAATTTATCTAGGCGCGCACTATGAAATAAAATTTGGGAAACTTTTCCGATTTTGGTAAATTCACACGCAAAAGCAATTCACCGAAAATTTTGTATGGTAATTATTTTTATCATCCGAAAGCATAGTTTGCGAAACAGATGTTTTTTCCCCATTTTCGAAATGTGGGTGTGGAAAAATAAAAGCATAAATTTTTATATTATTAAACAAAAACATTATTTTATAAGAATTTAAATAAGGGAAAAATATTGAAATGTTTTTAAAAATTAATTAATTAATGAATCCCATCCCATTGACTTGAAACTTGGTTTGTAAGGATAGAATGCCAAAAAATTTGTGATTTCAGTTTACGATGTTGGAAAATCCGCCCCCAGGGTGTGAAAATGCTCGAAAAACTTTGTATGGAAATAACTATTTTTCATCCGTATGAATAAATACACGGTAAAGACAGTAGGCAAAATAATTTGAATGTGATTTCCCGTGAGTGAAAAACTCAACACAAATGGTGGGAACTGGGTTGCGGGGGTGGGTTCAATGCCAAACGTTATTTTAATCCTTTCAGTATGAAGTTCGAGGTGAGAAAAAGGAGTTCTGGGAAGAGTTCAAGGCCAATTGTTAGCATAGCATTTAATATTAATAATGGCCGAGTTTAAGGACGATTTCATTGAAAACAATAGTTTTTTGCACAAAGATCCATTTTTCGATCGATCGTTTTCGATGGCACGTTGCTCTGCATGGACGATTTGATATTTCAGTTTAGCTTCCTCTGATCGCGTCTCCGAGGATCAGTGGGAAAGCCATGCAAAATAGATGGAGGGGATGTGCATTAACACCCAACCACACAGCACATTCTCCGCCATGATTTAAAACACGGCTGTCCAGCATGACCCAAACTAATAGTTGGGGTCGATCCCGTACACTAAGAAAAAACTAGAACGAATAATTTAAGTACGAACGCTCTTGAAAAAAAAATTTGTCGTTCTTGAATTTTCAAGAATTTCGCTTTTGGAATCGAGATAAATTCGTTCTAAACGTTCTCAATTTGGTTTTTTATAGGCAAGGGGGTTGAGGGCAACTTAACTTTGAGAGAATAGCGTTGGAGTCGCTCTCGCAGAGAGTGAGGGCGCATGCGCAGTTTGTTGTTGTGCGATGCGTACGAAAGGCAACTGCGTTTATTTATGTGTGATTTCGTCGCGTCTTTTACCTTACGGAAGATAGCTGAGCTCGCTAAGCTGCCCGTCGCCTGTGTGTGTTTCACTCTTTCGAGGTACCGTGTTCAAGTCCCAAAATAGTAAAAAAAAAAAAAAGTATCTATGTGGTTATCTCAAAATCAATCACAGTTTAAAACAAAGTTTGGTGGGTGGTGGTTGGGGTTGGTGTGGTTTGATAATGGTGAGTGGGACAGGGGGGGGAGGGAGACGAGACGGACGTCGGTCGGGTCGGGTCGGTCGTGTCTCTCCGACCCCCACCCCAAATATTATTTTTAATTTTTTTTGTTTTAAGAATTATTCGTTCTTGGATCAAGTACTGAAACTCTTGAATCAATAATTATTCATACCTGGATCAAGAGCTGAAACTCTTGAATCAGGAATGTCGGGATAAAAAATTCACTCTTGAATCAAGAATTTTGCTCTTGGATCAAGAATTTTCACTCTTACCGTACTTTTGAGAACGAATGCTCTTGATTCAAGAGCGAAATTCTCTATTTTTTCTCTGAGTGTACGGAGCCAACGCCCGCCTGCAGAGTGACATACATCTGTGAAATGGAGCTCACTGATTCGCGATTGGGCATTGACGCTATCCACGTCAATTCGCAAATTTTCACACCATTTTCCCACCCGGTTGTCAGGAATTCGAAAACTTTTGGCACCTCCAAGACAGCCTAGAGCCACGCACTTCATATTTGGCATGTCGTGTCGACGGCTGAATCGCTAATGCCGCAAAGCTGGTCGCAATACGCACCAGCCAAATGCATGGCAAATTTGCGGTGTGGACGATTTTCACGTTTTCGGTCTGAAGCAGTGGACGACAAAAAGCAAAATCACATTTTGGCTTGGCATGGATGTGTGTAGCCACTGACGAGCTCGGTGTGCCAACTTCGCAACGTTGGTCTGACGTCGCTACACAAGCGCATAAGCAAATTACAAAAACAAAAACCAACGCACATGCGCGAGAGGAGAGAAACACAAACAAAAAATAAAAACAAAGAAGCATGGGCAAAGACAACGCTCTGTGCGTTCGTGTCCGAAAACTGCCAGAGCCTCGATACCCGCATGGTTTTTTTTCGGACTAAATTTTAGAGAGCGAATTCATCTCTGGTTATTTTGTCCTCTCTGGAGATAGTCATATTACAACATTAGGCAGTTGTATCATAGTTTTAGGCTTATCAGTATGCAAGCTTAATTTCAGGTAGAACGAGTAGCATAATTATAGGCTTAAAAATGTTTAAGAACAGCTTTAAAGCTTAAAAGACTAAACCAGCTCTAACCGGATAAATCAGTACAATTGTAAACTTAAGATCCACCAATGTATTGTAAGTTAGCATAAGACCCCATGTAAAAGAAACGTATAAAAGGTAGCTCTGAGGCTGCTTAATAAATCAATTGCTTTGCACCTCGCAATACAGCACTGAAAAACCAAACTCTCGCCTTTTTCCGTTACATGGTGATCCTGCCAATCCCAAACGGCAGTCCAAAGCTACATATCCTGCCAAAAATAATACGGCAGAACAAGAAATAAACAATAACAAGAAAGAAAGTCGGTCAAGCCCGACTATAACATACTCTGTACCCTTAACGTCGCAGCTCGCATTTGCTCACGAGTTATACTCGCTCATCTCTAAGTTTCACTCTCTCTCTCTCTCTCTTTCTCTCTCTCTCACTAAGATTGCCGTTCAATAGAATGCTGTGGTGATGGGTGGGGGGTGGTGGGTGTTTACTGGTATCGTTCATCCGATCTTTATCATTCCTTCAGCAAATCGATACATAATTTTGTTTACAAGGTATCTCTAGAAGGTACAAACTGTCTATCTTCAAAACTGTAGGAGATATGACGTTTTTTCCAAATTGCGGGGGCGGGAGGGGGCGTCGAAAAAATTGAAAATAAACTTGATCTGCCTGCAAGTATAAGAAATAAATGCCCCATACACGTCAAACCTCTATCTCTTACTATCTCTGAGATCTCTTCGTTCATACGGACGGACGGACAGACAGACAGACGGACGGACGGACAGACGGACATGGCTATATCGAATCGGCTGTTGATGCTGATCAAGAATATATATACTTTATAGGGTCGGAAACGATTCCTTCTAACTGTTACATACTTTTGCACAAACTTAATATACTCTATGTACCTTCGGTACAGAGTATAAAAATTAAACAAAACGAGAGCGTAAGTTGAAGTCGGCTCTAACCGACTTCGATATACCCGTTACTCATGGAAACAAATGTTTAATAGCCTTCCTGTATGCCTGAGGTGGGTCAGCCGAAAAGTATGCAACATTTATTAACTCGGCTATTTATTATCCGCCAGATATTAATAGACATTTGTCAATTACTAAATCCAACATAAATGACTCCAAATTCATCACGATAAACAGATCAGACAACAAAACTTTTGAAAACGTATCACCTTTCCTAATAAAAACAAGAAAGAAAGTCGGTCAAGCCCGACTATTACATACTCTGCACCCTTAATGTCGCAGCTCGAATTTGGTCACGAGTCAAACGGCCAGTTAACACACAACGCACAACGCAGTGCGCTCTCTAAGTCTCTCTCTCTCTCTCTCTCTCTCTCTCTCACTAAGATTGCTGCTGAACGCAATGCTTAGGTTATGGGTGGGGTGGGTGGTGGGTGTTAACTGACCGTTTTTTGCTCATAACTTGAGTATCGTTCATCCGATCTTTATCATTCCTTCAGCAAATCGATAAATAATTTTGAGTACTAGATATCTCTAAAAACCATCTATCATCAAAACTGTAGGAGATATGACGTTTTTTCCAAATTGAGGGGGCGTGAGGGGGCGTGGCAAAAATTGAAAATAAACTTGATCTGCGTGCAGACAATAGGAGTCTACATATCCAATTTGGTTGCTCTAGCTCTTCTAGTCTCTGAGATCTAGGTGTTCATACAGACAGACGGACGGACGGACAGATGGACAGACGGACATGGCTATATCGAATCGGCTGTTGATGCTGATCAAGAATATATATACTTTATATGGTTGGAAATGATTCCTTCTGGCTGTTACATACATTTGCACGACTTTAGTATACCCTTTTACTCTACGAGTAACGGGTATAAAAAAGGACTGCAAGCCCGGAGATGAGCGAGGGGCAACAGTCTGCCCACCTACAAAACATTGCGGCAGCGCTCGCAAAGGATCCAAGGGCTGGACGCAAACCGCTGCCGATCCAGAAATATCGCTAACGAAAGCCGGCGGCACGGTCAGCAGCAGAGAAGCGCAAGGCGGGAAGAAGAGAAGCTGCTGCGCCACTGGTCCACCACCCCCTTGGGCAACGGCATCACAAATCTGGAATAAAATCAATGAGCTGGAGCGCAGCATAAACAAAAACAAAACACAGAGAGTGCACTCAACAGCGCACCCTGGCGAGAACGGCGTCAAGATCGCCTCTCAATAAAACAATAAAATAACAAGAAAGAAAGTCGGTCAAGCCCGACTATAACATACTCTGTACCCTTAACGGCGCAGCTCGCATTTTCTCACGAGTTATACGCGCTCATCTCTAAGTTTCACTCTCTCTCTCTCTCTCTCACTAAGATTGTCGTTCAATAGAATGCTGTGGTGGTGGGTAGTGCGGGCGGGGTGTGTTTACTGGCCTTTTTTGCTCATAACTTGAGTATCGTTCATCCGATCTTTATCATTCCTTCAGCAAATCGATAAATAATTTTGTTTACAAGGTATCTCTAGAAGGAACGAACGATCTATCTCCAAAACTGTAGGAGATATGAAGTTTTTTCCCAAATTGCGGGGGCGGGAGGGGGCGTGGCAAAAATTGAAAATAAACTTGATCTGCCTGCAAGTATAAGAAATATATGTCCCATACATGTCAAACCTCTATCTCTTACCATCTCTGAGATCTCTTCGTTCATACGGACAGACAGGCGGACGGACGGACGGACGGACGGACGGACAGACGGACAGACGGACAGACGGACATGGCTATATCGACTCGGCTGTTGATGCTGATCAAGAATATATATACTTTGTAGGGTCGGAAACGATTCCTTCTCCCTGTTACATACTTTTGCACAAACTTAATATACTCTATGTACCTTCGGTACAGAGTATAAAAATAACAACACCAACAATGATGCTATTTCGACTGGACAAACCTGGAGTGAGCTCAGGAAATTTGGTATTGGCAAACAAAAAAGTCGATGTAAAATAACTGCCAACGTTAATGATCTCAATTTTAATTTTGTGCAATCTGAAGTACCTGATACCTACCTATAATACGCACCTATAATACCGTACCTTGAAAATATGCCAAATAGTAACTGTGATAGTAGTTTTAACTTTATGTGTGTGAGTCAGTGTGATGTCCTTGAATCTGTTCTTAAAATTAAGTCTAATACAATAGGATTGAACGACGTGACTGCAAAATTTTTTAAAATTATCCTCCCACAAATTCTACCCCACATTACCCATATCCATACCCAACTTTCCCAGAAATAAGGAAACTCGCAAAAATAATTCCTATACCAAAAGGAAACAATCAATTTCGACCAATCACAATTTTAACATTTTTGTCAAAAGTAGTAGAACAGTTAATAGCTAATCAAATATGTAAATTTTTAACGGACAACTTAATGTTAACTAATAAACAGTCAGGATATAGAAAGAACAGAAGCGGCACCACGGCAATAATAAACATAACAGAGGATATAAGAAGGCAAATATACAACGGAAATGTTACACTTTTAACACTACTCGACTTTAGCAAGGCATTTGACACCGCTAACCACGAAATCTTAATAACGAAGCTAGACAGATTCTATAAATTCGCAAATACTGCTTTAAAACTTATCAAATCGTACCTTTGTGATAGACGACAGGCAGTGGTTTCGGAGTCTGATATACATATCATCCACTTTGTACCTTAATCGAGTTGTCCCCCAGGGGTCAGTCGTTGGTCCCCTTCTTTTCTCATTATATGTAAATGACCTGCCATAAATGTTGTCTAATTGTAATGTCCACATGTATGCAGATGATGTGCAGATGTATGTTACCCGTCCGTTAAATACAATAAATGAGTGCGTCGATATATGTAACAATGATTTGTGGAATGTTAATGAATGGGCTAACCGTAACGGACTATCACTAAATCCAGCAAGATGTAAATGCATAGTAATTTATAAAAAGTCACTAAGTACCACAAATCTACCTCGACTAAATGTTGCTGGCACCCCTTTAGAATATGTGGCTCAAGCCGTTAATCTAGGTATAACTTTTAATGACACTCTTAGCTGGAATGAACAAGTAACTAAAGCCGCTGGAAAAACCTACGGAATACTAAGACAGCTTCGTTGACTAAATGTTATTTGCCGACTAATCTCAGACTCCTTATTGCAAAGACGTATTTGACACCCACTCTTTGTTATGGAATTGAAATACTCGGAAACTGTGACGCTGCTTCTCAGAGACGACTTAATGTAGCGTTTAATAACATTGCTAGGTATGTGTATAATAAGAAAAGAACTAACCACATTACATGCTTTGCCAGACAGATATATGACCTTGATTTTAAGACTTGGACTGATTATAGATCTCTGCTACTATTACATAAGATAATATGCACTAGACAACCATCGTATTTATATGACAAAATAAGTTTTGCCGTCTCAACGAGAACTTTGAATCTCATCGCAATTCGCCATACACTAGCCAGCTCTGAACGCCAATTTTTTGTACACACTGTTCGGTTGTGGAACCAACTCCCACCAAACTTGATGAGTATTAGTAGTGTCACGCAATTTAGGGTCAAATTACATTCCTATCTACAAAATTAAATTATATAACAAATATTAATAATAATAATATTAAGTAATGTTAAGTAATTGTTCGCTGATTCTTATGTTTTTGTGACTGGTGCAATAATCATTAAGTATACACTTGTAGCACCAGGAATTGTTGTCAATTATATATAAACATAAATCAACAATTTAGCATAGAATTAAAACATACAAAATTTAAATTCAAAAAAAATAAGCGAAACAAAAACAAATGTAACGAGAAAGCAAAGCTAACTTTGTTTGCCGAAGTTTTAATACACTTGAAAAAGCTCGCTTCAACGGTTAGCGATTTCGACCAAACTTTGCAGATCAGCTTAAAAACATATTATGTTAACAATGACCGAGTTTAAGAGAGCTAATATTGAAATCAAAAAAGTTTTTCTCACTAAAACCCATTTTCCGACCGAACATTTCAATGGCAGCTACAAGAAGTAGTCATCCGATCCGGTCGGTTTCGACATGTTAGCAGCGTGCAGTAAAAGGAAGGCTGTGAGCAAAATTTCAGCTCGATAGCTTTAAAACTGAGGGACTAGTTCGCGTAGAAACAGACAGACAGACGGACAAAGCTCAATAGACTCAGCTCGTCGCCCTGATCAAGAATATATATACTTTATGTGGTCGGAGATGATTCCTTCTATGCGTTGCAAACTCCTGGGCAAAATTATAATACACTTTTCAAGTGTATAAAAACAAAGAACAAGAAAGGACAGCTAACTTCGTCTGTACCGAAATTTTAATATACTTGAAAACGCTTCCTTCAAAGGTTAGCGATTTCGACCAAACTTCGCAGATCAGTTTGAAAACATTTAAATTAAATAAAGACCAAGTTTAAGAACGCTAACATTGAAAACAAACAAGTTTTTCTCTGAAAAACCCATTATTCGAACGATCGTCTCTATGGCAGCTACAAGAAGTAGTCATCCGATTAGCAGCGTGCAGCCAAAAGAAGACTTTGTGCAAAATTTCAGTTCGATATCTTCAAAACTGAGGGACTAGTTCGCGTAGAAACAGACAGACGGACAGAAGGAGGGACAGACAGACGGACGGACAAAGCTCAATCGACTCAGCTCGTCATGCTGATCAAGAATATATTTACTTTATGTGGTCGGAGATTATTCCTTCTATGCGTTGCAAACGCATATATACTTTTCAAGTGTATAAAAATGTAAAAAAAATGACTACATAAGCTTACATTTAAAGAAAAAAAATACATACAGTTTGGAAGGATAGGCAGAACACTTAGTACAATAAAAACAACAAAAACAAGATAGAAATTCGGTCAAGCCCGACTATAACATACTCTGTTCCCTTAACGTCGCAGCTCGCATTTGCTCACGAATTATACGAGCTCATCTCTAAGTTTCACTCTCTCTCTCTCTCTCTCTCTCTCTCTGCTCATAACTTGAGTATCGTTCATCCGATCTTTATCATTCCTTCAGCAAATCGATAAATAATTTTGTTTACAAGGTATCTCTAGAAGGAACGAACGATTTATCTCCAAAACTGTAGGAGATATGAAGTTTTTTCCAAATTGCGGGGGCGGGAGGGGGCGTGGCAAAAATTGAAAATAAACTTGATCTGCCTGCAAGTATAAGAAATATATGTCCCATACATGTCAAACCGCTATCTCTTACCATCTCTGAGATCTCTTCGTTCATACGGACAGACAGACAGACAGACGGACAGACGGGCATGGCTATATCGACTCGGCTGTTGATGCTGATCAAGAATATATATACTTTATAGGGTCGGAAACGATTCCTTCTCCCTGTTACATACTTTTGCACATACTTAATATACTCTATGTACCTTCGGTACAGAGTATAAAAAGGAATAGTAAGCAGTTAGTTATACTTAACTCTTATACTAGCGCAGAAGTTAAAATATAAGTGAGCTCCTTCTCACTAAGCAATAAGTTTAACATTACACCCAAATCAAAATATTAGTATAAATCACATTACACATTAATATATGTATAATACTTCTTTATGGATTGGAATAGCATTGTTAGGGAGATTATAAGTTATAGGGAGGAGTTTGCTAGAGCTTATAATATTATATACGTTTTCACAGCCAGCAATATTCCAGTTCACTTTAATCGAAGAACTGCAAGGCGACACTGAAGACACAATCGCTCAATCAACCATTGAATTTCTCAATACAGCCTCTCGACTCATCCCTGAGTTCGACGGAAAAGCTGAAAATCTTCAAAGCTTTCTAGATGCACTAGATCTATTAATTACTGTAGTAGGCTCTCATACTTTAATAGCAGTCAATCTTATTAAAACAAAACTAAAAGGTACAGCCAGAAATTTAATCAGTAATGTGGTGAGCATTGAAGATATTAAACCAAGACTAGGCACTGCGGCCAGGGAAGAGTCAGTAGAGGTATTATCAGCAAAACTAATGAATATAAGACAAAATAATAAATCAGCAAAAAACTATACTAATGAAATAGTTGAACTTACTAAAGCCCTAGAAAATGCTTACTTTAAAGAGCAATGCAAGTTGCGAATAAACATTCGACGCAGGTAGCCGTTCAAGCAATGATAAAAGGCTGTACTATAGAAAACGTTAAGACTGTTATGGAAGCTGGCCAATTCAATAATATGAATGAAGTCGTTTCTAAATTGGTAAGCAGTTGTACAGAATTTGACGGTCAACAGAACGCAATACTCTTTTCAAATCAACGAAATATAAACCCCCGTTTCAAAAACCAATATAATAATAATAATCCTCAAGGACGTTATTACAACAACAGAAACAATAAACAAAGAAAGAACTACAACAATACAAACTATAATTATAGGAACAATAATAAAACATCAACAACAAAATGATCAAAATAATCGTGGACACACAGAAAAAAATAAGATCAGGTATTTCAATATCATATCAGTAATATCAATATTTGCTATCAAAGTGAAACTATTTAATATCAATATGAACCTGTAATACCACATTAATACTAAAATATTGTATTGAAATGTGAAATGATCAAAGTGATATGAAAAATGCACTAGTGATATGATTTGAGATCAAAGTAGACATCGAAATTCTGAAAGTAGAAAGAGACACACAGAGTATCTCGAAAAAAGCAAAAACAATGCTCATTGCTCTGCTGCCGCAAGCGCGAAACGAGTGCCGGTCGTTTTTTCTTCGTGAACGTTTCGAAGTTGGCGTCGGGTCTGCAGCGAATTTCAAGCTTCTTCTTGCGAATTTCGTCATTTGATCTGTGCTGGCGCATGTGAGAGGTAAGTAAAAACAAGTGCGGTGTCTAAAAAAAAATGTAAACGGTAAAAGTGAGTAAAAAGTGAATTGCATGTGTGTGTTTTGTTGTACTGTTGTTGTACTTGCAAATTAAAAAATTGTAAAAAGGCTAATAGTGTGTACGATTATAACACACACACTCATACATACATATTGTGCGTGTTTTTTTCACTTTGAGCTCTCTACGCAGTAGAAGTGCGTGTTTAAATATGAACATATGTATGTATACATATTTTGTGTCCGCGATGCGTTTCTTTTGTTCGGCCCTTGAACGTCAAACAGCAGACAAGCAAACATACATGCATATGCAAACATGCGTACATACAAATCTACATGCAAAATATGCATGTATGTATGTATATGTGTTCTGTTTGACGTTCAAGGGCAGAACAAAAAAGCGCATGCTCAGCCTTTGCTTTCGGCAGATTTCGCACACATGCACAAAAAAACTTAAGCGAGTTTAAATATATTAATGTTTATACTGCAAAAGTATGTAACAGGGAGAAGGAATCGTTTCCGACCCTATAAAGTATATATATTCTTGATCAGCATCAACAGCCGAGTCGATATAGCCATGTCCGTCTGTCCGTCTGTCTGTCTGTCCGTCCGTATGAACGAAGAGATCTCAAAGTTGGTAAGAGATAGAGGTTTGACATGTATGGGACATATATTTCTTATACTTGCAGGCAGATCAAGTTTATTTTCAATTTTTGCCACGCCCCCTCACGCCCCCGCAATTTGGAAAAAACTTCATATCTCCTACAGTTTTGGAGATAGATCGTTCGTTCCTTCTAGAGATACCTTGCAAACAAAATTATTTATCGATTTGCTGAGGGAATGATAAAGATCGGATGAACGATACTCAAGTTATTGGCAAAAAACGGCCAGTTAACACCACCAACCCCCCCACCAACAACCACAGCAACATACCCTAACCGTTCAACACAGGCCATCTTAGTGCGAGAGAGAAAGAGAGAGAGAAACTTAGAGAGCGCACCGCGTTGTGCGCGGGGTGTTAACTGGCCGTTTGACTCCTGAGCAAATGCGAGTGTAAGGGTACAGAGTATGTTATAGTCGGGCTTGACCGACTTTCTTTCTTGTTTATTTATTCATTTTGATAATTTTACAGTTTAAAATGGAATATATAAAACTCGTTGAGCTGCTAGAAAAACTTGATATTGACGAAATCAATGTCACGAAAAAATTAATTGGTAAGTTTTGTATTGAAATAATTATTCTTCTCAAAATACCAATTGTTGGGCGTGATTAAGAGCGTTTTCTTAACCGCATGAAACTTCAGATCATGGGCGGTGCAATTTACTTTATTGTCCAGAAAGAACCAACCGTCGCGTCTCATATGCAGAGGTGAACTCAATTTATTCTTAGAACTAACAACTCGCATAGCCTAAGCGAACAGAAGTCGAAGGCGTAAGAGAGGATTATAACAGTTGACAGTTATGTGAGCATGTTTACAGTGGGTTCAGATAGTTTAACAATTCATTCAAATATAATAAGATTAAACAACTTCAATGTGTGTATGAAATATGGAAATAAGCTAAATATACGAAAAGTGGCCCAACATCCCGGCCCCATTGAAAGTACCCAGTTGCTTTCAATCAATAGGTAGACAGGCCAGTTTGTGTATTGGGCGTCGAACGATTCCCTTGGTTGTTCTGACGTCAACGACGCGTACATAGCCATCCTTGCCGGGTACAATCGCTTCGATGCGACCCAGCAGCCATCGGTGCGAGGGAACATGAACTTCGTGGATTATGACCATGTCGTTGATGGCGATGTTTGGTGACGCCTTGGTCTAGTTTGTTCGAGCTTGAAGTTCGTGAAGATATTCCGTTGACCAACGTCTCCAAATGTGCTGTCTGATTGCGCTCACTCGGCGTCAACGCTCCAGATGACCAAGATGATCGTTTGAGATTGGCCGTTCTGGAAGTGTACGCAACGCCTCTCCTGTCAGGAAATGACCAGGTGTAAGTGCGGACAAGTCATTTGGATCTGGTGAATGTGGAGTCAGTGGGCGAGAGTTAAGTATGGCTTCTGTCTCGGCAGTTACTGTAGTGAGTTCCTCGAACGTTAGCCGGGCATCCATCAAGGTGCGATTAAGTAGGCCTTTCGCGCTCTTAACCGCGGCTTCCCAGAGACCGCCAAAATGTGGAGCCCTGGGAGAGATAAATCGGAAATTGACAAATTCATTAGAGCAATACCTTGTGATTGTGTTTTGGGCTTTAGTTTTAAATAAGAAGTCCTTTAATTCCTTCAACTTATTGCAAGCGCCTACGAAATTCGTAGCGTTGTCACAGAATATGTCGGTGGGCAGTCCACGTCTGGCGATCATGCGTTTCAATGCAGCCATGAATGCATCCGTTGAGAGGTCGGACACCACCTCTATGTGGACTGCTTTGGTGGCAAAACACACAAAGATTGCGATATAGCTCTTGTAGGGACCCTTTCCCCTAATGCGAAAATATGTGGGAATAGGTCCGCAGCGTGCAAAGGGCCTAGATAGTGTTAGGCGTTCTACAGGCAAGTTTCCCATCACTTGCTGTAACATCTTGGGTCGATACCGCATGCAGTGAAGGCAAGTCCTGACGACTCGACGAGCAACATCTCGAGCATTCACTATCCAGAATTGTAAGCGGATCAGTCCTACCAGCACCTTTGCGCCAGCGTGGTAGTTAGCGTAGTAAAGGTGTCGAACATAGTTGATTACGAAGACATCCTTCTTCGTGTCGAATTTCGATATCCTTGCTGCCTTGCCAAATCGAAACAGGAAAGCTACTACCTCTAAGCAGCGTTGGTATGAGCTTATCTCGGAAAGCCATTCCAGAAGATAGTTTGGGGCAGTCATGGCTATGAATGCCGATTTTCGTTTTTCCATCTCCAACGTATCCGAATCGAGGTTGGCGCGGATGTCAGCAGGCCAATTCTGAGCTTCTTGTAGTAAATACGATGGTCCTTTAAGCCAGGCCGAGTGTGTGAGTTCTGTCAGTGTGCATCCTCTTGAGACCAGATCAGCTGGATTTTGACGAGTTGGAACGAACCTCAATTGGCAATTCGAGGTGTCCTCTTGAATGTCGGAGATGCGATTTCCGACAAATGTTGAAAGCGTCGCCGAGTGTTGTCTGATCCAGTGTAAGACAAGCTGCGAGTCGCACCATAAGAATGTGGTAGAAACTCGATCGCCGAAGACAGACAATACCTTGACATACAGCTGTGCCAAAAGATGTGCTCCACAGAGCTCGAGCTTGGGTAAAGATCTCTTCTTCGTTGGAGCTACCCTTGATTTGGAGGTAACCAATTGCACCATTACCTTGCCATTCTCATCGACTGTTCGTGCATAGATGCAGCATCCATAGGCGCGAATAGACGCGTCGCAGAAACCGTGTAGCTGCAGCTCTAGCGTCTTTGCCTGCAAGCAAAATCTAGGGATTGTCAGAGACTCCAATGAAGACAGCGAAGATACAAACGTTATCCATGCCTGATGTAATGGGTGAATAGCTGATTCGTCCCAGTTCAACTTGAGTAGCCAAAGTTCCTGCAACAAGATTTAAGCGATCATGATTAGTGGTGAAAGTAGTCCTAGGGGGTCAAATAAGGAGAACGCCACCGATAGGATGAAACGTTTTGTGATTCTTTCAGCCTGGGCCTTTGGCCTGAATGTGAATTTGAAGACATATTGTCGTTGATCCTAGACTAGACCGAGAGTGCTGGTTGTAGCATCGTCTTCTAAATTAAGATCTTTCATAGTTGTGTCGTTAACGAAGTCCTTGTGATTGGAGTGCCATTTTGCCAGCTCCATTTTCCTGCCTTGAGTATGTTTGTGACTTCGTTTGGGAGTTGCCGAAGGCGGTCGGGACTATCTGCTCCGCATAGAAAATCATCCACATAAAAGGACGATTTGACCGCTTCGGCACCAATTTTGTACTTATCCGCTTGTTAATCGGCTAAGTGTGCCATGCTGCGAATGGCCAAGTGGGGTGCAGCAGCTGTTCCACAAGTGACGGTTGTCAGCTCGTACGTACAAAGTTCCTTGTCTGGAGCTTCACTCCACAAAATATATTGGAATTTTCGTTGACTTGGATCTATCAGCACCTGCCAGTACATTTTGACTGTGTCGGCCGTGATAGCATACAGAAATGTTCGAAAGCGTAACAGCAATGAATACAAATCCGGTTGGATAGTTGGTCCAACTAGGAGCAAGTCGTTTAGCGATTTTTGTGATGTAGTTTTGCAAGAGGCGTCGGAAACTACTCTTAGGCTTGTAGAGGTGCTTTTCAGTTTCAGCACACTGTGGTGTGATATATAAGGTTGTCAAAAAAGTCTTGCGGTATTTTTGTTGAATTTTCAATTGTTCATAAAATTGGTTATAATAATGCGATTTAAATCAAATATGCGCCGTTTTGTTCGATGACGAGTTCCCAACGAGATGCCAACTTCATAATGCCCCTCTTATAGAAGCTCGCTTCCCTATTGGCAAAAAACTCGGAGAGCCAATTTTCACAGGACTCTCTTGTGGCCAACTTCCGACTACCAAGCTCGTTCGCCATGGACAGAAATAGGTGGTAATCACTTGGTGCGAGATCCGGACTATACGGTGGATGCAAAAGAACCTCCCATCCGAGCTCCCGGAACTTCTGGCGCGTCACCAAAGATGTGTGTGGCCTGGCGTTGTCCTGATGGAAGACAATTCGGCCTCTGTTGATCAAAGATGGCCTCTTCTGCATGAGTGCTGCATTCAAGCGGTCCAGTTGTTGGCAGTACAGGTCCGAATTGATCGTTTGGCCATAGGGGAGCAGCTCATAGTGGATGATTCCCTGCCAATCCCACCAAACACACAGAAGAACCTTCCTGGCCGTCAATCCAGGCTTGGCCACCGTCTGGGCAGCTTCACCGCTTTTCGACCACGACCGTTTGCGCTTCACGTTGTTGTAAGTGACCCACTTTTCATCGCCAGTCACCATCCGCTTCAAAAACGGGTCGATTTTGTTGCGATTCAGAAGCGATTCGCATGCATCCATACGGGCAAAAATGTTTTTTTGCGTCAAGTCGTGTGGCACCCATACATCGAGCTTCTTTTTGAACCAAGCTTCTTCAAATGGTTTATAACGGTTTGATGACTCATGCCCAGCTCTTGGCCGATGCTACGGCTGCTACTATGCCGGTCTCTTTCGATCAATTCAGCGATTTTATCGCAATTTTCGACGACAGGCCTTCCGGACCGTGGCGCATCTTCGATCACCTCTGCACCAGAACGAAAACGTTGAAACCATCGTTGTGCGGTGGAAATGGAAACTGTATCGGGTCCATAAACTGCACAAATTTTATTGGCAGCATGAGATGCATTTTTGCCTTTATCGTAGTAGTACTGTAAAATATGCCGTATTTTCTCTTTATTTTGCTCCATGTTTGCGACGCTATAACTCACGAACGACTAAAAACAAACAACAATAACTCAAACACGTATTAGCGCGTGAAAAGAGCTTTCCAAAAAGCTCTAGCGTGAACCGATGCGACGAATACAACTAGAACTACGCGCTTGCAAAGACAACCTTGCGGAAATACCGCAAGACTTTTTTGACAACCTTATATAAAAGTGCGCTTCATTCAACAGCGGACTAGTGACCAACGTCATATGACCCAAGCGCTCATATTCTTGCATAAATTGTACGTATTGCGCCTTGAGGTCTCTGTTGTGGTTTAGACGACGCTCAAGGGCCATGAATCTCATTCGAGCGGTGTCGAGAGAGTTGCCGAGTAGATTGGGATTATCTCTGAATGGTAAATGAACCACGACTCTTCCATCTCCAGTTTGACGAACAAAGTCCATAAACAATTCTTCACATTTTCTTTGCTCGGGTGTGTATTTGTCTGCAGGTTTCGAAACTTCCTCAATCTGCCACAACCGATCCATGTTTTGATTGATTGATTCATCTAGTGAGAGAAACGTGTTGCCTATACTTGCATGGCCGTTGTTCCCAGCGCGTCCTGAGACGATCCACCCGAAGAGTGTCTTCTGCAAGGTTGGTAATTGTGGGCCAAGCCTTATTTGTCCCACAGACAAGACATTGAAGAACGTTTCGGTACCGAGCAACAAGTCAATGCGGCGAGATTGATAAAACCTTCCATCAGCCAATGGAGTATTTTCAGGAATCTTCCATGATGAAATATCTATCTCTGAATCGAGTTGGTACGCTATGTGCGAAGTAACACAAAGTTGTGTCGGCATTTCCTTCCCTCCAAGGCGTGATTTCAAAGTT